>JACAXG010000002.1:22852493-23365505 GCA_018881555.1 Amblyornis subalaris | reverse complement strand
AAGGGAAGGGAAGGGAAGGGAAGGGAAGGGAAGGGAAGGGAAGGGAAGGGAAGGGAAGGGAAGGGAAGGGAAGGGAAGGGAAGGGAAGGGAAGGGCTGTTATATTTTACTAAAACATGGCTTGTTAAAAACAAAGAGACAAGAGACCTTTTAAATTTTAACATAGAAATGTTTAAATGAGGCATGGCATATTTCAGCTCAGTCTGTGATAGTGGATCTTGGATTACATTTGATTTTTCTTTCATGTGGTATATCAAAATGGTAAGCAGTTACAAGTTCTTTTATTCTAAGAATCTCTGCATTGCATGTTAATGAGCTATCCAATATAGATAAGGGGCAGGGAAAAAGAGCAGCCTTTTCCACACAGAAAATGTACTTGACGAAAATAACATCTTTTTGCACAAACTAAGATTGTTAAAAAAAAAAAACAAACAAAAAACATATTTACGTTCTTTTATGGCAGRTTGCTTAGTTTATGTAAACAAACAGCCATATTCGTTGTCCCTGTAACTCAGAAGCGTAATTTCTGAATATATACTGAAATGATCCTTTAAGGGAATATGCTATGGATGGGAAGGATAACAAAAAGATATAAAAAACTAATACAAATAAACAGACTGCAGAATCAGCTCTTGCTGCTCAGCAGCCTCTGAATGGCAGATGGACAAAAGCATCAATCAGTAGGAGACATTGCTACATAGATTTTATTTTTTTTTTTTCATACCCAGTGCTTGTGAAAAAGAACAACACTTMAGGAATCCTAGAGGTTTATGTAAAATGTGGTAGAGATGTTTCCAAGAATGACACTAGTTTAGACCTATGACCTGATAGGTACAGAACAGAGGACAAAAAGAAGAATATTTGGAAGGGGTTCAATAAGTTAATTCTGTCTCTGTGCAGAAGATACGAGAGAGAACATGTTCATGAAACATGAGGAGAAAAACCAATAATCTTGAATTCTTTACAAAGTTTACTTTTGAATGTGTCATTGTAAATGGCATATTAGATATAAAGTTATTTTGTTTTCAAGGTGTATTATTCAAGTGTTATTAATTTTATAAATTAGAGCTTAATTTTTCTCTCCTTTGCATAGAATAGCATCTCTGTTCCATGAATAATCCTAAATGCAGTCCAATGGATTACTGGAGGATGAAGACGGCAATCAACACAAATAAGCAAGTCAGTTTCTAGATCAAAGACTCAAAATGTTTCCCAAAACAAAGCAAGTAATTCCTGATATTCTAGTCCTCTCTACCAAGTAGAACTTGCTTTTGTATTCCAGGGACAAATGCAGAAGACACAAACCACCTTGGAAGTACAAGAACAGTTCCCAGCTGTGTTCTCCCATGCACGTAGTGAAGTTCATCAGGACAGAACTGACTACCTGAGAAACTTGGTTTGAGGAAGAAGTGAACAAAAATAAAAAAGTTATCTTTTTACACCACAGGGGGGTTTAAATTACAGTTTTATTAGTTTGTCTGAGAAGGGATAGTTTGACAAATAAAAGAAAATCTGATGGGCAGTAATGATCTCTGCTCATACCAAAGTAGCCATAAAATTTTGAGATAGAACTGGGTCAAAAGCATATAAAATAATCATGACTGTAATTCCTGTAAATCCTAATCATCAGCTTTGAAGAGAATAAAGCTTTACCCTAGCAGTCATAAGTGCAGTCAACAGCATGCTAAGTGCTTCTTTTCAAAATGTCTAAACAAGAAATTCCAGGGCAAAGAATGAGAAAATAAAGTTGTGTTTGGCAATGAGAAAAACCTACATCAGCCCCAAATGGAGATCTTAAATTTCTACATTACAAAAGTTGTTTTTGTGCTAACTGTACTACAGCTGTGACACACAAAAATGTTATAGGAAGACGTGAAAATATAGAAAATAGAGATAGCTGTAAAACTTTAGCCTATACATTTCTGTTGAATTGAGATACACAAATTATTTTGGAATATTGGAGCAAGGCAGGGCTTTGGTTAGTTATAGCATGGTGCAGATGAGCAGCTTGGAAAGAGGGAGCAGCTTTTGTTTCTAATATCTCTTGTGTTTTTTTCAGCAAATTATCTTTTTTTACACACCAGTCTGTAACATTTGTTTTGGCCACAAAGTGCAGTGTAAGTGGGTACAAATGGAAAATTCTCAGTAGACCATGCTGAGCACTCATTAGAAAAACCCACATTTTCTTGCAGAAGTGAAGCTGGTACAGCATAACCTTTATTTAACCCCCTACTCACACATACCCTCTTCCCCCCACAAAGATACATAAGATTCAATTACATTTTTGCCTCTAGTTATGTCAAGTATAAAAAGGAAAATGAGATCTTAACAAGACTGGTTTTAAAATAGCCGCAAGTCATAACTTTAAATGTTGGAAATTACTGTGCAATGTTCCAGACATCTTAAGCGAATAGTCCAAATGACTCAATACTAGGAACATTTCCAGTATAAACCTTCATTGCATTCTAGGTGAGATGATTTGCAATTAAACCCCACAGGATGTTATTCAAATTTTAAAGGAATCCCCTATTTTCTCGTGTAATAAGATTGACATACTTACTTAGTAATTTCCCAAGCTTCAGTAACTGAATTGCCTTCTCTGCATTTTAAAAGTCTCAATCCATTATTTTAATATCTTAATTTCTAAAAATCCTTTGTATTTTCTGTTTAGAAAATTTGGCAAAATAACAGTCTTGGTAGTCTACTCTGTCATAATTCACTGTAACTTCCTAGCAGTTTTGGTGGGATTTTTTGTTTGTTTGGGGGTTTTTTATTGTTTTTTGGGGGGTTGTGGGGTGTTTGGTTTGGTTTGGCTTGTTTTTTGGGGGGCAGGGGGGTGTTTTTGTTGTTTTGGAGTATTTTTAAATTTCGATTTGTTTTCTTTCCCCATTTTTTTTAGAAGTAGATGGTCAGATCCTTAAAACACAAGCAAAATTCAAGGCTGAGAATCATAAAATGATGTCTTTTCACCACAACTTATACCAAACACTCAGCATATTTTGTAGGCTCTCTGTTGTCAGGACAATCTTCTGCATTGACTCTTAACTTCCTTTTTTTTCCTGATTTTAAGTCAAACATCCCATAAGAAAAAAGAATTCAATATTTTTAGACAAGCTCCCATACCTCGTTCAATGCTTCAAACATTTATTAACGCCTATTTATATGCTATTACTTGCCTGTCACAGTTGTGGATCCTTGAGTACTTTTACTGTCCACCTACAGGAGCTCATAATACATGAGCAAGGAAAAAAAGGACATGGAGCATTCTCAAAGGCAACTTTTTGCCCTAGAGTAGAAGAAGAGGATATCCCTGAACTCCTGACAATGGGAAATGTAATGATTGCTGCACTCTTACAACTTGACTTCGCTTTGACCTCTGATACGCAGCAGTAGCACTTGTACAATAAGGAAAGATGCAGTGAGCCATGTACTTCTCCCACTACCACGTACTCAAGGGACCATGTGCAACTACTGACTCCATCTGATACACTCAGAGTCCTCGGTAAAATGCTGTAGAGAGACAGCAGCATTTGAATGGCAACAGTGAAATTCTTTTTTCAGTCTAATAAGTCTCACCTTACATGTTTAGGACTGCACAGTATGAATGTATTTTTCTAGTTTTAGCACCAGACCATTAACTGAATGACATAAACACATCAGTTTTAATTATTGCTAGCTTCAGCATTGCACAGACTTCTGTAAAATAATCTGGCTAATTTGATACCATGCTGTACAGACCTTAGCTCAGAACATCTGAAATGCAGCACTGTTGCTTAACTGCAGTTCATTCTTCAGCAATTATGTGCAATCTACTTTGAATTATGCAGATGGGTTTGAAAATTCCAAAGCAACATATGGGACAAGTCAATGCCACTGTTCAGTCCATTTCTATTACTAGAACAGCATTTAAAATGAGAGTTAGGTGGGTCCTACTCACCTAAATACGAAAAGACAGGAACTGATTTCTAAGCACATTCCATCAAACACAACAGCTAGTCACTGAAAACGAAAAATTAGCTATTAGACTTACAGTCATTATCTTCATGTCTAAAGTGACAGTATTTTTATACTGATACAACAGAATACAACTAGGGATGCAGTCATTTATTCTGAGTTCTGCAATCAAAGTATGAAAACAGGATAAAAATTCATTATCCCTGTTCTCTTCCCTGTCATATACACAGCAAAGCCATAACAAAACTAAAGCCAAATCCAGCCTTATGATCCAATTCCCATTCATTAGATTTACTGTCAAGCATGGCTGTCAAGGCTGGCTTTGTTGTACATTGTGCATGAACTTTTTTCTCAAGTCCACTGAAAAATTCACATTTCATCACTGTAGACTTGCTATGTTTTCTAATTACTGTAAGATTAGACTTGTTCTGCTCTGCTGATGCCTTGCCAAAAATATAGCCTTTGTGCAAATTAATATTTACTTTGCTATCACTGAATAATGCAATTGTTCATGCACTTAGCAGTGGCTCAAAGCATAAACTAGGCTCCTTATCTAAAAATGTGCATTTTATTTTAAAGATACCAGATGAAGTAAACCTTAGACAACATCCAGGTCCCTGTTTGTTTAAAATTCTTTCTTTCAGCTTCCACTTGTCTTTCCCCAGAACGGAAATATGTTTCTCCCTGTTAATTCTGCTCWGCGTATCCTTGGATTCCTTGCATGATTTTTCTGCTTGTTTCCACACTAGACTAATAAATTTTGCTGTCTTTTTTATAGAGATTATTGGAATACTGTGAAGAAGCTCCTCTGTGAGGCTCATAAATAGAAAACATTATCAGAGAATGAGTGCTTGAAAGCTTGAAAATTAGCTTCATAGCATTAATGTCTAAGTTATGCAGAGTCATTAAGAAATAATGCTTTGTATTATGAATAATCATTGTATAATATACATCAAATAACTGCTCTGAATGTTTATCTAATAAAGACAACAGTTTAAGGATTAGCCCCATATTACTGGTTTGTGAGGAAGTGTGATCATTGCGATCTCTCAGAAGATGATACATTCTATTAAAATAGTCCACATCCTAACATAAGTATTCATGCATCTGCTTAAAAAATKACACCCAAAACACATAACTGAATTCATTAATTTCAAGAAATGCTTTATTACTACCATCATTAGAGTGGAAAATGGAAGTGGACAAAAAACCATCCTTAACCTATGACAGCTAATAAATACAATGGTGCAGTCTGTCAAACTGACTACGAAACCCCATGATTAGATGAGCATGCAGCAAGCTCAAGGGGTAAGGAAGAAATTGGCTGTTAACGAAAAGTGTTATCACTTTGTTATTGCTTCTGGAAAGAACAGAAGTCATTTGTCTTTGCAAAAACAATCTCTATAAATAATGAAGGATGTTCTGTAACGGGGATAATAAAACGACAGTTGCATTTTTACAGCAGCAAGACATACCAGGATTGGCCTTGTGGAAATATAAGTATGTAAATATATACATACTTATAATATAAGTATGTGGAAATATAAGTATGTAAAACAGTAATAAATATTGTTCCACAAGCTTTTGTGATCTATTATTCTTATTTTTAATTGATACAAACAAGTACAACACAGAACAGAAGGACAACTTGGACATTCAGAGTGCTTGGGAGCCCTCTGTGCTTTCCAAGCTTTAGGTTGCAGGATTTTTACAACCTTCTGCAAAAGTACTTCAGTTCATTCTCAGGGACTCGTCCTTTCATTTTCCCAGGAATTTGATTTTTTGTCTCCCTGTCTATACAAGTTCTGCCCTGTAGCATTTGTCAAGTACTATTGCATTTCTTGCAGTAGCGCCACATGAAGGCACTCATTCTCTGACAAATAGTTTTGCAATGAAAGAATATTTCTCTACACAGGGATAAAACTGTTTGAAAAACTTTCTAAGTAGACTTTGAGACATGATGTAGATTTTCTGAGCCCATTGGTCCTTTATGTTGTCATAATTCAGATCTCCATAATCCAAAAAAAGCAATTGTGAATTCTATCGACTTCAGAAAGATCAGTCCCTAAAATCGAATTACTGAGGGGTATTTAAACATTGTCCTTGTGGCTTTATATATAGAGTATAAATATAATTTTTCCTTCTCTCTCTTGAAATACACCTTCTGTAGGCTTGTCAGGCAAACACAGMCTGGAAGCAGGCATTGAAATTATACCCAAAGCACTGTAAGGTGAACAAAAGAACCATTTATCAGATATATYAATCTGATGGGATGAAGCAGTAGCAAGTAGGCTGAGAATGTCTGAATGTCTCCCTTACATCTACTCTCTTCTAGTTTAAAACTGTTGCCCCTTGTCCAAGCACAACAGGCCCTAATTAGAAGCTTCTCTGCCCCATTTTTATAGGCTCCCTTCAAGTACTGGAAGGCTGCCATAATGTTTCCCGGAGCCTTCTCYTCTCCAGGCTGAAAAACCCCAACTCTTTCAGCCTGTCTTCACAGGAGAGGTGCTCCCACTCTCTGATCACTCTAGCAGGCCCATGTTTTTCTTGTACTGTTGATGCCAGAKCTGAATGCAGGACTTCTGATGGGGTCTCATCAGAGAGGAGCAGAGGGGCTAATAACAGACTTCTATAAAACTGAAAATTAAATATTTCTATAATTAATGGAAGATTCTATCTGTCATCAGTGTGAGGTAATATAAACTAGACTGTTATTCATTTGTATTTCAGGCAATAATCAGCAAAAACACTGATTTTAAACATTTTATGTCACAATGTATGTTTAATACACAGAGAAAAYGTTGTAACTCCTCTAACAAATGTAGGAAACTATTCCTAAGGAATCATTCACTGTATTTTTATTCTGTATTTATCTTCTGTCTCCCAAATCAGACCTCTCTACTCTGCCCTAAGTCAATTGCTGAYGCTGCAACCTAACTCTAATAAATTCACTTCTCTTTGCCCAAAGAACCCCAGTTCTATCCTACATATTCACATTTTGCAGGAGGCATTGTGAAGAACATTTATTCAGGCCACATTCCTGATATACAGTTACGTTAGGCAGAGTGCAAAGGAAGCAGCAGTAGGAAAGCAGAGTTTTCTGATCCATCAGTTCTATTTGAACCTTACTGTGGTGCCAGGATGAACCTAAGCTCATGATTCAGGTTTTGCTGTACAAGTGTCTTGAACCAAAACTGCAGGAGTTCTCAATAAGATATTGAAATTTTTCATTTGCATGATTTTTTTCTCCTGCTTTGCATCAACAGACTTGCCTTGTTAGATTCTGGGATTGAAATGAAGGACAGCCTGCTCATAGCAGAGAAACACACTCTTATTTTGACTTGAGTTGAGATATATTGTTCTCAATGACTGGGAGAGAAGGGTGCCTCTTAACAGAGCAGACATCTTCAGTGATTCCTAGCTTGTCTCTCCACCCTTCTCCTACCAGATGCYGTACTCTAATTTCAGATGCTTGTCTGTGTTTCATTCAGACCTTTAACATTAAAGGGAATATATGCTCTTTGCCTGTGGATGTTCCATCATGGCTGTATCAGTTGCTGGGTTATAGTGACATATCACTATATTGATGGGCTGGCACATGGATCATGCTGCACTCAAGGGGCTACTGCAGTTTGGTTGTTGAAATTTCCAACTTTGTGAAGAAAAAAAACCAGGTTTTTTAGAGCTATGAAGAAATAAACTTTTGCCGAAATGAGGTCATGAGAAAATATACTCTGGGGTAGGCTTTTTTTTTGAAAAAAAAAAAAAAGTTGGGTTCCATCAAGTCAGTGCTGCCACAAGGAATAGTGACGCATGAGAAATGTCTGCAGTCTGCTGAAAGACCAAACTAAATCTCACTTCTTACTTACTGCTGCTAAATGTGAGAAGACAATACAAGGAAAGGCTGGGAGAGACATTGTATGTTCAGTTATTAAGGACATTTGTTAATTTATCCCTGGAGACACATCTTATCTGACCAACAGTATGTATGTTATTTGTTAAAATTCTGACCTGCTTTGTAGCATGACTTTTCTAGGATGTCTTTTATTTCTGATGCTAACCAGCTTTTATTTCTAGTGATATTATAAACTACATCATAAATATGTCACTAATTTTGAAACATGACACAAGTTTGTATGATAATGGTTCTTTATCCATACACACTATGTGAAAAAAAAGGAATAGGAGTGGAATGAATTTTAAGGTTGCAACATCAAGTGCTCAGATATTAGGAAATTACAAAATTAAGGCTGCCTGAGCAGGACTGCTTAAACTCCCTTGTATTTCTGCATCATTAAACAATCTGTAATTACTTTGTCATTTAACACATGTGATGCAACATTCAGTTTGTTAACATAGATTTATTATTTCTGTTTATCAACATTTTGCAATGAGAGGCTTTGTACACCTTTGTACATATCATTCAAATCATGAACCAGGGACAACATAATTAATTTCTTTACAGTTTTTCCTCAGGTAATGTCTTTATAACATTTTTATATTTTTTACATATTAAAAAAAAAAAATCAATCTTTAGAACTGTGAAGGGTTAACCTGGAGGCAAACTCCAGATCCCCACGCTTAGTTCTTCAGAGGAGAGGAGACAGCAAAAACAGGCTGTAAACTTGAGAAATGATTAAATGATTTCTTTACTAACTCTACTAAGAATAGAAAGAATAAAAAACCAAAAGAAAAATATTAAAATATTAAGGTATAATATACAAATATCATTCTCCTCTCATACATTCTAATCCTTCTCACTGATCACATAAAGGACATAAACATGAGATTCTGATCTTATCATTAAGAGTTCTTATTGCCACCTCATGGGATAAAGMGAGTTCTTTCTGTAGTGTAGTGGGATCCATCCCATGGAAGACAGTTCCCTAAGAAGTATCTTCAGCGTGGTTCCAAACGTTTCAGAAAACACCACAGCCTGCCCAGGTTTTGCAGTGGTGTATCCTCTCTCCCACAATACACTCTGCAGTTTGTGGGTCACAAGAAAAGTTTTTTGGGGTTAAACCTTTTAAGAGTAAGTCACTCCAGCCTAAAGGCACTAAAGGCAACAGGCTCCTGCTTTACTCATAATCTCCAAAGACTGCAAGCTTCATCTGCACACAACATAGAAATGTTCTTATTTTAGGCTGTAAATTTCAAACTCCCTAATGTTTAAATTGTGATTTTAAAAGATATTTAGTTTGTTATTACTCCAGATCACACAGCACAGCATACAGAATAAAAGATGGATCTTGATGCTGGTAAAGATGGCTTCCCTGGCACTTCCTGCCTCTCCTTGTCTTCTCTTTCATTTGGCTGCTGGTTCCATATTTAGTCTTTCACGTGACTGCTTTCCTTTCTTTCTAGTTTAGAGAGGAGGTTAATATTTGCAGAAAATGCCTACAAAAGTATTTATAATAGTTACATGCTCTTAATAAGATAATGCTACTATATTAGGCTTGGCTTCCCCAGGCTGAAGGCTCCTTCCTCCCCCAAACTGCACTGCACTGGCAGCCGTCTAAATTTTAGTAAGTCTTTTTGGCTGCTGTTAAGTACTGCACTTCTCGCTTATCTGCGACAGCAAGGTCGCCCTTTGATCTTACTACTACACTTTCGAAAAGGGAGTGTTTTTCCTTCTCTCGGCTTTTTCTCGGCTTTCTCAGCCCAAGTTTCTCACTGCGTAGCTTGGTTCGGTTTAGCTTAGCTGCTTCTCTGTTTGGCCTTGGTCCAGATGGTGATAGACCAGCTCCTCTCAAGCCCGGAACGGCACAGGACCAGTGGAGGGTGAGGCCGGCTGCCCCTGCCGACCCCCCGAGCCGTGGGCCCCTGGCCCGAGGGTGTGGGGGGGAAGCCTCTCCTGCTCCTGGTCAGCAGACAGCAAGGCAGCAAGAGAAGAAGTGAGGGCAAGTCCTGCATCACTTCCTAGGATTTTTTTTTAACATTCACAGAAACGTCACAGGAACACTAAGTGACTCATAGAACTGTCCTTTACTTGTTTTTAACTAATTAAATTTGTCTCACGCCAGGTCAAACCCTGACAAGAACACTTCTACAGGGTGAGATAAGGTGTGTTTCTCTTCTTAATAAATACTTGTTGGACTAGCCAGAACTGTCCCTAAAACTTATTTGTCATATGCATATGTGGCTTTTTTCCTGTTGAGAGAAAAAATATTAAGAAAAAAATCCCATGATTCTATAATTAATGTCAGGAGAATTAATTAGATCTGCATACGCTATAGTCATAATGCACACATACCCCAAGTTTTAAGATTGTGATTTAATGAGACTAACAGTTACTTTTGGAAGTAATTTCCTCCTTTTTTTTAATTAAAAATCTCAGAACTAATATCTTATAGGGTTCTATTTACTTATATATGAGTCATCTTCAAGAATGGGATCTTTAGATCTATAGCACAACCCTCTAGTCATTTGAAAGCTAAACGATTAAAAAATGGAGAAGGATGCAATTGCTGACAGCATTTTTCTTTTGAACTATTTTTAAATGATGTAGACCTGTCACTAAAGAGGGTAGAGATACTTGCTTTATCAGAACTTTAACCATTTGCAAATAAAAATATTGAGATTCTAGATTCATAGTTTTCTCTGTAAAGGCTTACGGAGGCATAGCTAAAAAACTTCTGTCCAGATCTGCTCGATGATTTTACTTTTTTCCCCCCTCCTAACGGTTCTGTGTGTGTCTGTGTGTGTTAACAAATGAATTTGCGATTTTCCACAGAGAAGATCTTATAAAAAGAATGGGTTTGAAAGTGGGAGAAGCTGATAGCCTGGGGTCCTGAGTCTGTAGCTCTGTGACCATAGAGGGAGAGCTCTGCCAAGGTGAGCTGAGACCAAAGTGATGACAGGACCTTGAGCAACTGGGAAAAATTAATCAGTGGAATGTCTGAATATTTTTTACTCTTTTTTTCTTTCCCTCTTCCTTGTGCTCCTCAAATTTTTGTTTTTCTTTTTTCTTGATCCTGTCACTGCTTATTCTCTTAGACCTACAACATGAATTCTGTCTTTGACAACCTCCGGATATTGCCTCAATAAAGGCTACAGAATTTTGCCTACATTTGAGAAAACCACCAAGTATATCAACAAAAGAGTCAAAAGGAGATGCTCAGTTTCTGAAACAGACACACAAACCAGGCCACTGTTGAAATCAGTGAGCTAGATGGTCTTTGGTTTCACTTGATACTGTTATCTTTATGTTCTAATGAAATTTCAGCTTGCTTGCTTTAAGCATGGCAAAACAAATCTTGGCCCTCAGGATCTCAGAATGCATTTTGAACACTTGACCACTGATAATGCATTAAAATACTGAGCTTTTGTAATAGAGTCAAA
This sequence comes from Amblyornis subalaris, assembly GCA_018881555.1. Classification (NCBI taxonomy): domain Eukaryota; kingdom Metazoa; phylum Chordata; class Aves; order Passeriformes; family Ptilonorhynchidae; genus Amblyornis; species Amblyornis subalaris. Next base: position 23,354,211 of record JACAXG010000002.1, on the reverse strand, counting down.
TAATCCCTTCATCACAGCATTTCTGTGCCTGGTAGAGTCTACCCCCTCTGACATCAGCTTGCTATTATAAATTAATACCTTTCCACTCCTAAAAACTTTTMTTATTATTACAGAGCTATCACTACCAGAGTAGCAGATGGCAAGTGGTCTCAAGACTTCCCAGCCATGTCAGCGTTGAAATCTCTCTCCCTGTCTGAACTCAACAGCATATTTCATCAAAGAAAGCCAAGGAGCAAGCATCAACAGGAAATGTATGTCTGGAATGCTTAGAAAAGTGTGCAAATCCCAAGGGTGTTGCGGATCTCTGCAGGGCGGAGAGCAATCAAGCTAGAAGGTTATAWGATGTCAGGAGTCCTCTCAGGAGTTGAATGCTGGAATGAATTGTGTATGCATTTAGCTTGATGCACTCTGAGTAGTTCCAGCTGCTTAAAACAAAACGTGCACAAGCCCACAGCAGCATACAGAGCTCAGGCCTCAAGCTGCAAATATTAGAAAAAGCTGAAGGATGTTATATAGCTGATGCCCCTTATYAGAAAAAAAAAACTCTTTAAACTTCAGATTCAAACAGTGTTATTGAAGATGACAGTATTTCTGCCATGTCTCCACTGGGAAAAAAACCACTAATGGAATGGCAGTTTGTGCAGAAAAAAAATTAAATAACACATKAATGGAAAGACCAAATTTCCTAGCTGCAGGAGATGTTAGGATGTGCAAACAATCTAATCTGCTGGACATTAAGTAGTTTCAAAGCTTCAAAGCTGCAGGAGTGTGAGGAAGAAACTTCCTAGTGAGCAAAAGAACAGTTTTCAAGGCAAGAAAAGGAAAAGTGTGGATGCTTTTCACACTTATTTCTTTACTAAATAGGCTAACACAGCAAATCAGCAATTATAGGCCCAGGCTCAAAACCAATTTTAAAGCAGTGTGTGACCACAGAATAACCTCAGTCAACCCTATATAAGTTTATGAAACAAATAGGTAGACCTGCTAGAGRCAAATACTGAAGGAAACCCAGCCTGTGTGAAACTGTGAACTCCAGAAGTATCCCTCTGGGCTGAAAGCCTGTTAATGCTCATTTCTAGTGATGTGAGTGTTTCAGGCAAGCCTAAAATTTAGGTTGGGTGCGGGAGCTCAGGACTTCTGGACAACGAATCAATATGATTACACAGAAGACGCTTTATTGTTTACATTACACTCTACTTATACCTTTTACAACTACTGTCCACACGATCACGCATCGCTTGATTGGTCCCTCTATCTTATCCACGTGCTCCRCATGCACCTTTCAGAAAATATGATTGGTTCTAGCCCAGTGCGSCACAGTCTTTCTTTATCTATTTCTTGCTGTCTTGGTATTCTGTTCTTCAGCTTTTTCTTTCCCAATTTAGCGCAGTTTACATTTCAGTAACCTTGATGAATTCCTGAGGGCTCTGATAAGAATAACTAAGGATGGTTTGGCTGGGGCACATTTCGGGGCTCAAATACATTACAACAGTTAGGCATGTTGCTGATTAGGAGATGTAGCTGAACAAGAGCAGGCTGGGTAGAAAATAGATTGAGAGCAGCCTTGAGGAGAAAGACTTGGGGGTGTTGGTGGATGGGAAGCCCTACATGACTCGGCAATGTGCACTGACAACCCAGAAAGCCATCTGTGTCCTGGGCTCATCAAAAGCAGCGTGACCAGCAGGGCAAGGGAGGGGATTCTGCCCCTCTACTCTGCTCTTGCTATGTCCAGGTCTGGGGCCCCCAACATAATGACATGGACCTGTCGGAGCAAGTCCAGAGAAGTCCACAAAGATGATCAGAGGGCTGGAGCACCTCTCCTATGGAGATCGGCTGAGACAATTGGGTTTATTCAGCTTGGAGAAGAGAAGGCTACAGGGAGAACCTCAGAGCACTTTTGAGTACCTAAGGGGGGTCTACAAGAGAGCTGGAGAGGGACTTTTTGTAAGGGCATGGAGTGATAGGACAAGTGGGGATGTCTTCAAACTGAAAGGTTTCGATTAGATATTAAGAAGATATTTCTTTCCTTTGAGGGTGGTGAGGCACTGGAACAGGTTTTCCAAGAGAAATTGTCAATGCCGCATCCCTGGAAGTGTTCAAGGGGAGGTTGAATGGGGCTCTGAGCAATTTGATCTAGTAAAAGGCGTCCTTGTCCATAACAGGGTGTCAGAACTAGATGATCTTTAAGGTCCCCTTCAACTCAAACCATTCAATGATTTTATGATTCTGTAAACTGCTTTCTGAAGGTGCAGAAGAAGACAATGTTTGGTGCCACAGAAGCCAGATAGGTCTCAAATTGGTATAATGAAACCATTCAAACCCAAAAGCACTCTTAGGCCCCAGTGGGAGTAAATAAAGACAGACAAATTACTTCTTATATTCCATTTCACGTTGCTAGACTTTGTGTTAGTCATTCACTCAAACAACTCTCGTTATAATGGAATAATTTTACTCCAGATCTAGAATTTTAACCTTTTCATATCACCACTAAGAAAATAATATCTAATCTTTTACTGTGACTACAGGAATATGATCACACACATCTGTTGATATCTGAGCTTTTCTACACCAAATATTACAGCTCAGGAAAAAAAAAACCTGAAGGGAGAATGAAGAGTTCCAGCTGTATGAAAGAGAGCATATAAAGAACTCTGATGACTTAGAGATATTGACAGAAAAGCAGCAGTGTAAAAAGAATAATTCTTGAAATGTGCATAATTAATTAACAAGGTGATATTGTACCTCAGTCGTGATAAAATAAGTGATTTATCATGCTTGCCTGAACACTATCCAGGACTTAATTTTAGCCATGGAAGTATTATAGGTTCAGCTGAGAAACAGTGCAGATTTAGAATSCCTCCAAGTATGAGATTTCAAACCAAAAAATGCTTTGCTACCACATAGTACATATTTCATACAGTCTTAAATAGCAACTAAAATAAAAGGATTTCCATCACTTATGATATTTTTATGATTTGAGTCCAAATGGATTTTCAATATTCAATATTTCTGAACAAAAAAAGTCAGAATGCTTTCCATTACAAACACCCATAGCACAGATTAGGATCAGTGAAATCTAACTTTGAAAGATTTCTGTGAAACTTTACATTACAAAAGAAAGTACTGAAGACACTTCCTCATATATATTCCCCATGTCACTGCCATTCCAGTTTCAATCTCTGTTGAGTATGATTCCAGTATAAATACCTGGATACCACACACACAAGATTAGTCTTTTGGAATTCTCATTTGTACTTTCTCTTTGAACCTAAAAAGTAAAAACCCTTCTTTCCAATAATGGTATTATGGATTTCTTTTGCAATTGTTTTTAGAGGTCAATAGATATTTTAATTATTACACTGATAGGATAAGCATATTTGGTCTAAAAACATGTTTATTTAGTATCAGACAATAAGTCAGTCAGATTGATGTGAAGGTGTGACAAGTGTGAGCTAATAAAGTGCTTTAAAATTTGAAGATAAATAAGGATGAGCTCACAAAGTATTGGCAAAGATTCTCTCTAACCTAAGTTAGAGTCATTTTGGTACTGAACACACCGTGGACTTGCCTAAGGCCATCAATCCCCCAACGAAATGTGAGTCCATGTACTTGTGAAAAAAATGATGATGTAAAAAGGCTGGGGCTATAAACTGGCAACTGGAAATGAAAAAGCTGGTAGAGGTACTTACAACATGAACTTTAGGCACTACAGCACAACATGGATTTTTTACCAAGACTGTTTACAGATATTTCTTCACTTTTTGTTCTCACTGCTACTGGAAGGATATCATAATTATGGGGAAATTGTGTTTCCATTTTTTAGTAAGAAGAAGATTTTGTATGGTTAGTTTTTACATTATTATCACTGTACACAAATGTTGATACTTTTTGTTCAGTGGAAATTAGGAGTCCTGTGATGAAAAACATAACTAGGAGGCCTTCCTACTATTTATAAGAGTGCTTGACGAACAGTACTTTGGTGACTGATCAGCAGAACACTGAAAGTTATCTTACTTGCACAGATGTGGTGGGATACTAGCAGGCAGAAAATGGCAGCTGAAAAAGAAATCATACAGATTTATACTGTACGATGCTGGCTATGACTATAAAATAATGACCACATTATAAAAATAATATGATATAAAATAATTTATTCTTCACCTCTGGATGTCATAAATTATTTTCACCAAGTAACCCTTCAGTAGCTCAGTTACTGGTGATTAATAAAGAAATTAAATGCCATTGATTAAAGCACAGTTTTTGACATACACCCAGTTTTGAACACAGAAATGAGAAATGGGACCCTATGATGTCTTTTGACTTTTCTTTTTTTCTTTTACCATTGATCTAGTCCATCTAGCTCCTGAAAATGGGGGGTTTTTCAACCTTTTGAATTTGTCTGGCTCCAGTTTCCTCGCTTCTATTTTTTTTTCTCCCCTAGATTAAAGAACCATTTCCTGATCAGAAAACRGCTAGACAGGAGAGTCTAGCAGAGCTGAACACTGTAAAGCACTTTCTCTATTATATTCAGAGCATAGAAAAAACACATTTTGAAGAGGCAATTGTGTGAGGTAGCAGAGGCAGGATGCAAGAACAGTCACGAAAACCATTGACGAAGAGTAATTTTATTTTTGTTACCTTGCCAGTGAGGATCCCCAAAGTATCACCTGGGCAGAGGCACACAAGGGGAAATGCAGACACTGTGGAGCTCAGTCCAGGCTAGAGGATCATTGAACCTACTGGTTTTGCCTGTATATCAGGGATTCTCTCAGGCACAGTTCACCACTGTGCTTTGATCTTTCCCACAGCAGGGCAGGAATCTTAAGCATATTCTGTAGAGTGTCTCTAAGTCTATCACAGGCCTATATTATTTACACATACATGTACTTGTCCAACACACAAGGCTAAACAACAATTAGGATGATACATGGGGTTTTCTACACCCCACCTGCATGTCAGTTGACTGTGTTTGCAATACTCCTTGCCAATCTTGTATTATAGTCCCACTGCAATTAAATTTTTACATCAACAGGGCAATTCCTGGCTGGAGACACTGCTTAAAATAGCACTTTATTATATTCATATCTGTCTTTACTTTGCTACTTAACAATTGCAATCAAAGGATGAAGAACTTTAAGTATCTCATGGAGGTATTCTCCAATTCTTTAATAAATTCCACTATTTTAGTATTTACTTTCCCTTTAAAAACTCTGGACACCTACATTTTATAAAAAAATTTTCTAATAACTTCACAGTGTCTCATATGGAATGAAATCACCTTGTACTCCCACCTCCACCTTGATATAATAATTTATATCTTACTTGTGATTCCCTAATAACATAGTCAAGGTTCTTGCTTTTTCTTTACCTACTATTAAGCTATTTCTCTTTTCAAAGTCACTGATACTGAGACAAAACCCCAATTTTTTAAGTTCTGAAATGAATATCTTGTTTCTGGGCATACACATTTGCTTTAAACTACAGCAAGAAGTCTAATATTAAAAAGAGCCTAAACTAGCAAGGGATCAGGAGGACTATATGGCCCCCCCCACACCGTTCATTTGCCACTGTAGTAATGTTAGTGTCATCTTGTAAATTCATTTTGGTTTCATCTTTCTTCTAGACCATTGATGAACATGTTGAGTAGCATCAGATCTGCTACTACGCATAGTAACCAAATCAAGCTCCCTTGCATGAAAATGCTGTATAAGTTTTTGTGACATATCAGCCTGCTCTACTAACTCCTAGTTAATATGCCTTATGATCCTGAATGATAGTGCTAATTTCACACACCTAATGTTGTGTAGAACTCAGTCAGGTTCTTAAGGAAAAAATGCCTACAAATGACTGCACATCTAAGTTGGGTTTCTTACCAGATAATGAATGACATGAGGCTTGGTTTAGTCACAAAAATGCTCCCTGCTGCTTCATTTTTAATTTGGCACCCATTGTCCATCCAGGTTCTTTGCACAAGAGTGCTCTTCAATTGGTTCCTGAGCAGCACTGGTAAATGGCAATGCATCTCTTACTTTGCACTTCTCCTTGCTGAAATTCACGACATTTCTCTTAGCCAAGGATTTTTTTCCTCTGGATGAGGTCTCTAGCACTCAACATGGCAACTGCTCCCACTCAGGTAGTCTAAATCTGTCAGACTCCCACTTCTCCTCTGCAGCTGAGATTATTCAGTAGTCTTTTTAGCCTTTACAAGAAATACGTTTTTGTAAAGTCAAGTTTTGGGAATTATTTTTGTTTATCCTATTTACTAAGCTTAACTATAATCCTGAGATAAAGCCTTAAGGAAAAACAAGAAACTCCAGGAGGACCACAATAGCAGAAGATAGAGCTTTTGAAAAAAGATAAAAAAAGTTAAGTTACATTTGAAATGTAACTTTTTAGGTAATCATGCTTGAATACATTTTGAGAAGTTATTATCAGAAGGTCCAAGGTGAATAATATATTTTTGTATGCATTTTTTTGTGTGTGTGCACAGCTCTGAAAGAGTAGGTTTAGATTAGGTGTTAGGAAGAAATTCCTTACTTTGAGGGCGGTGGAGCACTGGAACAGGTTGCCCAGAAAAGTTTCGGATACTCCATCCCTGGAAGTGTTCAAGGTCAAGTTAGATGGGGTTCTGAGGAACTTGTTCTAGTGATAGGTGTCCCTGCTCACAGCCAGGGAGTTAGAATTAGATTATCTATATGGTCCCTTCAAACCCAAACCACTCTATGGCCCTGTGTTATGAAAACATATATGGAAATGAGTAATTCAGGTATCATTTAAGTTTTCCACTCAAAACAGGATTGAAGTTTCTTTATTTCATACTTTCTTGATGAAAACCAGTCTTCATCTACTGCTGAAGGTACAAGTGAATTTCTTGTGTTATCCCTTTGTATGATATTCTTCAGACCTTGCTGATTGTCCAAGAGAAAATTGTGTTAAAAATCATACTGTTTTGAAATGAATTGTTTTATTCTATTCTTTCAACGGCTGTGGTTTACCACACTCTCCAAAATTCATCACAGCAATGGAATTTCTTTCCTTTATATGTTTATGCAATCCTATTAAACTCAGTCTGAACTAAATTACTCCCATTCTAACAGCCATCAGTATATCTGAAGGAATAAGCATCAGTATAATGCATTAAAATAGCTTTAGTCCCCTTCTATTTTTAGAGTTCCCATCCAGCAAAACATACTAGTATGCATTGAACATTAAGCACATGTTTCAATCCCTCCACAGCCATATAAGCATTCAAGAATGTGCTTGGTTTAAGTGCTACTTAAATTAGACTGGCAGCAATTTGACTTAAGCATATGCTTAACTGCTCCGCTGGATTGGAATGGGATAGGATAACTAATGTGTTTAAGACTGGAAATAGGCTGCACGTGGAATGAAGACAACATGATACTATCACAGAGAGTTTTGGATCTGGCAAGACTCCACCATGTGCTTCCATTTCTTCACTGGTGCTGCCAGAAACATTCCAGTTCACCGCAGCATCTAGGAAAATAAATTGTTATAAAACAGGAGGGAACAGGTTATATGCCTTCCATATTACATCAAAAGCAGAGCAATGGTGAACCCAGGTCTTAACTCAGTCTCAAAACCTGGGTCCTGAAAGAAGGGCTCGATAGAGAAGTGTTCTTTGGGAAAGTATAGAAAACAGCAACCTTGGTACAACTGGTAATAAACTTGGCATGTTCATCACACACAGAGTTCTGTTTTGGTTACTAAATCTATATTTTTGGTCCAAATGATTATTCCTGCAGTAATACAACTGAGAAACTTTATTATCATTTTGAAGAACTATGACTTTTCTTTTTTTTAAATTTTTTATATAATGAGCTAATTAGTTGGCTACCCCATCTTTTAAAGATCTAAGAGTCCTTTATAGCAAAACAGAGGGCAGAAGAGGGCTCTTAGGACTTTGAAACTCTATACCACATAAATAGAAAACGGATTCAAGAACAGATCTTTCCATGTTTTCTTAGATCCAGGAACCAGGAAGGAARCTCTTAGGTACAAAAAAGGATATTGCTACAGAACATATTGCTTTCTGACATCCAACATATTTCATAGAAAAAGAAATTGTTGTAGGGCTTCCAGCAAACTCTAATCCTCAGGAGAAAACCTTTGTTTCTCTTCTTAACAGTGGCAGCTGTCCAAGAGAAGAATAAGATGCACATGTTAGCAATGGGTTAAGATACAGTCACGTAAGTATAGCAATAATTCAGGGAAGAAAACACTGCCAATATGAAGCTCTAAATGACATCATCTTTAACCTAAACCCAGCGTGTTTGCAATGAGTAAAGGAGAGACTGCTGCCGTTCCTTATTCCTGAAGGAAAAGTCACCATGGCCTTATCTGTCACCCCAAACACTTGAACTCCTCTGCCTTCTCTGGAGAAAATTATAGTTACAGCCCAGCTGCCTGTACCAGCACCATAAATTCTGACAAGGTCCTGTACATCAGTAAATACTGTTTCTCATGGGGCAGGTAGACAGAGAGTGCCTGAACTCGTTTACTCCAAAAGGCACTCTGCACAATAAAGAACTCAAGATAAAACACTCTCATGAAATACAATGAAATAGTCAAAACTCTGTCTAACAAGGCAAGTTTAATGGGTAATGGGCATTTGCTAATTTAATTTTAGCCTTCTGCTTTCCACTGCCCTGTACAGCAGGTATTCTGCTGCATACACCCTACCATTTGCTGAGCAGCACTGGCACTTCTTCTGACCTGGAAATATACTTTGAATTATACTGTTGTTTTAAAGCTAACTTTCACCATGTGTCCTGCAGGGATTAATATGAGAATGTCACAGAAAGATCATCAACAACCTTTGCTTCCATGCTGGAAGCAAACACCTATATTAACTGCTGCTGCTAAGTAGACAAATACATTGCAAGGTCTGCATGGCTTCAGGGTTGATAAAAGCTTATAGAGCCAGGGGTTGCAAGTAAATGGTTTACTACCATTRGATGGTACTAAATCAGATGGAAACATTTGCTTTTTGTAAGCTCCTGCAGAATTAGTCCAGAGCCTTGACTGCACTGATACAAAACCTTCTTGTGCTCGTACTCCAGATACTCCATTGTCCCTTTCAGCAATAAAAACAGCTAGGCATCTGCCCAGGGCTGTGATAGCCCTGCCAGAGGACATAGCCACAGCTGGCAGCAAGGTAGGAAAGCTGTTAGTGCTCCACAGTCACCACAGAAGCGCACACGTGAGGACTGACACAGGGAGATGTGCCAGCTCTGCAGGCGGAGCACCATAGCACAGGGCTCAGGAGCACGGTGGGAGGACAACAGCACGTTCAGTCAAATGCAAAGGGTGCAATAAACCCCCTGAGCCCAGTGTGATTTCAAATCAGGTCGGGCAGAAACCCGCCCTGTGCCACTGCTGCCGCTGCCCCTGCCCTCCCCGTGCTCCCGGCTGCCCCTCCACAGCCTCTGGCAAATTCGCAGCTGCCTGAAGGCAAACACAGCTTCTGCCTGGGAACCCTCAGCACTTCCACCAGCAGCCACAGCGAGCAGCACCCCAAAACAGCTGCACTCTTCAGCCGCTCATGGCTTAATATCACTCAAAGTGGAGTGCCTTTTTCCTCTGCTTGCCACCATTAGCACGGAAAAGTGCACACTATTGCCTATTCAGCTCACATATCGTGCATCACCTCTCAGGACTTTTTCTGTTGATTGCAACCAACAGGAGTGTGAAGATTAGGCAGCCTTTTAATCTTTTACTAGCCATGATTGCCATCAGTGGAGTAAAAGAGCAATTGCCTGGCAGTGCAAGTGGCAGAACAATAAAAAGTTTCCAGAGCAGAAAGTAGTCTTACACCAAGTTCAACTTCCCGCCTGTTCAAGTCAACGATGTCTCCCCTTGAAAACTGCAAAACCTATTGGTACTTTCCTGGAGGATTTTTCATGACCCTTTATGACAAAGGCTAATATCTCGCATTAATAACATTCCTTAAAAAAAAAAAAAAAAAGGAAAAAGAGAAAATTTTCACACCTGAACATAATTCATTTTTTGTCTTAAATGTTTCAATATCTTTACCTATTTGGAAGACTTTAATTTTTATTCGAAAATATTTTATTTGAAAAAATTATGAGACAATCTGAATGAAGAACACTAATTTCCAGAAAACCAGAACATCTCACTAGAATTCAGCAGCCACCTGAAACATTTTCAGCATTGGGAAAGCTCACATAGAGACAATTATACAGCTCTGACACTTTATGAGCCGAGATTATTTTGATTTAAGAATAAAAAAAAGTAATTAATTTCTCCATTACATAGGCACAGGGAATACTAATAGCACTGAGGTTACAGCTCTGCTCAGACTGAAATTAAGCATATAATTTCAGATCATGGAATTTTGGTTAGTACCAATTCCTATACCAGTTGAAGGTTTCTTTCTCCAATACAGGTTTCTGTGCAGGTAAGTCCTTGCAGGCATCCCCCACAGCTCTGTACGGTCTTCATCACAAAAGTAGCTGTCGTGTGTCTTCACTGCTCATGATATATACAATTACTGAACTAAAACATCCTGACCATGCTTCCACATGTTCACTCCAACCTCTCTGACACAGCATGAGCATCACTGTCAGGATTGAAAAAGAAAACTGTTTTGAACAGATGTGTATAGATATTAAAATCTGATTTACAAAGCTAACTAAATCCATTAGCAAAAGGTAACCATTAAGTAACAATGACATAACTGTTAATAGTAATATTCAAGTAGGTGAAGTGTAAATTAAAGTTTTAGATATCTCATTGACATGCTCTGAGTCACCACTTCTTTCTCAGCCTTGTGGGAGACATTATGTGAGTTAAAATCAAAATGCCTTTTGAAGCAAACGGACCTGAAGTGATGTGGTTTTGCGGTTTCTTTTTCTACATATATTGATTTCATTTAAGTATTCATTAGAAGCATCTTGCTCGTTTAGATGGGCACTTGTCATATTATAAACCTAAATAAACACCACAATCTCTAGTATAAAAAGAAAAATCTCAAAAGTAAATGTGACTACAGTATTTTTACTCCAGCAGTCAAGAAATATGGGTAGTAAATAAACATTTGAGCCAGAGACTTTGTCAGATGTGAATGAAAAACCTGAACTTAGATGTGGAAATGTGACAGATCATAGTAGTAGAAAAGTCCTAAAAATAATTTACTTATAAATTGTCTCATATTAATTATGAATGATCCTTGTTCACACAGATTTAAAGGAGGGAGATCACATCATATCATTGGTGACATAATTTCTCTGGTATCTGAAATCTGAAATAAAGTAAACTGAAAGGAAAAAGGAAATACAAAAATAGCTAAATCATAAACAATATGGAAAAGGAACAGGAAAAGAATAGGAAAGATGAGGCAAGACTATTTACAAGAGCATGCAGTGACAGGATAAAGGGGAATGGGTTCAAATTGAAAGAGAGTAGGTATAGATGACATATTAGGAGAAGATTCTGTACTGTGAAGGTGGTGAGGCACTGGAACAGGTTGCCCAGAAAAATTATGGATGCCCTGTAGTGAAAGGTGTCCTTGTCCATGGCAGAGGGGTTGGAATTAGATGATCTTCTAGATCCCTTCCATCCCAAACCATTCTATGATTCTATGATAATATAATTTATGGACTGCATGCCAGAACTCACCTGCTTTTTCAGACATTGCTGGCAAATCAAATTATTCTTATCAGATAAAAGCACAATAGAAGTGCAAGATACTTTTTTTTTTTCTTTTTCAAATCTGGTTTTGACATTGGGTTATTTAATCTCACACTTTTCTAAAGGTTTCAAAAAGTTCTAAGAGATATAAATGTATGAGTAAGTGTATAGTGCACTTTTCAGTATGCAGATATTGCATACTGACTTGGTACTTCTTCCCAGCTCCTACAAGCAGCTACAAAGCTGAACCATCAGTGACAATGACTGATTATTCTCATCTTTCACAACAAGAAAGAGACAAAACTCCATGCTGCTCCTGCTTATGTGAGCACCAGTTTCTTTCTCTTTCACTTACAAATTACTTTTGAAGAGCATCTTGCAGTGTTCATCAAAGAAAAATATTAACTTTTTTTTTTTTTTACACTGAGCACATCTGGATAAACTTTGTGATTAGCGTATCTGAAAACTACAGCTTCATTTGCATAATACAAGCTCCATGTACAATACAAATGGAACTTACAGTACTTTGTGAATTCTCCAATGTTTTGAATGATTTAGCAGAGACAGCACACTCTCTGTATAAGCACCAGTCAGATTTTCTCCTATTTATACACAGGACTGAAGGACAACAATAACCACATCAGATACAATATTAAAAAAGCATTAACTAAAAAAGTTGTCTCTTTGACTTTTAGGACATATAATGATATCTGCACGCACCCAAAAGTAGTGCAACCACATACAAACACTCTTTGAGTGACAGAAATACAGGGATATGCTGCCATATGGTCTCAGCACCTTGGAACCAAGAGAAGTACAGAAGAGTTTGCTTTTGCCAGAATGTCTCCTTCTTCTAGTCTACCTCCCATCTCCCAAATTTTGATAATATTACACAGTTATGAAGGACATCTACTCAATCTAATGGCATTGTCAATCAGACTGGATGAATTAGGCAGCTGAGGACAGAGTGCCACATGCCATCCTCGGTCAATTTTACAGTCCAACAGACAGGTTACATCTTTTTCAGGGTTTTCTCATGGTGTGATTTTTAGCGTAYCCCTCTGGCTTCTAATTTCCATCTGCTCAGATCAGCTGCTGCTATAAAAGCAGGTCCACAGGGGAAGTCTCCAGTGCAAATGCCTATATAATTGCCATTCCTGTCAGTTACATAAAATCTATCTATCTGATAAATCCACAACCATAAAGACAGCAGTCAAAAGAAAGGAAAAAATAATCCAATGGGAAAAAAAAATTTAAAATATAGCAAAAGCAAATCACCAAATTCATAGTACATTCTGCTTTATTAATTTCTACTTTTATGGCATGCCTGCTATGAAAATCACTTAGCAGGACCGCAATCTGTCTCTTTTCAGGGTGAAACTTTACAGATCTAGAGATGTCCAGTTTAGACCCATACTAATAAATTTGAGGCAAAAACTTCTTCCGTTTCCAATGATGGTGGTGTGAGAAAGCAGAGTGTCAATAGGTTCAAGCTGAAAGGATGGTTACTTGAGTGACAACCAAACAACATTACAAGTAAGCCTTTTCCTATGTCCAGCTACCAATGCAGAATATATTGTACCAAAATATTTTAGGAAGTCTAACTAAAAGCAAATATTTATGATATATATCTGACTAAATTGTTTGTGCGGACATATATTTACATAAATATGAGATACTGCAAGCGTGAAAAAAAACATGCAAAACACGTCTGAACAAAGCATTTGCAACTAGAAGATGAGAGAGAAGACACATAAAACCAGCAATTAGATATTGTGGAGATTTTCCTAAAACATAGATTCAAGTCAAACACTTTTAATAATGTGGCCATTTGTGTATCCAGACTGCTGGAATTTCAGCATTCAGATCAACCTGACTGCACAAGGTGTTTAGACATGGAAGAGTTGTAGGTCAAAAAAGAAATTCATATCCTTGGAATCTCTGGACAGTAATCAAACAGGCTCCTTTGCTCAGGAAACTTATTCATGCTTATCTAGGAACAGTCAATGTGATCTATAGCTGAAAGGGTGAATTCAATGTTATTTGATATCAAACCACTCTCTGAAGGCTCTGTAGGTTTCCTGAAATGGATATTTCAGGAGAAGTACTGACCATGTTCTGCCTCTGTCAGCAGGGTATGTATATTTAATTTTGTTTTGCAGCAATTGCTGGCAGATACAATAGTCATATGGTGTCCCTACACTTCCCTGCAAGGCTGTTTTTCCAGGACCCACTCCAGTGCCTTTTGAAACTACTCAGAAAGGTCCTCCTGCAACCCATAGAATGGTGAATCAGACTCTTGAACTGCAGCTACCTTAACATTGCCATTAGACCTTCACCATGAAAGAACAGAAATTTTCCAGTTATTTCTGCTTCTGAACTCTTTTGCAGTGTATTCAACATCAACAGCTTGGAATCTCCACCATCCATCAGGTGGAGAGAGACTCCCTGAAGTGACTTTCCCGCTACCTGTCCTACATGTATATTTGAGAAAAATCCATAGTGTGAGTTAATGTTCTTCTGTCCTGGAATCTCATTTCAAAGTTCAAGGAAACTCAACGTAGTATTTATTAAAACCAACAGTTGCTTGTATCCATACTAGTATGTGCAATGAATATGAAAGCATGGGCAAAATAATTTTCATTAAAGCCTCTTCACTTATTGCACAGAAAATTTACCTCAGGAGTACTTGAATTCTACTGATCTCCATGTTCTTGTTGTGAATAGAAACTTTGGACACTGCAGACAAGATGTACTTTTAGTAACAAGGGTAATCAATGACAGGCATAGAGTCCCTTTGAGAGTAATTTCCCTTTCACTGGGAGCCCCGAAAATAAGAAAAGAACATTTGTAGCATGAACAGTATTTAATGGGTTTTGTGAAAAAAAGTCTCTGTGAAATCTATGGCCCATGTCACAGAGGAAGTAAAGCTGGCTCTTTCTGGCCTTAAACCGTACAAAACTCAAGAAAGGCACACTGGAGATTCTCTTTACAGTCATCAAGTTTTAACCTGATTGCCAGTTCTTCAGGGAAAAGATTTCTCGACTGTCTGTTGAAAAGCTCACCTTTGTGATAACTGACATTTAAATGTTCCCCAAAAGAAAAGAGCAAGGACTTTTGTTTTCTGACTGATGGTGTTAGTTGTGAGGCCAGCTTTTCTGGTATGACTACATTGAAAAGGAAAGATAAGTTCAGAAGAAGCTTTTAGTACAGCAARACCATGACCCATGCACTTTATATTTCTATTGTGTGCATGTGCATTAGCAGTTTCTTTTGAATCAAGAGTGTGCTTTTAAAGTGGCGGTCCCAACCATCCCCACTTTACACAGTTTGGCTCACATCTCAGAGCCAAATCACATCTCACAGTCACATCTCTTTGACTGCATGCAGTAGATATCTTCTGGGTGAAATTAAACTGAAATACACATTTCAGGAGTGCAACTACTACCCAAGGACCTGACTAGAGTTAATGTAAAACCTGACAAAAGACATGCAGTGTATGTCAACAGGACTCCACAGATCCACCCACCCCTAATGAGCTGGAATTTTTATGGTGTAGATAGGGTAACTCTTGGTACAAATTCAGTGACAGCCATTCTGTAAGCCAGGAGGTTAGGAAGGCTGCCTCTCGGACACAAGGTGATTCCTCTTCTCCCTTTAAGCACTCAACTACTGCTGAGATGCAGGACCAAATTTTCAGGACCTGTCCTACCCACCAGCTGCCTAGATGGCACTAATGAATTCTTGCATCAAATATATTCTTGCTTATTACCTTCAATTACTTCCAAAGCTCAGATCATGGCCTTCTCTGTGGTCTCTTGGGTAGATTGTGTAGATGGTATGGTTAGTTGACTTAGTGCATAGTGCACAGTGCTACTTTGACATGTTTTGCTACAACCCTCAGACCATGCACTGAATAGCAGCTTTCTAGAGTCTGCTCATCTAAGAAAATTGTACTTTCAGAGGGTTAAGAGTAATCAAGAAGAAGCAGGTGTATACACTATCCAGACAGTAAAGAGCAGAGGCTGGCTGAACAAAACTCTTTTTTTTCTGAAGAAAACTGATTTTTTTTTTAATGAACATTTGTTTTTAACTGCAATTAAACATTGATCATAAGTTTACTTATTTATCTGGATTGGACTCACACATACTGTTGTATCTCTGACTGGGCAATAACTGCCAGGCAGTATCACTTGGAAGTTTAGTCCTGTAATAACAGGATTCCTTTTAGGTTCACTTGCAATTGTAAAGAGATAATCTAAAACCTTACAATTTTTATGTTATTACTGGACGGGGRAGAATCAAACATTATTTTTTTTCTTTCTGTCTTTCCTAGCAGGGCAGAGACAAATCAACGTCTTAAAATCTATGAAACACAGGTGTGGCTTTACTCCCCATGCTCAGTCATGTGAAATAGATTCTGATTTAATGCTAATCTCTCCATCAGATATTTAATCACAAAACTAAGAGCACTTCTAGTGCCTCTCTGGAAGATGAAGTTATTCTTTTCTTTGCCTATGATTTCACTTCCTTTTATACATACAGTTCAGCCATGAGAAAATAACAATTTTCTCCATGAATGTCTAAAAATGCACTCACCTTATCAGATAAATAAATCCTTTCCCTGTTTACCATTCACCTCCCAAACTACTGTGCATACATACAACTCCATGACTAGGAAGTGGTAAGCTCGGACCTACCAATACCTCATAGCAAGAGAAGAGAGGAGAGGAGAATGCACCAAACAGCAAACACTGTGGTATGATAGAAGTCTAATATTTCCTAAACTCAGTCCCAACGGCCCATAGCTAATGCATATTATGTAGCTTTATTTATCTCTTATTTTACACATGACCTGCTGATACCCTTCTTTCCTGGTGACACCAGACAGACACTGGCTCTGACCTTCCTCCTGCCCACTTTTCAAACAACTTCTCTACTGCTGAGGTCTTTTAAAAAAAATTAGTATTTTTGTCTGTTTGTTTTATATCAAGACACAATTTTCTGGAAGGTCATTCCTTCCCTCACATGCAAGCAGCTTCTTAAATGTCTTTATACCCTTCAAATGGACACAACATTTTTTTAATTTTCACATTAACTTTTTGTAGAGAAGCCTCTGCACATTTCCTTTTTCACACTAGGTGAAAAATGTCCCTAGGCATCTGAAGGTGAGGTAAAAAATTAATTCCTACCCACTCTGATTAACTTGTTTTGCAAAGCAGTTTTAGCAGATATCCCCTCTGGAAAAAAACTCGTAATTGCTTGCTGAAGGCAGAATGCCCATGACTAGTTCTTGACATTAATAGGGAAATATTTTACTGTGATTTTTGGCACTGTGCACACAATCTATTACTTAGAGAGAAACAAATGTCCATGCTTTTATTCATAATTTCCTGAAGTTTAATAATTAATATGGAAAGAAACAGTCAATTGTCAATTAGCTGCATTTTCATGAGGTTCTTAAGTAATAAAAACTTGCATTCTGGCATGTGTGTCAAAAAATCCCCCAATTATGCAGGCCTTCTGTCTTCAGAAGATGAGAGATATTATACTAATTAACAATGTCACATATTGTGTAATGCACATTTAGGGGGAAAAAAGCCCCACCAACTGATAGGAATTGTACAATGGCAAGAGATTTCTAAGCACAGAGAGCAAAGAGGGCAGCACCAATAACGAGATTACTCTTTCTTAAGTCCCTAACACTTGACCCATTTACTATTCCTAACAAATGACAAAGTCAGCTCAAGAAAATAGACATCATCAGGTTTCTGTGACCTACTGAGGTAGGAGCTTCTGCAGGTAGGAGCTAAACAGCAAAACTCTACACTTCACTGATCACCTTCAGAAGTAACAATGAACTGCACTGGACTTCACAGTAATTTTTTTTCTCTTTCTGATTTAGAAACACTCTATATATCTTTTCCATCCATACAAGAACAGAACAGGGTAAATTACAACAACAACAACAACAATGACAACAACAACAACGATGACAACAACAACAACAACAACAACAACAACAACAACAACAACAACAACAACAACAACATCTTGGGACTTTTAATGTCAACACTAGCTCCAGTTATCTTTTTAGACAGTGAAGATAGAAGACAGTTTAGATAGAAGGACATGCTGCGGTCTAGTGGTTCATTAAACTGTGATGAACTACAGCCACTGGATATAACCAGTGGGATGTAATCTACTCTTCACATAAAAGTCGTGTGTGGTAAAAGACTGCACTAATCACAGAACCACAGAATGATAAGAATGGTTGGGTTGCAAGGGACCTTAAAGCTCATCTAGTTCCAATATCCCCTGCCACAGACAGGGATACCTTTCACTAGAACAGGTTGCTCAGAGAACTATTATCTTGTATTGGACCTTTATGATTTTAAGCAAGCGTTTAAAGCAATGAAAATAACTATGTGCTAGATGTGTGCAGTGTGCCCAGATGGTCAAGAAGGCCAATGACATCCTGGTCTGTGTTAGGAATAGTATGGCCAGCAGGACTACAGAAATTATACTCTCCCTGTTCTCAGCGCTGGTGAGGCCACATCTCAAGTTCTGTTGAGCCTGGTTCCGGGCCCCTCAATTCAGGAATGACAGTGAGGTGCTGGAGCATGTCCAGAGAAGGGCAATGGAGCTGGTGAAGGGTCTGGAGCACAAGTCTTGTGCGGAGTGGCTGATGGAGCTGGGGTTGTTTAGCCTGGAGAAAAGAAGGCTCGGATAGAAACTCATCACTCTCTACAGCTCCCTGAAAGGAGGCTGTAGCCAGGTGGGGGTCAGTCTCTTCTTCCAGGCAACAAGTGACAGGACAAGAGGACACAGTCTTAAGCTGCACCAGGGGAGGTTTAGGTTGGACATTAGGAGGAATTTCTTCGCAGAAAGTCAGATTAGACATTGGAATGGACT
Organism: Amblyornis subalaris; assembly: GCA_018881555.1. NCBI lineage: Eukaryota > Metazoa > Chordata > Aves > Passeriformes > Ptilonorhynchidae > Amblyornis > Amblyornis subalaris. The sequence goes on along the minus strand of JACAXG010000002.1, from coordinate 23,335,623 downwards.
GCCCAGGGAGGTGGTGGAGTCACTGTCCCTGGAGGTGTTTAAGGAACGACTGGATGTGGCATTTAGTGCCATGGTCTAATTGACATGCTGGTGTTGGGTCACAGATTGGACTCAAACATCTCAGAGGTCTTTTCCAACCTAATTGATTCTGTGGTTCTGTATTCTGGCCTCCCTCACATTCATAATGACAGATTATCTATACAGATTACAAAATGTTGTCACGCTTTAGGAAAAAAGCAGAGATCTGTGTCTGTGAAGATAAATCATTAAACCTGGTTTAAAGAGGTAACTGTATGCCAGGGGAAGATAGATCATCATTTATGATTTATCAAAATACAGAGCATATGTGTACTCACTACCCTTTTTCTGCTCTGGTGCTTTCCACTTGATAAAGCATCTTGATCCTCACCCTGCCTACTTTCATGTTCCACCACCTACTGTCAGATGGAAACTACAGCAGACGAGTGGATGACCTGTGCTAGACACAAAGTAGAAAGAGCTGCCACACAAGAGGAAAAATCATGTCTTTATGAGAACTGGTGATTATGACAAAGGTAGATTGGAGAGAAAGCTGATTCAGTTGGGCCTAAGCGCCTTGTTCAGTGAGAGAAGAGGTTTTCAACTCCCAGGATTTAGCTTGCTGCAGAACTTTTGTAGAAAGGTTTTACAGACTTTCTTTTCAGTTGGGCAGCCATACTGTAGCCATCAGCTTCATAGTCACAAATGCTCGTCTGAAGCCAGGGTGTGGGGTAAGCATTCCACTCTTGCTCTGTTTCAGCCTGGTAGGGGTTCAGCAGAAACAGTTATAAAGGAGTTGAATGTTGGATTTATATGCCTTATATTATAAGGTCATCCTTAGAAAAAGCATCCAAGCTAGATAATTCATGTTGCAGAAAGATGCTAATAACCCAACATTTTGTATATGGTGTACGTGTCAAGGTGTTATCTGGGGAGGGGGTTGCTGTAGAAGTGGCCTCTGTGAGAAGACATCAGGAGCTGCCCCCACAATAGACAGAGCCTGTCCCAGCTGGCTTCAAACTGGACCTGCCACTGGCCAAATATGAGCCCATCAGCGATGTTGGTGGCACTGCTGTGATAACATATTTAAGAAAGGGCAAAAGAACACTGCACTGAGACTGTGTGAGAAAGGTGAGAGTACGAGAAAGGAAAAGCTCTGTGGACATCAAGGTCAGTGAAGAGGGAGAGGGAGGAAGTGTTCCAGGTGCCAGAGCAGAGATTCCCCCGCAGCTCTTGCAGAAGACGACAATGACTTGCCTTGTTCTCCTGCACCCCATAGAGAACCATGTTGAAGGTGATGTCTGCACTGCAGGGCATGGAGGACCCTGCATCAGAACAGTGGATGTGCCCTGAGAGAAGTTGCAGACCATGGAGAACCCATGCTTGGTTAGAGTCCTGGCAGGAACTCTGGCCCCTGAGGCACTCATGCTGGAGCAGTTTTTTCCTGATGGATGGTACCCCGTGGGAAGAACTCACACTGGAGCAGACCTTAAAAAATTTCAGCTGGTGGGAGGGGCCCATGCTGGGTCAGTTTGTGAAGGACTGTACCCCATGGGAGGGAACTCTCATTGGAGTAGCATAACAATATGATAAGGAAGGTGCGGCAAAGAAGTGTTATGGACTGACCACATCATTCCCAATCCCCCTGACCTGGTTGTGGGGGGAGATGGAAGAAGAATCAAAGTGAAGTTGTACCTGTGAAGAAGTGGAAAAAGAGGGGGAGGTGTTTTAGTTTTGTTTTTGTTTCTCACTGTCCTACTCTGTTTTTGATTGGCAAGAAATTAAACAGTCTTCCACAAGGCAAATCTATTTTGCTGTGATGGTCATCGGCAAGCAATCTACCTGTTCTTGTCTTTACCCATGAGCTTTTCATCTTGTTTTCTATACTTGTCCTGCTGAGGAAGGGGAGTGAAGGAGCAGCAGGGTGGGCATCTGGCAGTGAGCCAAGGTTAAAGCACCCTRCACATTGTTATGTGGCTTCTGAGGGACCACAACACCAAGTAATGCTATTGGAGAGAGTGACCACACTGCTCATGCCTGTTGCACATAGGGCTCAGTACAATAATAACAACTTTTCTTGCATTAGCCATGCTAATATGACTAATGGACCATAACTGCAAAGTAGCAATTGTGTATGTATTTTTTTCCAGGGGGCAAATTAAGAGGTACCTCCTTTCAAACGTTTACTAATAAATAAAACAGGGAGGTGGTAACAATTGCCACAGATCAATGATACTTAATATTCTTCTGTAAATTAGTACTCATCAGCACTTCCTCTCTTTGCTTTTCATTTTATTCCAGAGAGGTTTCCGTAGCAACTAGATCATGTCCCCAGTTTAATTTTTCAAAGCTGCAACTTCACAGCAGATTCTTTTTGTAAGTGAAACAAACAATAAAGTGCACTTTTTATTTGCAGCCCCTTAGATGTAATGATAATGGTGGAGAAAGGAAYGGAAGGTTCACCACTTTTCTCAGGTGGTGAACAACCAGTTATGGACAGGAACATGAAGGCCTGGAAGCAACTCTTTTCTAGAATTTTTCCAGCATAAAAACAGGTACCACCCCAGACACTTTCTGAAGGTGAACAGCACTCTTTTTTCACTGCTGCTTATTTTCTTAAAAAGTGGGCTGATATGGTTGGAGAGAGAACGTCTTGAGCAAAGCAAGTATTATTTATATTTCAGCAATGTGCTTGATCCAAAACATCTATAGATGTAGAGGATAAACAAGGTGAAAGGAGCCAAGCATTTTTCACTTTTCGTTACAAGCTTAGACTACAAGAGACAGCTGGTTTTATGGGATTTCTAGTCATAAAAGTTAATGTCTGAATACAAAATTGTCGTGATTTAACTTCAGCTGGCAACTAAGTATCATACTGCCACTTGTTCACACAGTCCTCCCAGCCCCAGCCAGTGACATGGAGAATGGAATTGGAACAGTGTAAAACAAGTGGGTTGAGATAAGAACAGTTTCATAATTGAAATAAAGTAAAAGTGCAATATAATAATAATAATAGTAGTATAATAATGAAAAGGAAAAAAAAAAAAAAAAAGAGAGAGGAATAAAACCTAAGAGAAACAAGCGATCCACATTCAAGTTGTTCACCACCCACTGATGCCCAGCCCATCCCTGAGCAGCAATAGGCCCCTCCTGACCTACATCCCTCAGTTTACATACTGACCATGACATTCTATGGAATATCCTTTCGCCCAGTTCAGGTCAGCTGTCCTGGCTGTGTTCCCTCCCAGCTTCTGGTGCACCTGCTCACTGGCAGAGCTTGGGGAGCTGAGAAGTCCTTGACATAAGGTAAGCACTACTTAGCAACAACMGAAATGTTGGTGTATTATCAACATTATTCTCACCCTAAATCAAAAACAGCACACAGTACCAGCTGCTAGAAAGAAAATTAGCTCTACCGCAGCTGAAACCAAAACATTTCTAACATGAGATTTATATGGCAAAGGAAACAATGAGCAAATTGACTCAAATGAGTGCACTCTCTCCTATGCTACCCTGTGCAAAGTAATAACAACGTGACAAAATTCAGAAAATTGACAGCTTATTCTCTTCAGCAGTACAGCTTACATCATACAAGTGCCCTGACATCCTAGGGCACGTCCTTCTGGCACTAGCAAGGCAAGAGACAAAGAAAGAACTCTTGTTTTGTGCAGATTTCACTCTCATATTCCTCATCCTGTGAAGAACTCCATGTTCTGTTTGCCTGCTTTTCCACCAGCTACCACCCACCTGAAAATAGTGACTTATATTTTTTAGATAAAGAATATAAAGAACTCCACAATAGGCATCAGATCCTCTATTTGAAGGAATGGGTGTCATGGAAGTAAAAAAACAGCCTAAAATATTCCTAGTAAAAGGGATGATTGAACTGGATTGAGTTTTTGCCTTGCATTACAAAGGACTTCTATTCTTCTTAATAGGACAATGTGAAGTAACCAAAGCTCGTGGTTAAATCTCCCATTTCTGGAAATACTACATCAAATGTGAGCTTTTGTAAGCCAATTTTAACAAAAAAATTTCAAAGGTCATAGAATATTAGTAACAGTTTAAAACACTGTGTGTGCAATCATGACTCTGTGGGAGGCTGAACAAATTAAACATGACATCATTCCAGTGCCTAATTAAAGTGAAATATTAAATTCATCTTTCACTTAAGAAAATGAGAAAGTGAACTGATTTTAATAAAGAAGAAACAATCTAAGAAATGAAAAAACCTACAAAATTGGTATATCCTCTGTTAGGATCATGAAGTGAAAGAGGTCCCTTCTAGTATATGCTCTCATTTAAATGGTTGTTACCTGATAATGAACTGCATGATGGCCTTTGGGAAATCCAGGTTCCAGGTTTCTGTACATCATCTTCAGTATCACCTAAGAAAACCGTGTAAAAGCAGAAAATTTTATTTAACCCCATAAGCACTAACCATGAGTTCTTCATAATATCTTTTAGTTATCCAATCACAACACAGCCCAGATGATAGCCTTAATTGGTTTTAAGAGATACTTTTTTATGCATTCTGTTTGAAATTAGTTCTTACATGAATGACGAACTAAATGCAAGCTTTGATTTCTAATCAAGCTTTTCTCACCTTTTCACAGGATCTTACTGGCTCCTTAATGAAGGATAACAAAAAAAGCAACCAAAACTCTGGTATAATCTCACTCCACTCCTTCTTCCCCTTGCCTTTCATCCCATACCTTTTAGTTCATTATCCTTTGCCATCCATGCAGACTTGAACATCTCTTGCCTTTCAACTCTTCTAATCTGGCTGAATTTTCTTCTTGTTTTATATCCTTCACACTCGCTTTCTTTTCCATCTCCCCTTACCCTTTCTTTTACAGCTTAAACATAAACATATTCCATTCATCAATAAAAAAATGATTCCTGATAGTCCTTACTGGATTCGGTTGTCATTGTGATGAACATGCCACCATCAAGTCAATGTCTTTAGTTCCTGCATACTGTTTCACTGATAACATGTGTTCCTTTCCACATGATAAAACTGACTTGTCTTGAACAGCACCACACGGGGAGAACCTGGTCTGCAAAAATAATGTATTTGTCCCACAGCCTCCTGCCTTGATATCCCATGCTGTCATTGATGTGTGCCTCTTTGGTAAAACTAATTGTGTCAGATGAGAAGACACACATAGTCAAGCCACTTCTTCCCAGCTATATTCCAAGGATAAACTTTATATTGGGTCATTTATATCTAGACCGAACGGAGGAAAAATATGCATATATATAATTTCTCATGAAGACACCGTTTAAGTACACGGGGAGTTAATGCACTGACATCTGGAGAAGTGGATGGAAACTAGAAGAAATGGCAAATTAAGTAAAAGATATGTGACAGATTGCACCATTCCTTTCAAACTGGATGGAGACCTCGAGGGTACATTTTGGCAGCTTAAAGCAAGGAAGATACCAGAGGTGGAGTCCTCCTTGAACTACTAAAGGTTGAACCTCATTACCATTGTCACTTAAAAGGAAATGGAGGTGGCTAAAGAAGATGAAAGAGGCTGGAGAGAGAGAAAACATGGAAAGGGGATCTAAAATAATAGAAATTATCTAAAGGAAGCATGATAAGATGGAAAAAAAATAGAGCTTAGTTTTAAAAATTATAAAAGTTCTATTATAATTTCATTTTAATTTTTTTTTCTGTTCATCCTGTAACAATAAGCAGACGGTAATGGACAAACATCAGGGATTTCAATTAATTTGTTTCTTGTTTCTTGTCTGTTCTTACGTGCCCTTGACAAAGAGGTATTATTGTTGTGACAGGCAGAAGTTCAAGAGTAAAGCAACACGCACAGAGACATCAGTGCTTTAGGCCATTTCTTTTTAGTGTAGTACCTCTGCGTTTATTGACCTTGCTCAGTAAGTCTTTGTCAATGTAAAGCAAAAAATGTGTCCATGCCATAAAAAAATGCCTACATGAGCTTTAAAGCTGGAAACAGAGGACAACCCTGAATTTGATGACTTTTTTCCGAGAAAATACTGAAGGAGTCAAGACTTAACTGTCATGCACAACAGAGAGGGGCATCTGGGAGTGACTCAGGTGCACACCTATTTTGAACCAAAAAGTGAGCATCATTCTTTTGCCAGGAGGTTGAGAACATGTAACTGGCAACAATGTAAAAAGTTCTGCTCTAGCTTTTGAAAGGAGATTTATTTGACTACTCCTCATCCAAAATATTTAACGAACTTTACATTCCCTTTTTGAAAACAAGACTGAGAAATTTTATTTCTGTATGCTTTTAGAAATAATTTGGGTTTTTTCATCAGAGTGTACACAAATACTTTTCTTTAAAGATGTGATTGATAAAAAAATTTCCCCTTTTTCCAGCCTTCCCGTAAACATTTACCATATGTTAAAGGTCTAAAAATATATTAAAAAAATATACTGTTTGAATGTCTGTGTTTTCAACTAGAAACACCAAAATCTTCAGCTTGTGGGTTAAATTATTGAAAATGCTTGCAGAGGCAGTTGATAAACAAAATGTTTAGAATTTAAAAGTAAGTGTCAAATAACATTTTTTACAATCCCTTCTTGAGAAATGAAGGCCAATGTAACAGCTCAGTTGTGAGATTATATGTAGAGATGACTCCATGTCCATTTTTATTTGTGTTGTGTAGCTGTTAATATTTTTAAAATATTTTTACTAGAATATTTCAAACAATTGTATAACAATACATGTAAATTTGTACTTCATCTGTGGCTTAAGAAAGAAGCAATTGCTAGCAGTTTTTCTTCATGTGGTGTACTGTATTGTTAATGTGGAAAATGATCTAATGTTTAGGTTCAGTAACCTAGCAATGAACAAGATGATTTCAACACTCAAGTCTCTTTTCTGTACATGGAAATTAAAGATTAATGGCAGCAAAAGAATTGTGGGATGCAAAGGAAGTAACCTGAAGACCCTTCTTGCTCCCACCCAAGTCAGTCTGGACACTGGAAATGCTACATTAAATGGAAGAAGCAGCCCTAAAGACAGTTAAAGGTTGCTACTGTGGCTGAGAAGCCAGGGCACACATCTTGCTTCTTTGCACAGGTTTATTCCAGTAGCTGCTGAACTTCAACATGCCTGATCTACTATCCCTTTCTTGCTTAGCAAAACAGACATGATTCCTGCTTTGGTCAGTAAGAACACAGTTCTGCCACGGAGCAATCCTTCTGCACTCATGAGAAAAAAGGCAAGATGTATCCCTGAAAAATAATTCCATTCTGTGCTAGATTAATTTTGCAATTGCTTTCCATGGATAACAATTTCTTCAAGAATCCTGTAACAGCCAGAGTTAGGACAGTTACCTTGGACACTACGGTTTACTGGAGAAAGGCTCTCTCCAGCACCTCATTCTCTGAGGTTTTCTCAGCAGCTGGTCTTTTTTATGTTTTCCACACTTCTTTATACAGACGACTTCATTTCACAGAGGGTTTGCTTTCATTTCCTATCAGGGAAATTGGATAACTTCCATTCTGAATTCTGACAGAATTGACACATGAAATTACAGACCTGAACCTGCATTGTATCATCGGAAAATACCAAAACGAACGATACAAGAAGGAAAGGACATGAGAAGTGGTCATTAATTAATTAATAAAGTGCATAACTGATTTAAAAATTAAAAAATAAACACAAAGAACAAGTAACAAGTAAGATACAATGCAATATATGTTTACATAAGTTAAGGCATGCCAGATCAGCCTGATATCTGTAATAACAATCTTTTTTGAGGGTAGATGAAGTTTGGAAAGAGTGCATAAATTGTATTTTATTAATCTATTTAGCTATGGGCTTATTTGAAAAATTATTTAATTAAGTGCAGTGGGATTTGCACAAGGATTGTAAAGCAAGTAGTGAACTGATGGATGGGAGGAAGCTCTTAGTCATTAAGGCCTTAGAAATTAAAGAGAGAGGTAACTCTTAGAGATCCTTGATGGAACTGATCACTGTTGGAACTGATTTAATTTCCTGTTTTCATGGGTTGGAACAAAAATTAGGAAAGTGTTGCTGGTGGTTGAAAGTCAATGGGTCCAATTGATGGAAAGGACTGGCTTGTTGGACAGCAAGAAATGGGAGGTCCAGGCTGTAGCATTGCAAATACCAAAAGGCAATAGCCCAAATGCAAGCCCTGTCCTTCAGGACTCAAGGCAAGAACTTCTGCTAGAACAAATGAGAGTATCAGCTGGAAATGACCATGAAAAAGAAAGACTGCTGCACTGGCTAATTGTAGAATAAATATCAGGAAAACTATAAGACATTTTTGATGAGATATTATTTTTCATGAAACAGATTTTCTGTTTTCTGGAGGCTCTAATAACAGTGTGAAATTTACATGAGGAGTCAGGACTTTGCATGAAATATCATGCTCTCAAGAGAGAGGCTATTTAGAGTCTGAGAAATACTGTTTTGATGTATCCCATTATGACAAAGTTCCAGGGTGATCATTGATAGGATTTGGATATCTTTCCTTTTCTTCTTTTGCAAAGCTTCCTGACTTACAATTTCACAGGCAGACTATCATTTCAGCAGAACAACCAGAAGGTACAAGACATTGGAAAAAACATGAGTAGTGCTAGATTTAAAGTCCTCTGAAGTGCTTTAGTTTAACGTGCTTTAGTTACAAAATACAAAATGCAAAGGTCATTTTAATACATACTTTCTGCAGATAATCAAGTTGTTTTGATGGAAATTTAAGAGACAAAAAGCTGGGAGGAATAAAGAGTATTTAGGTAGCTGTAATGTAGGCATCCTGATAATCTAACCATGCAGCAAGTTACAGAGCCAGGTACACTAGCCAGTGCTAGTCTAAAAGATTACTCAGTCTCTGGGTAAAATTCATTAACATTTAAGTACCACTGAGCTAAATCCTTCTTTACAAGAGGCTACTTCACTATGACAGCTTTAAGCTTTTCATAGTCCTCAGAGGAGGGAAGAGAGAGAGAGCTGAAAGCCTAATATGCCTCTCTCCACTGATAAAATGTATGCTGTATGTTTATTAACTTGCAAATTTTGACAACAAAATAAACAAGAGTGGAGGTCATTACAAGGTTTTGTTGTACTTTTGCTATAATTTATTACCCTAGAACAGTGTTTTTGCAAACAAAAGATGGGTTGCCATAGCTATCCATATGCCTCCATTCTACAAAGAAAATGCTTATTATATTTCTTACAGTTGATTTTTTGTTTGTTGAGGAATCTGAAAATTGCTTAGACAGAAAAGCTTATGTTGGGAGTAGGAAGTGTGATCTTGGAAAGGAAAACCTGGCTCCTTTGACTCTGAATGGAAGAAATAATGAAGATTCAGAAAGGAAAGTTGCTGAAGCTGAACTGCAGAACAGAGCAGACACAAAGGTTGAGGCAACATCCACCGTATTCCCGGGGTCTCCTTCTGGAAAAGACTGCAGTAGGCCCAACATGGAATGGCAAAATATACTGAAGAACTGTAGCCCTAAATCTTATCCAGAAGATTTCCCAGGAAATCAAGGAAATCAGGAAAGACACGTTTCTTTGTAATTCGCTAAAGGATTGCTACACTCTTGAAACATTGAACTAGAAGGATGCTTCTGTGTCATTGAGACAACCTATGAAAAGTGTGGTACTATTTTAGGAAGTAGAGACAAGCATGATGCAAACGGCTTGCAGGGGATTGCTGCCACCTTTGTAATTTGCCAAGTAAATCTCAAAGAGATTAGAATAAATAAAGATTTTATTAAAAAGATGAGCAAATGCAAAACATAGCATAAAACAAACGACTACCTAAGTTCTAGGAGATTTTTTTTTTCCATAGCAGAAAGCAAGGTCATAAGTAGACAAATGATGAATATGTCCAAGTCATCAAACAATGGATATTCAAAGCAGATAATCAAACTAATCAAATTGAACTATAGATGAGAAAATTACTCTGTCATCTTAAATCATGAAAATTTACAGAGTAGTCAGATTTTTCCTGAGATACTTAGCCAATGTTTAAAAAAATATAGTGCTTTTACTTTCTACCAAAGGACAAAATGATCTGTAGGATGTGATTGTGGGAGAGAATCTACTTTGATCTCAGATTCTTGCAAGAACAAATTGACTAAACATACACTCATTGTATCTTGGCTCTCCTTCAGAAAGTATAGCAATACTTATACAAAATCTGATTTATCATATTCTCCTCCAGCTTCTCACTACTACAATTCATCCCTTCTGATATTAATACACAAACTTTTCAAAGACTTTGTGTAAAGGTGGGACAGTTAAAACTTAAATACCAGCAGCTTCTTAACAATTCCAATTTTAACTGCAACCAATTTGCAGTCTAATAAGAGGGCAACTGTAATTTTCTTTTAGGAAATTAACAAAAATTAGCAGTTCCCATACCAACAGCCACAGCTTATGCACATAAGCAAAATCAGAATTGAAGGAGATCTTCATTAAAACATGTACTGTTTCACCTTTGTGGGAAGGCCTGACAGTTCAGACATTTTGAGAACAGGTAATGTGGAAAAAGCATCTATCAAAGCTCTTATCAGTGTGGTGTAGGACAAAATTCTTGCTTATTTATGGTCTTTATCGATTAACACAGTAAAGCCAAGAAAATTGTATGTGGCCAATTGCTCCCCTGGCCATTACTGGGTCCTCTGGGGTAAACACACTGCAGCTGGAAAACATGACAGAAGAGCTCAGTAACACTGGGACAGGGAAAACAGCGGAGCAAGCAGGGGTGAATTCCACAGTCTCAGCTGATCTCTTCAATGTGCTACGGCAACTTAAAGAATGAGTCAAAGAGACCTGTCTTGGAGATTTTCCTAATAGCTATGAGGAATCGGTCTCCCTATCCCACAGAGATGCAGGGCTCTTTGGGAAGAGCTGACCCACTGAGCAGACCCCTTTATGCTTTACCATGGAGAAAGTGAGCAGCACGGAGCAGTCATGTCAGGGAAGCATAATTAAATATTCAACCAGTTCTTGGACCTTGCCCTGATTCTGTAGAAAAGGTTTAAAAAGAACATTTTTTAGCAGCACCACATTTTGTGTGGATGACAGAAACTGAATGCTCACTTTGAGGGATTTTTACACATTACTTCACACATTACCTTGTGTGCTGCAGCAATTGCCATCTGATTTGCCATGCTGGATCTTAAACTGTGTTTTGGCAGGATGAAGCAAGACAAAGTCTGTGACAATTAAATGAGATGGCTTTTGGCTTCTGCACAGAGGCAGAAAACAAGCCAAATGCACACCAGCCCCAAGATGTGAACTCCTGTCTAAGCTAGTGCCTCAAGGACATTAAGCATATAAAGTATGCCTGTGGTATCAGGATGCCCAAATTTAAAGAAACCCTTCCTCACAAAACAAGAATCTCAATCCCTGCCCAGTGTCCTCCACCCAATTCTCATTGGGAGTCCAATGAGACCAAGAAAACCTGAAGGCGGTGCATTGCTGGGTTTCCAGCCTTGCATTATGTACCCCTTGCTGTCACCTATGTATGCCTTGACTTTCCACAGACTGTAAATCCCCTGAGAATTAAAAAGCACAACACCAGCTCTTCCATGGATTACTTTGCATGTACTCTCTTTGCCATGTAATAGAGAGATTACTCATGTGCACGCAGAACTCACACCTATCCTATGTCCAGACAGACCTGAACTCTCCAGGAGTAAATCTCCCCTGCACAAATGCCCCCTGAGCTGCACCATGGCAGTTGTGTCAGGCTGTCCCAGCCCATCACCAGCAGCTGTTCTGACAGGAAAAGGAGAAAAAGAAACAAATATTTGGGCACATTCCCTTCTGCCAGCAGTTTCTCAAGCAAGTGGAATGTCAACAAAACACCAGCTCAGTGTTAACAGGAAGGAGGAAAGGAATAACAAAGAAATAACTTAACCTAATTACAGTAAGTCTATGATGGCCTCATAGAGGAGACGGAAATCACTTGGCATTGTTGGAAAGAAAAATGCCAGGGAACACTGTTAGAGAGGTAAAAATCAGCCACAAAGTAGATTTCTCATTTTATCAGAGCAATAGAGAACAAAATGTTGAGTTAATTTGAAGTTACCTATTCCTGACACATACACAAACAAAAAAAGTAGATGACTTTTGGTATAACCACCTTATAATATAAAGGGGTTGTAGAGGCAGGTCTCACGGTCCTGCTTTTCAGTGACTAGCATGTCATCCAGGACCATGATCCACAGCAGGAAGTGTGCTGTAAAGTTGTACTTCCTTTTCAAATGAGTCAGAATTTGCTTTATCTAAATTACTATGGCTCTTAGTGAGCCAAAGCTCAGCCAAGTGAAAGAGACTAATAGATGCATATGCTTCACCTAAAGGACTATAGCTCTTAGCAAGCAAAGACTCTGCCAGGTGAAAGGAGCAGATAGAGGCAATACCAATAAAACTTTCCTGAAAGTCTTTTATTTTTACTCTATAAAATAGCTTTTCTAAAATGTGCAAAATAAACAAAAATCCTGTGTTGTTTGCTGCAGTAGATGAGTTTATCTTATATGTTTAGGACAAGCAGAATAATTCAGTCATGGCTTTACTTTTTCTGGATCAGCCAGCTATTCTCTGTTTGAGCCAATAAAAATGTTGCTCATGTGTCCAAGAAAAGCAGCAAATGCAATACGAAAAACCATCCAAAACAAGTACCTACTAAAAGTAGGTTTCTTAGTCTCTTGGAAATTGTATTAAACAGTGATTTGAATGTCAGGTTCATATCTGCATTTTAACTGAAAACCTCAGCATTTTCCAACATTTAAAGCACAAGGGATTATGCTTGTATGTGTTCTGGTAGATGTAGATGTAGCCCTGAGGAAAATTTCTAGGACAGATATTACAAAAAAAGCCCTTACCGATTAGTTTATGACTCAAATATACATATTTTACATTTTATAATCACAAAATCTACCTCAGCATTTGGAAATCATCTGACAACATAAAACTTAATGACAAAATAAATTTAATCACTTTTACGATTAACTTTTCTTCCAGCTGCACTGACTCCAAATAGCCATCAAGGAAAGATGTCTGTTAGCTGCTAAGTCAGTGTTGGTTTAGAAAATTATGTCCTAAACCTTCTGTGATTGCTTTCCAGCCACCTCACTTCAGAAGGGCTTGATGAAAGATATATCACACTAGCTCATCACTAGTCCTGGTTCCAACTCTTGCAGTTATAGAATTAGCACATCAAAAAGCTTCTGGAGGGGAGTTCAGTATCCTGAGGAGCCATAGAACAGCTACCTGTTAAAGGAACAGATTCCACGTTAAGGGTACATTCAAGGTCTCCCCTCCTTTTTAGCAATATTAACAGCAATCTAGGCTTTCCCACTGACATCTGCTATTTTTACTTTAAGATATTGCATACAACTGCTTCAGCTACCATGTTGAAGGCCAACTCTTTCCCCTCTGCCAGATGGTTTAGACTGTGCTTGGCCTTTTGCATTTGCAGTCTCAGGGGAGCACATCAATAATCTTCTTCAACTTCCTGTCTGATTTTTTTGTTTGTTTTATTATCCCTTTGTTCTTCTTCACCAAAGACAGCTATCAATAGTAAAATGACAGATTGTTGGGACCCAACCTTGGATCTTTCTTCTTCAATTGTAAGGGATCTCCAATTCTAACTTCCTTCCTTTACACGCACAACATGACCCATGTGGACACGAATGACTTACAGCCCTTTCAGAGGCTCACCTACATCTCTGAGTGCCCTCTGTAATTCCCCAGACCATGTGACATGGAGCCACTACCTCAATTTCTTACAGTGAAAGGTGATGCCTTAAGTATTGGCTTTTGGATTTTTCTAATCCTGCACTGTGCTGGTGTGTAATTCTGAACTCCATATTATGAGCTAAGCAAGCTCTCTTCACATTCTGGTCAGACAAAACAATCCCTTCTAGGCCTGGGAACCAAGGTCACCATCCTAGGCCTAAGTATAAACAAAAGTGAATTGGGAGGGGGATGAATGGGGGAATATTACTTCATTACCTGGAACTATAATTGGACAATTATCTTCCAATATGCAAATGTACCAAACCTATATCTGTGGGGAAAACTCGTGATCGGGGTCCATCTTGGGTCCAGCCTAGCTGAAGCTTCGGCCTCCGCCAGGGTCTGTACTGCCCAAAGGTGTACCAGTTGAAGATCTTCAATAAATCCCTACTTTTATTCACTTACTTTGCTTAGTCTCTCTTTCAGGTACTCCTATTTTAGGCATCAAAGGGACTGGGCTCATTTAAGAATTAACCTGGAGAATTCCACAGGTGCAAGTCATGAGTTACGTACCTCTTCAAGACGCTAACAAAGAAATCCACTCTCAAACTAAAAGTTTAAAGCTGGCACATTGTATCAGGAGAGTGAAATGTATCAGCCACCCAAGAAGATCCAAAGTATATCCAAAATCAGATACAGTTAAATCTAAACATCAAAAATTCCTCTTGGGATCTTCAAAAGTCCCTTAAAATACAAAACACCCTTTAATCCTCTTTTGAAAGAGTATATTTTTGTAACTGATAGTTTCAGAGGTTTTGAAATATGGCTTCAGCTGTTGGCCAGAACATCATCTCTCTCCCTGTTTTCCGGATTAAAATATCTGAAATATATGTGCAGTAATGCAGGAACACTGAGCATCTCAGCTTTCTTCTGTCAGAAACTGGACTCTTCCGCTTAGTAAGAATGCACCCCAGATTATATCTCCACTGTACAATTGTTTGAAAGTCAGAATTTCTCTCTTGGGGATTTGAAAAGTGTTTTGGTCCATCAGAATGGGAAGCCAAGTACTTTCCTGTTTTCAAAATGTATCTAATCTAATAAATCAAAGCTGAAAGAAAATATTTCAGTGAGGTCAAAAGAAAATGTCTGTGGGATAAATTGTAAAAAATATTGAAAAATTGGATATTTTCCTGATAAATATTTTTATGTTATCACATCAATATTCTGTATGGAAAAATTGTTCACTTGGACCATGACAGTCTGTTCATCAAAATTATTTTGATAGATGCTTTAGTTTATTGAACCATCTCATAAAAAAAGTCTGTGCTACAACATATTGTGATACAGTGCGTCTGATTTTATCTTTGGTCAGCAGCGTAGGTCATTGAAGTTCCTACGTGATTGTACTCTTTATTTGCACATCTTTCATTTCTGCCTTTGTATCTGTAAGTATAAAATAAGTAAAGAGATACAATGAAGATTGCTCTACTTGTAATTATCCACATCTAATTAGTGAAAAGCCTTTCCAGAAACATAATACTGGTATGGTATTTATACTTGCAAATCCTACACAAAAACGTAGAGCTTTGTGTTATGTCTATATTATACTAATCCTGAATTTTCTGTGAGGTTGGTGAAACACTGGAATAGACTGCCCAGAGATGATGTGGATTTCCTATCATTGGAAATATTCAAGGTCAGGTTGGATGGTGCTTTGAGCAGCCTGACCTGGCGAAAAGTGTCCTGAACTGGGTGACCTTTAAAAATCCCTTCCAACCCAAGTCATTCTATGATTATATATGATTTTAGTAATATGTTCATTGATCATTATTCTTTACCATTAAAGATTAAGTAGCATTAAAGGACTCCAATAGTTGTCGAGTTCAGGAAGGAGAACCTATGCAAACTGTTCGCTTGAACTTTTCTGGTTTCACCTGTATTGCCCTAACCTGCTTCCAGTGACAGTGGAATCATGGATCCACTTGCCATTATTTCACAACACACACCCCTGTTTTACTACTCCATTTTACTATAATTCTGTCTTTGGTCTCACCTCAAGACTACCATCCGTGTTTCTTGTTAAAAATAATAATGATAAAGAACAAATTCTGAACAGACTGGAAAGGTTTGGAAATATATATTTGTATTTGAAAATCTAAGTAAGGACTGTATTAAAGAGTGGTAGAGGTGAAAATGTGAGTGTAACTGAAAATAAATATACCACACTAACAGAATTTTAATGCAGCTAGATATATGTGGTAAGAAAGAGAAAGAAATTAAAGGTCACACTGGGAAAAGGGAAGTTTATTCTGCATACAATAAACATGGATATAACATTCAAATGCTTTAACTGAAGAGAGAGAAGAGTTGAAGAGAATAATTTATCTGAACTAAGAGACAATAAATATGGCTGGAATTTGTAGATACAAAGATCTTTCAGAACCCTTACCAAAATAAAAAAATCAAGCCCCAACCAATTTCAGTGACTTGACAATTCTTGTAATTGTTTCATTTATGCCTACCCAAGAACACAACATACAGCTAATACTCAGTTTTAATTAAGCATACTATTTCTGAAAGTCACTGGACTCTTCTAAGACGCTCCTAATGTGTTAAATTTTCTAATCTTTATTTCCCTTTCTATCTCAACTTTTTCTACTTTATTTTAATCTGCTGGAAAAAAAATGATGCAATGCTGACTTGGCTTCTGAAGGAGGAGATCCCATACATCTTGTGTCTAAATTACTCCTACTGAAGGATATCAGGCAAAAAAGCTGTTGCAGAAAATGAAATACTGGATATTGATTATGACATTCATGAAAAATGTTGATATATCATATGCAAAAAAAGAAGTATAAATTAACATCTGCCTGTCATGAAGATGACAGATATCTGTTATAAAATACCTGCATGGTCTTTTCTTTCAGGCTCATCAACCTGCTCAAATGTCATTCAATTAAAAATAAAAAAAAGCTATCAGACAAATGACAGGCTTTTTCATCTACCCAATCATATGCTATAAAATTTGTCAGCATGGAGCATTCAGCCACAAAGATAAGGGGAGACAGATGATTAAAGAAGTAATATGGCTTGCCTGCACAAAGTGTTATACTACATACAGATTTGGGGTCAAGAAGAATTTTTCTCCCAAACACTGATGGAGACAGTAAAAGCCTTCCCTTTCCTCTGGAGAAAAGAGTTGAGCACGGTCAGTCTGCAGAGCCCAAGCTCAGCCGATCCTCAACACTGTGGATTTTGAGGTGACCAAGTGGTCATGGGTGATGAATGCTGTGGCAACTGTTGTCTAATTGCTGTTGTTATGACTGTTTACTAAACCATCGCCACTAAGCTATGGATAACTCCTCAATTTAGGCAAAGTAGGTACAGGCAAAGAAGAGCAGAGGGACACACAGGTAGCATCTGGTCAAATTGAAAAAAAACAGATCAGCTGTTTCTGCTGTTACCAGAGAAGGGAGGTAGAAAAAACACCATTAATCTCCCCATTCCCTTGCAATGCCTGATGGAACAAGCTCACCTCCTTTGAACTCTCCCCAGTTAGACAAATTTAATGATGCAGGTTGTGGAGAAGCCAACAGGACTGTCAAATCACATCTCCAGCAAGCACAGGGAAACAGAAAGTTCTGTAGAATACTTTCACAGTATTCTGAATGCACTGAGGGTCACACATGCTTGCCACCAGCCTAGGAGAAGTTCACAAGCAGAATCCTCAATTTTAATGTGCTGGAGGAGGTGAGTATAGATATTGAGATCAGTGGCACTGAGTCCCAATACTGGGGATTTGCTGAGTGAAACTCCCAGACAGTTGTAGGAAGTGGTTCACACCCTCCACGCCAGAAGAAAGAACACCCAATGCTTTTTAGTTAAAATTGAGAGYTTAATATAATTTTTGATGTTTTCTCTTGACTGAAGTACACTAACAGTTAAATTAGGAACATGTGGATTACTTTCTCTGATAAGTATTGAATGGATAATGCCTAGCACAGTTTTCCATTTTAATTCTTATTAGATGTGTAAAGGGTTGCTCAGATTCCCAGGCTGCACGGGCTCATGAGAATCCACTGAAAGCTTGAGTCAGTCAAACTTGGTACTCTGTGAGTCTCCAGGCTTCATACTCTTGACACTGCAATCCTCAAAGTTCCCCCTAGAACACATCTAATGGGAAAAAACCAACACTGTAAAGAGCTCACACTGACAGATGCAGAGGGGCTAGTTGTTGTTTCTGGACATATGTTTGATTATTGCTTTGTCCATGAAACTTATAAATCTCCATTACCACTCAAGAGAGATGTCTCTTCTAATCAAATCATCTCTTAAACAGCCTGGACCCATTCCAATCACAGCCACATTTCTTTTTTTCCTTTTGTGGGATGACTAAGATGTTCTTCCAAGTTTTCCAGCTAACCTTTAAATTGAAAACAAGGAGATCTAGCCAAAAGAAAGCTTCCACATTTCACTAAGTCCTAAAATATATTCTCAGAGTTAGTCAGAATACAAATGCCAAACAAGAAGACTTTGGGGAAAACTTTGAATTCTGATTGAAGGACTGCGTTTAAACTGTCCCTTAATAAAAAAAAAAAAATTAAAAAAAATGCATGAGAGTGCTCTTTTTAAGGTTTTTCTTGAAAAAACTTCTCAGTTTACATATACAACCACATCCTTCAGACTGCAAAGTGTATAAAGTGTGTAAAAATACCTCAAGAAGCTTACTTTCAATCTAAAAAAAAAAAATTACATCCTTTAACAGAAATTGCTTTGTGAAATTAGATGGACACCACTGCCACAAAAGATTTTAACCAGTTCTCTTTGTAGAAAAAGGCCTTAGGGAGTTCAGCTAGGACACTGCAGAGAGCAGGATACATGCACAAGAAATCTACATCTGAGCTTATTACTCCAGGGTCCCTTTACTGCCAATTGAGAAAAATTGGTAGATCAGGGCCGTAATTCATCTGTCACTGAAGTTGGTGGCTCAAACAGACTGGATGAATGATACCTTAAAAGTGTCTATAGCCCTTCATTGTATCTAAAGGGAGCCTGGGGTCGCCAACACAGAAGTAAATTTCTACACTGCAGATAACAGAATCAGATGAGCTGGAGTGCACCCTACATGCAGGAGCGAGTTAAACTGAAAACTAACTGTTCTGTTCCTTTCTTTTCAAAGCCAAGCTCTGCAGCCAGACATCATTTTTGCAATGAAAGAAAGATGTCGTATCTGGGGCACGAATGCAGCTGTATTGTTTGTAGCAGAAGGCAGAGTTTCACGGCTGTGACATTCCCTTCAGAATGTGACCATGTGCTGTGCCTCCTGTTGCTCGATCCAGCTGCCGTGGCACTCATGAATCAGATCCCCACGGAGCAGCCAGCAGAGCCACATCCCTGTGCTGTGCACATCCTGACCATCCCTGTCTGGTTGCCACTGCTAGCAAATGATGTTTGTCCACTTGGAACACTATTGCTTTTTTTCCTCATGAGAACCTGGCATCAGATGTTTAGGATCAAATGTTTGATAAGAGCTTCTGGGTGTTTTTCATCTAAGGCTAGTCATTTCAGTGGGCTGCAAAAAGGTTTAAAGTTTAATCCTCACTTAATGTCATGCCTGAAAATGGAAGACATGTACATAGCCTCATTTCCTTTGAAACATCTCAGGCTGAGCAGAGGAATGAAGAAAGATAGACAGTGTAAAAATGAGGAAATTATAAAGGTACCATCTAAATTTGTTTTACTTTCCCCTTAATTAACATTCCCTTGCAGAGGAAACTTAAGGCTTAAATTTTATTTAATAGCACATTTACAGCTCTAATACTTTGTGTTAGTTTTTTTAATTCTAAAGCAATTAGTAAGAGGAAGGAGTATATTTGCAAGTACTGTTCTTAAAAAATTTTCTTTGAAATATTATTACAGTCAGCAAAAGGTTTTCCTGGAGTTGCCTTAATAGTTTAGTTTCAAAGTTTAGTGAGATGTCACACATAGATTAGAGTTTTGAATAAAACCTTTAGTATACAATGTGGCAGTGGTAATTAGACCTGATGCATAACAGCAAAAAAAAGTAGAATATTATTTTCATCATACTCTAGAAAACGTCTCCAGCTTTATACAGAAAGAAGATTTTCCTGAACCAGCCAAAGTGGTTCCAAAGACACTTCTCACTACATTTTTCATATATTTGAAAGCAGAAGAGACACTTCAGTCTTTGAACATCCTGCCTACAAATAGGCTGATTCTGCTTTATGCTAAAATCATATTACATTTCTAGGATCCTCTTTTCAGTCCCATTTACACCACAAGAGAACTAAAACCCTTGAGTAAACAATTAGGGATAGTTTTTATGAACATGTTGAGCCACAGATTTTTTTTTTAATATTAATGTTCTATATATTGTCAGCAAATTCTTTTTTGAAGAAGAATTCTTCAATTAGCAATTGATACATGATATTTGCAATTCCAGGTTGTGTTAACGACACATGGCTGATCACCTGCTCTGCATTTCCCTTCTCTTAAACAAAAAGGAGCAAGGAAAAGGGTAGGAAGAAGCATTTGAACTTTGAATTTCTGGAGTAAAGGTAAAGGAGCAAACATGTAGCATATAAGAAACTGATAATTCTTTCCCCATCTGAACAGTCTGGGATAATATGGCTTTAGATATTTAATAAAAGTACTTGACTGGATGCGGCACCTAAATTTAGTCTTTTTTTGTTGTAGCCAGGAAAAATACACGCACAGTGTAACACACCCTCAAAGGAACACAGGCTGTTTTTTATCTCGGTCTTTCTGCATTTGGACATGTTCAAAACTGCAAGGAGCATTAACCTCCAATGAGTGATTTTTTTTCCCCACTCATTGAAAATAGATAGTGGAAAAAGCAATCTTCCTTCGTTCATATGGAGGTTCCTTCCAACCTCAATTATTCAGTGACTGAATCTGAAATAGAAAAATGTTCTAAAAAAATTTTAAAAAAATAAATAAAAAGGAAACCCAAAGGAAACCCAAATGCATTTCATTGTTCATTTACACTAAAGTTAATACTTTTAAAATTTGTCTTTGGATGTGGCATGTACTCAGTTTTACAGTAA
Source organism: Amblyornis subalaris (assembly GCA_018881555.1). Lineage (NCBI taxonomy): Eukaryota > Metazoa > Chordata > Aves > Passeriformes > Ptilonorhynchidae > Amblyornis > Amblyornis subalaris. The sequence continues at coordinate 23,314,802 of JACAXG010000002.1, read as the reverse complement.
TAAATTAAAAAAAAGGACAACAGCTCAGCTCACAATTAGGGATAAATCCAGTATTGTATCTGGTAGGAAAAGTGACACCAGCTATTCTGAGAGCACATGTAGCTCATTGGCCACATCAAACTTTCTCCACTGTCACTCTCAAAATAAAAATATCTGCTCTGAGAAATTCAGTAGTTTAGCTGTTCAGTCAAGGCTGCTTACACTCCTGATGAAGACCCAAACACTTCAGGTTTCAGGGGAAATCATTGCTGGATACCCAAGGATGTGCCTCCTATTAGACACATACTGTTTGTCAAGCTGGGCATCAGTTTCATTCCCAATGGTATTTAAAATTAAGAAAACAGCACCACAATTGAATTTATCCATTAGCAAACAGATTTTAGCCTTACATGAGCTCAGAAGACACCTAATTTTGTGAAAAGACAGAATTTGAAAAGAATGGTTTTGAAAGTATCATGGCACTTTACCCGCTTTTGGGCAACAATCCATTGTTCACAAAACTGGTTTCTTACCAGCCCTCAATAGTCTCTTGCCTCTTGCAGCAACTTAACAGGCAACTTAAAAGGCAAGTAATCTCTTAAAAGGATCTGGATTCTTAGTAAATCAGTGAGTTAGAAAATATATTAATATTGTTCAAGAGAGTAAAGCAGACTTACAGGGAAGGCAGATTTCAGAGGATCTCATTGTATTTAACAACACTGATGAAATTCCACTCAAAAGAGTGTAGATAAAATTACACTCCGTGTTGGTAAACACAAAGGAATCTGAATGAGGAATAAACAGACCTAACTATCTGAATACAATGGTAGGCTTGAAATCACCTGTAATTACTAAGGAAGAAATTTTGGAGCCACTGAAGATAGTTCTCTGAAAATATAATTTTTGTATCTGTGGTGACAAAGATTAAATGGAACTATTGAAATTACTAGTACAGAAAGAGAAGACAGAGTAAATATCAAATGTTACTGTGTTTATTAACGACATCTCTGTGTCTTGATTCCTATATGGGGTTCTGGTCACCTGTTTCAAAAGAGATGCAACATAACTACAGAAAAAATGTGAAAAATTTGATCAAAAGTATGGCATGATGCATGAGGAGACATTAAATTAACTAGAATTTTTAAGGCAGTAAAAGAAAGAACCACAGGTGGGAATATGGTAAAGATATTATAATATAATGAGTAGATGAAGAAGAAATATTATTCAGATCATCATAATGTCAGAACAAAGGGATATCATATTAAATTATCAAATTGCCCATGGCAGGCGGTTGAACAATGTGATTTTTAAGGTCTCTTTCAACCCAAACCATTGTGATTCCATAACTACAGGCATAAAACTGAGCTTACTTAAGCTATAGAATCATGTGTTGCAGGAGGCAGTCGAGACCAGAATTCTAAATAGGATCAAAATGTAATTAGACCTAGAGAAGAAAAGTTATGGTCTATTAAATGGAAATTGCTACCCTTGATTTTGGAACTCCCTACATCAGGAGCTGCAGCATGCGAGTGAGCAGAATCAGAGACCTCTTGCTCTGAGCCTGCTGTCTGGCCCAGGCACTTGCTGCTACTCATGGTAGCTAGATGACATTACAGCAGTTTTACAAATTAAGTTTAGCTGTGGAGACATTCTCAACATAATTTTTTTCCATGGAAAGCATAGAAATCTCAATTTCCTAGTGTTTCTGTGAGTGCATTATATCCTGGACTGTATAGGAGATTCTAAAGGCAAAAAGTTGTTTTATTTACTTATTCTTCCATTTTTGTAAAGCTACATAGGAGGCAAAATTTGCAAACATGCTCCTCCCCTTAGTGTTTCAGTGCAGGTGTCACTGAATTCAGCATGTTGCAATGGGATTTATTTTTCCCATAATAGCATATGCCATATTTCGTTCCCAAATCAAACTCATGAGTTCTGCCCCTAGAACCAGCACCTACTTTTTAGCACTGCTGGACCTTACAACACCCAGAAGTGCCTAGCAAATACAGAACAGAGATTCTTCATTGTTGACTCCCCAACACTCAGTTTCAAGTGGGTTACAAATGATACAGGCAGAGTGAGGGACCTCTGAGAGATCAGAGGATACAAGGTCAAGCCCCAGGCTGAGGAGCACTTCTTTTTGCAATTATTATCCCATGATCCACTTGAGCAGCTCTGATCCTATCTTGTCAAAGCATCTGGGACCAGAGAAGGGAAAAATATAGAAGAACTTCGGACAGCAAAACAGTGAAAGCAGGATGGCACAAAAGGGTCTGAAGAAACACGAAAACAAGTTCAGTCATCAATGAATAAAAAAGGAAGAGCTCTGTTTTCAGCACAGCCTTGCTGTGAAATGAGCCCTGAAATAGGCCATATTTAGAAAAACAAGAACTGGGTTAAGAATTCTGTTCCAAGTCTGAGAGGTTACCTGATGCAAGAAGGACTTGGCTCTCTCTGACATTTCCACAAGCTTTTGAAAGAGAAAAAGGTAAGAAGATGGAAAAGAAAGTCAAAACCAGAGACTATGAGTGGTACCTGCTTCTGCTATCTCTGCCTCATTTAAAGTTACAGATATATACCCAAGTACATGAATGCTCTTAGAGAAGCTGAATAACCTGATCTGCATGGAAGTTCAAGTGTCAGAATATTACCAAGAACAGCGCTGCAATGCAGAAAAACAAATCTTTCATGTAGCTACACAGAAAAGCAGTTGCCTCAACATCTCTGCAGAATAGAAACAGCACTTATCTCACATCCTGTTTTGTTTCAGACTCCTGGAGACTAGAAGTCTGATTTTTCTAATCTGGTACACCCTCTAGATGCCTATGTGTCGTGAACACCCAATGCTGTCATCAAGGGAATGGTTAAGCAGATGGAGAAGGCTGACAAAGTAAGCACTGGGACCTGTATTCACCACTTGCCATATGAATATATTTTTAAAATAATACTGTCCCTGTACACGCTTGGGGACAGGAACAAGGCAAGGATATTTGGACACAAAATCAATAGATTTATATCAGTTTGTTTCTTGCTCCCCTTGCACTGTGCTCCAAGCAGTGGCAATGGAAGCAGCCAGTAATAACACCCTGTTTCACAGCCATTCATAACCTTAGAGAAAAACTTAGTCAGATTACCTTTCCAGGAGCACCAACCAGTTTATCAGTATGCTCAGTATATTAACCCCAGTTTTTGTGATTTCTGCCCATACACTAGAAAATACCACTGAGTTGATGTTACAAGCCCAGCTCTAGCCCTCTCAAACTGTTGCCTGCTAATAGTGCAGAAAGAGGAGAATGGAAGCTCTGACTCTATTTATAAGTGTGTCAGTGCAATACACTTGACTGAATGGAATCATTGATTGCCAGAGCTGTATGCAAACATTTGATACTTCAGTCCACTCAGTTTCCAATTCTGCTACTCAAAAGGCAGAGCTACACATTTGCCTGCGCAGCAGGGCATGGGGAGGCTGTGCTGGGAGTGCATGCCTAAAGGCAGCAATGCTGGCAGTGCTGGCAGGAGGGCAGCTACAAACCACCTGGTCTGGCAGCAAGGCTCCACCAAGTGTCATTGGCATGAAACAGGAACCCACAGAGCCAGAAAACAGCACTGCTGGAGGAGTTTGGACCAACTTATGGATGTATCAGGACCATGTGGGAAGAGAGGAAAGAGAAAGAAAGAAAAAAATAACAAACCCACAAACAAAACTGGTACAAAAAATAAAGCAAAAGACATCACTTTGGCTCAGCTTGACTACCTTGTGGGGTCAGCCTTGCATGCTCCTTTCTAGACAGGAAGCAGAGAAAAGATGGGGAGATGTATTTGCAGAGAACTAGAAGGCAAGTCCAGAACAAAAACATACAACACTAATGGCACCTGGAAAAGAGAAAACAACCTTTCTTTTTTTCCCTTCATAAAGACTGTCTGATGAACAGTTATGTACCACAATTTAAAAACCCAAAAATGTCAAAATATCCTCGATGCCTTAAGGTTGAATAGAAAATTAAAAAAACCCCACATAATAAAACTCTTGGAGAGTATGCAACTAGAGCTTAAGCATTGCTCCCTCCAAACCAAAAGCAAAGGTTTAAGCCTTGCTTCCCCACAGTCCAGTTAGATCCTGTCTCCAGGGCCAATCTCTAAATTACACGCCGGAAAGATTTCACTACTCTGACCGTGGAGGACTTTATACAACCACTCCCAATTACACTGTCCGCTCCGCACACGATGCAATGCCTCACAGCAGTATGTCACACATGTAGGACATTTCATCCTGTTGCCAAGAAACAGTCAGTCCTACAGAATGTTTTGATTTCTCTGACCGGAGTATTCAAGGCTTTTGTACACATGGCAAATGCCAGCTTGTTAAAAAGGAAAGCTAAGTGTGTTTTTCAAAAGCATGCCTTCACCCACCTTGCAAAAGTGGCCTCTAATTTCCTGTACAGATGTAGAGGTTTCATTTGCTGAAAGGCTGAAAGCACCCACCTCTTGCTGCAAATATGCCATTAGCATAATATGTGTTAAAACCTTCAATAACCACACTCTGAATTTCTAGTTGTGTATCCACACAGAGATTAGGGTGGGTCAGAAAGACAAGAAAGAATTTGAAGTTGCCCAGGCATCAAACAGGCCTGAAACAGACACAACAGATAAGTTAAACCCTATATACACATTACTCAAACAACAGAAATTAATTCCAGCTAAAGGACCAAACATAACCTTTTTGTTTCCTATTGTAAATGAAGCGACTACATCTGGACTGTCTCTTAGGGGAAAGGGTTACTGAAGCATGTATTATAAAGCAAAATTTACTATGCTATCCATTGAAGCAACATCCATGAGTGAAAATAAATCATCTTTGTTATTCATTGTGAGTCTTTTTGAAGCATTGCTCAGCTCGTGTAAAGATTTTGCTGAAGTGCTGAGCAATGTGCGCCTGAAAGGAGCTATTTACTGTGCAATATCCATCGACTTCAATGAGGTCGAATGTAAAAGGAGAACAGCAAAATATTCAGCGCCCACTTCAACGGTGAGTAAGGGAGACAAGGTTGTTAAGCAGAGGATGGTCAGGTGCTGCACAGATATAACATGAGCATACAAACAGGATGGATCCCAGTTACAACTTTCGGCGTGAGGGTGGAAGGCAATATCTGATCTAGTTTGATCTCTGTTGCTTGTTTTGATCTACAAATGAAACAAAATTTGGGAGCTGCAAGGCTATTTCCTGGATCTTGGGGTGTGCTGTGGTGTTAATACCCTGTCATGTCGCCAGGACGAGCTCCTTACTGACAATAAACATATCTCAGCCTTTGTTTCCTAACTGAGGTTGTGGTCTTTGTCTGCCGATCCAAGTCCACTCAGACGTCTCAATACAACTGGCTTACCTGCACAAGGAACATTGAGACCACAAAGATGTTATGGAATTTTTCAGCATTGATTATGTGAAGTGCTGCTGTGCACTTCACTGTACCATGCGCTCCTGTAGCTTTCCTACCCCTTCCTTCAGGAGGAAGGAGTTAGAAAGGTGGCCTTGGTGGCTGCCCTTCCCAAGGCCAAAGAGTTGTGTCATAACTCTTAAGAGCACACAGTGTTTGTAGTGAACAGAAAGCCACGAAGGGAAAAATAAAGTTTTAATTTGGCTTCATTTCTCACCTCCTCGGTGAGTTATGAGAGATTTGACTCACAAACCATGCCTCCAAGCAGACAACTTACACCATCTCACAAGAGATGAATGAACAGATCCTGTCATCAGCAGACCAGGACAAATGGGCAGATCTAAACTCACATGAATGTTGGTGGTCACTACTACCATGATACCATTGCAGTCATACATGACAAAGAGCTATAGGTCCAATGGAGCTGGCTGGAAGATGCAAGAAAAGACAAAGCACTGTGGGAAAGGGGGATGTTGGAGAGATGAGCCTTGAACACTGGGACACCTCAGTACAGATCTGCTCATCACCTATCCAAAAAAAAGCACAGCATGACAAATATTCTTAACTTGAAAGCCAAGTGGCATTTAAGGGAAAAGTGGAAGGCAATGCTCCTCCAGTGTTCTTCCTCATAGGTGGACAGATGCCCATATAATATTCTGGACACCAACTCTTCTATCTGACCATTCAAGGAACATACAGATTATTTCTCCTTTATTCTTAATTTGCTTACCTGATTTCTTCCTTTATCCTTGATTGCCTTTGCCATCTAAGGTTCTGTGACTGTCTGAAGAGTTTCTCTTGGTCTGCTGTAGATTGCTTCCAAACCTAAGTGAATTTTTATACAATACTTGGTTTACTTGTTCCAAAGTACTTTTTTAATGTATTGAAACATCTTTTGGATCCATTAGGGATTGATACAATGTGGCTCTTATTTGCCTATTATTTTGGTGCTTTTAAACACCAACAAAATATTAAATAAGAAGATACAGAACTTTTGATGTCAAGTAAGGCTTGGAGGTGGAATTTTTGTATATCTGAAAGCAGCTGTTGAAGGTGCAAGTGAAGAATTTCTTGAGCAAAAACTGTATTATGACTTTAGGCACAGAATATTCTGTATCTCTGTTAAAAGCAACTTTTAAATTTAAAATGAGTACTTGCTCTAGCATCTGACTATCACATTCTAAATTATTTATTTAAAGTAAAGGAAGCAACCACCACTACCAAAAAAGGGGAGTCATTAAGTGATTAAGATTCCTGCCCTTATCCCTGTTAATCTCAGAAATGTCTTCCAACCCTACACATATACTCGATTCCTATTCATTTGTAAACAGTGCTGTGAATTACATGAAAGACTCTCATTCCATCTAGGTAAAGGACTACTTGTGGTTTAATGCATTTGTTCTTTACATGAACTATTCTACAGCTCCAGCTGCACAGATGGCTGCTCTAAGCAGAGGTATGTGACACCTTGACTCCCCTTTTATGCTTCCAGATTATTAGGAGCAGAAGAGTGCCATTTCTAGATACAYGTGTCCCACTTTGATGAGTGGAAGTAATTTACAGGCTTTTGAATGTTGTGAGTATTAGTACAGTCATTACAGCAGGTTCTTCTTTGTAATAGGAAGTAAAATGCACAGCATATAGGCTGGCTAGTTTCTCTTAGAAATTGCTTCTGTAATGGTTGTTTACAATTTATCCTCACTGCATGAAGATAAGCAGTTTAAACTGCATGCATTGGAGAAACACACAAGATGTGGTATGAGGAAAAATAAACGTAGCTAAGGATATTCTATTCCTCTTTGTCTCATTTCTGTGTCCATATTATTTGAATCTCAGTTCAGTTACAGGGCTTCAAATGGGAATAAATGAGATGTATTATCGAGCCAGGACTATTTTCTTATTTTTAGTAAATTAAACAAGCAATCCTCAACTGGAATTGCCCTGGTTACAGTACTCATTGCTRGTCTGAGAATCTGACACAATGAACAACACAGGAAAGCTTTTTGAAATATCATTTCAGTCTTGTTCATATCTGGCACAACTGCAGGATTAAAAACATTCAACTAGACCAGGTTTCATCCCATTTCCCTTACTCCGTTATCACAACTAAATGTACTCCTCCTCTCTTACCAATATCTGAGTGATTTGAAATCTGCTCATTAGGCCATGTTCAATAACAGCAGTTTAAAATCCACCAGAGTCTCTGTGTCTAGCATTTCCAACTAGCTGGCTCTTTGTRGCTTTCTGCTGCAAGCAGCAACTTACCAGGATGCCTGAGTCACACTTCAGAGTCTGTCAGATGCTCCTAAGCACTCTTGGTTAGAACAGGGGCACAGGGGAAAGAAGGACTGTCTGCTCTTCCAGCCTTGCTTCTCACTATTTGTCTCTGTAGTAGAATTCCCTCAGCWGCCAGTCCTCTGTCTTGAGAAGTCAGTCAAACAGAGCCCCAGCCAGCCTCAGGGACTTAGCACCCCCAGCCCAGGTGCAGCCTCTTTAGAAGGTAAGAAAAGAATTTTCCTGATTTCTTTGTCATAATCATAATATTTATTTTCATTTAAAGTTTAAACTTATAATATGCTGAGTTTCTCAAKGTCTGGGTCCATGCACCAGAGTCCAGACTGCAGTACCACAGGCTTTTCAGCCAGYGTGGGTCATTGCTAGCAGGCTCTATATACCAAGTATTTCTACATTCAGAATAATAAAGTTAAACATAAGTCTTCCTCATGCAGAATCCTCACACTTGCCTAACTTCTGCACCTCTCCTCTAATGAAACTTTTTTTGACATTCTTACAAAATTTGGCACAAAATATTTCCCTTTTATTAGCATAGGATTTCAAGAAGAAATCTTCAGTGAGTTGAGGTTGAATTACATCTTCCCAATCACYGACTTGTACACAAGACAGGTATATCTTGAAATCCATCTTCCTATTAGCAGTGATGCTGCAGTTACAGGAAGCAGCAAAGTGGCMCCACCACTGTATGCTCTCGAGCACTCTGATATCAATATTATTGTGTTCCTGAAACCACTCTGTGCTGGTTTTGGCTGATGTAGAGCTAATTTCCTTCACAGTGGCTGTATGGGGCTATGCTTAGATTAGCATGTTAACTAACATAACATTAACTCTGTGTTATGCTGAACACAGAGTTGACAACGTTTTTGTTATTGCTGAGTAGAACTTACACAGAGCCAAGGCCTTTTCTGTTTTTTGTACTGCCACACTGGTGAGGAAGTTGGGAGTGGATGGGAGGCTGGGAGGGGACACAGCCAGGACAGGTGACCCAGACCGACCAAAGGGATATTCCAGACCATACAACATCATGCTCAGCATACTAACTGRGGGGAAGAAGTATGAATGGGGGATGTTTGGAGTGACAGGGTTTTTCTTCCCAATTTACCACCACATGTGATGAGACCCTGCTCTTCTGGAGATGGCTGAACACCTACCTGCCCATGGGAAGCAGTGAATTAATTCCTTGTTTGTTTTACTTGTTTGGATGGCTTTTGCTTTCCCTACTAAACTTTGTCTCAACCCATGAATTCTCTACYTTTTACCCTTCTGATTCTCATCCAGATCACTCTGGTGGGGGAGTGAGTGAGTGGCTGCATGGAGCTCGGTTGCTGGCTGGSGTGAAACCACGACACATTGTCAAGCTAGAATTGAGCTGCAACACACAAGTCCCCAGTTTTGGCAGATGTTGGTTAAGCAGGTTTGTATTTCAATACTTGGGCTCGTGTATAATTTCATCTGCCAATTTCATCATTGCCTCCACCTGGGTTCTAAAAAATGCTCTATTATAATCAAGACTAGCCTTTCTGTAATACACAGGCCAGCTTTTAAAACTTAGATTTCTGATGTTTGTCCCAGATCTGTATTTACAGTCTCATAAAGCTCCAACTAGCTTCACATCAAACCGGTTCACTCTTAAACAGTAAAATTAGCTGAAGTCACCTTTTAGTTCCTATTTTGTTCTTTCATCAGAAGTATTAAATTTATCTTTATCAAAACTGTCAAAATTAATTCCCAGTAAAAGTAAAACAGTAATTTATACTGATTAGTTCGATCTCCCTCCTGGTTCAGCTGTCTTAGTTTGCACACTGACCCTTTGACCCTCTCTACTTGCTCCTTGCCTACCTGTGTTTGTTACTGTAGATGCTGTTGCGCACTTTAGGTAAGCGGTGCAAGAGTGCCTTACTCTGCTACAGATCTTCACTAAATGTCATGAAGATCTTACGAATTGCTTCTTAAGAGCATTCTGCAACAAAACCCTCTCACAATGTAGTGTTTGCTGCAGCCCAGAAATTGAAAATCATACTGAATATTATGTCTACTTTTTAAATGTCACTGTGTTGGAAGGAGTTTGTCATCTCTAACAGTACTCTATGATATTATGCATAAGTTTGATGTTGAAAGTTGTTTTCTCAGAAAAGGCTCTACCATTATGTATTTCATCTAGCTTGTATCAAACCATACTCCCTATAGATGATCAAAACTTTAAAGGTAACTAAATTACCTCAAATATTTGCCAAGAGCGGTTAAATCTGTAATGACTCACTAAGGCATGACAGAAAATATCTTATCTTCTTGGGGGAAACTTCTTGGGCTAAGATAGGCCACAATATTTTATTCTACAGCTTAAAAGTGTGTTTACTTTTCTGTTTGAAAAAACAAGGCAGCTTAGTTCAGAGGAAGAACATACTAGGGACTACCTTCCACTCCACAGGAAAATGCCCTCTACCCAGCAGAGATAGACCAATTCTTTCCACTTACAAAAATGTCATCTACTTATTATTTCTCCATAAAATTCAGCTCCAAAAGAATGAAAAAGATTTGCAAATACCATTTATAAGTCAAAACCACTGAAGCATCAAATTACATCAGACTTGTAAAAGTAGAAGCCTTTTGTAAGATCAAAAGCTATGCAAATGCTGCTTTGCAGCTCAGGTATATCACGTCAGGAGGACCACAGGAATACAGTCTTCAAATTATAAGAAAAAACGTTTAAATGTATGTACCATTTTCTGTTCTTATTACAATCATGCATATTCATTAAAAGATTCTTCTTTTTTTTGAGCTGTCTGTAGCAGCAGTACAAAAAATCAGCATTATTTTGCCTATCAACTTATATTAAAGATAGTTACGAAGACACTGGAATTAATGATTTAACCTTTTCAATATCCATCCTATAATTTTTGCTAGCTGGCATCTTGCCCCTACCTCACAGCCCAGAAGCTGAAACCACAAGTGTTAAGAAATCAATTGATTTGTGGAAGAGCTTTGAAAAGGCCACTTACAGTACACTCAGCTCCTGCCTTTCACAGCTTGCACACAGGCTTGAAACCACTTTCCTGTGCCAAAGACAGTAAGCACAAATCCAGAAGAATGGGTATGCCTACACTGTGGTTTGGAAGCAGACAAAAACTTATTCTGCCCATGCTCTGAGGTGGTAGGGTAGGAGCCAGCTCTCATCTGGAAATTGCATAGACAGATTTGCATAGCAGGATGGCCCTGTGTTTGAACTAACATGTCCCTCTGAGGCACACAGGCAACACACAGGAGTGAAAYGTTTCACTGTACTCTCCATCTAGCTGGAATCTTAGTCTCCGGCAGTGCAACCCTATGAAATGTCATCCCCAGGAAATGCCTTGAAAAAGAGAGTGTAGAAGCATAATCAGAATCTCTTCTGTCACCCTCCTCCCCTTCACAGAAAAGTTTCCAGCTACTTCATTGATAACACAGACTCTTCAGCAAGGCACCAGATAACTCCAGCCATCACTGGACCAGTTCATAGAATATCAAAATTTTTATTCTGTTTGCTTTGGCATCTCAGCACAGGAGAGTATTTCAAAGCAGGGAATATACACTTGAACTCTGACTCCACACAATAGGCAAGTATGAGGAACAGAAAGAAAACCCAGGAGGAAAACGTTCGTAATGTTTCCAGAGAAGAACAATTCCAGTTAGGATATTTGCAAGGATAATGTTGCAAATTAAATATTAAAAAAATATTATTATATTTGGCATTTTCCAAACAGTAATTTGAGAAAGCACATTCAAGTGTTCTCTCTACTTACAGTATGCAAGATTTCAGTGCCTTTTCCCAGGTTTTACCAAAGTAAAGAATGATGACTTACTTCTGAGCTTCATATTTACACCAGAGTAGACATGAAGTCGCTAGTCTTGTGCATAGGCTGATTAGAAGACAGAACACACAAGACAGAGAAACAAAAACCCATAGATGGAATGTTAAACAGAAGCCTTCCTCTTACTATATTTTGTCTTTAACACCAAGCCTTCTACATCTCAAAAAACCTGGCAGTTCTCGAGTCATTTGCAGCATTAAAGCAGCCTCACACCAAGAAGCAACTTTTGAGATTGGCTTTTTCATCCTCCTCTGTAGGATTCTGTTTGCTTCTGACTTTTCTCATCTTCTTCCTGCAGGGAGAAATGCAGTGCACATGAAGGTAGCTGGAGCAGAGGCTGTAAGATCTTTTCTCCATCCAAGCTAACAGAATCAGTGGTTATTTCAAAGGTTTCATTTTCACCTGTGAGAGCTGTTTCCTTTGAACTTCTCACTCATTCTGGACAAGTTTAAACAAAAAAAACCCAACAAATTCCACCTTAGGTGTGAAGATTTTAAATTATTATTTGTGCTTTTTATTAACTAATGCTGGCATTCTGGCAGAACAAGTAGCAAAATCCACTAATTTACTAAAATTCACTAAAATTCACTACATTATCCTGAAAGAAAAAAAATGTCCATCTTATTCCAAATTCTAGCAATAGCGTATGATTTACAAAATGTCATAAAAAGTCTTGTAAATGCAGTTCAAGAACCATTTGGGGGCAGGGAGCGTAAAAAGCATGCAGAGATTTCTTACTGCATGAACTGATTTCATTCACACACAATCAATTCACCTTCTTTCCTGCCTTAGACGTTACCCAAAGGCAGCAGATAGAGCTAGTGAACTCCCTTGTTTATTACCATCACTGGAAGCAGGATCGATAATGGTTGCTGACAGATATTCTGGGCAACTAGGGAGAGGAGGAAATATCCCAAGCAGCACAGCCTGCATCTCCACTTAGTATCCCATGGGTTCACTGATCTCAAATAATTTAACAAACTTATCATGGTTTATTGAGACAAGGGCTTTGTTGTCCTACAGCTTGTTATAGTGGCAGCAACTTGTGGAGCCACAAGAGTCAAGCAAATCCCATGCAGGGGCATTTGGCAGTGGTACAAAATCCTGAATGAAACCCTGCAATTTGTATTGAATTAGCAAGCTTCCTAAAAGCACAGGAGAGAAATTATATTGTATCACACATCACTCTAGTGAGGGTGATTGACTGCATTCAGTTCTGTAACACATTTAAACTTAATTAGGAAACAGGGACAAGTGGATTGGACTCAGACAGACTTCCATCTCCAGGTCTGAGACACTGACAAGTTTTCGACTTCCACTGGCCAAACCCTGAGTCTAGAAGTTGAGGAACACAAAAAAATACTTTCAACTCTTTAGCAAAGATAGCAATGTTACATAATAAAAAATAACTGAAACCAGACAGGCGGCAAAACAGCTTCTACTCAGCCAGTATGATTTCTGGTTTGAAACCTGGGGAATTTCATGTCCAGCACCCCTGGCTAAAATGTTCTCTGATGCTGATAATGATCAAGGGCATCTCAATATTAACTTAATATGGTTTGCCTTATAACACAAAATTAAATAACATTCTAAAGTTAACGGGTATGGAGTACTGGTGTATTCACCACAAGACCTTGACCTCAGCAGAGATGAGTTGATTTTTTCATGTTTTTAAGTGCCTCATGCACATTTTTGCCTTGATTTCAAAGATCCTGTGTGCCCTATTTGCTCTTCTGTTTCTGGAACCCTCCTTAATGGCAACAGGTACTTTGAACTTCCAGATTCTGTATGCCCTAAGATATAAGTCAAGATGAAAATAACAGATATCTCTGCTACTTCTGCCTTTTCCTTTGCTTTTCATTCTCTGCCATTTCCAACAATGCGACAAAGATTAAGGTGCTGAGGAATAAGCGCTTCCCATGGCTTAAAAAAATTTGCAGAATATAAGCATGACATGAAACTTCTCCTATGTTCTGTACTGCACATTATATACAGACTTAAGCAAGGAAGTCAGTCAAGGGAAGTACTGTATTAAAAGAGACACTGTCATTTCAATCCTGCTCTCTTCTTTCACTGTTTAAATTCACGTAACTTATCTAATCATTACTTTTTGGAATGGGAAATGAGACAACCTCTTTTTACATATATGATGTAGGGGATAGGTATTTTTTCCTTTTCTTTTCATAAAGCTTTTGACTGAGCCAGGAATTCATAATTAAATATTATTTTACTTTTAAATCAGATATTAATGATATATATGATTCATGCTCTGCAAATTGAATATTCCAGGGGAGTGACTTCTGTTAAGAGGCACAATAAAGTAAGTATCTGGACAGAAGAAATTTGTCTATTAGATGGAACAAGAAATAGATAGACAGCCTGAGGAGTTTTCAGGTAGAGATGAAAGTCACAAGTAGGTGTGTGAATCAAAAAGAACAGATCCATTCATCTCTGTCTCTTTACACCTGGGTTGAATGCTAAGAGCCATCTGTCAAAACTGCATGTGAGGCAATAAGAGAATTTTGTTTATCTTTGAATAAATTAAGAGCCTCAGATGGGATTTCAGCAGCAGCATGGTAAGTTAAGTTGATTTTCTCACAATCCACCCTGGCAGTTGTCCTTTCCGAGAAACCTCAAGAGAGTTTTTGATGGGTAATCTCAGAGGTGGAAGGAGAAAATATACAAGACATTTGAAAATCAGCTCTTCCCTTTCAGTATTGTCTTTCTAATTGTCACTGGTCTCCTTTCAGAGCAGACAGCTGCTATGTTTCTTAAGCAAGAACAGGCTAACTGGATGTGGTGGGTTGACCCTTGCTGGATGCCAGGCACCCACTAAAGCTGCTGTGTCCCTTCCCTCTACAAGTGGACAGGGGAGAGAAAATATAATGAAAGGTTCATGAGTTGAGGTAAGGGTGAGGACAGATCACTCACTAAATACTGTCAGTGGCAAAACAGGCTTGAATTAGAGATATTAATTGAATTTATTACTAACAAAATCAGAGCAGGATAATGAGAAATAAAATAATACTTTAAAAATGGTTTTCCCCCACCCCTCCCTCCTTCCTGGCTCTACCTTCTCCCCCTCAATGCCATGGGGATACAGGAATGGGGGTTATGGTCAGTTCATGAGATGTTTCTGCCACTGCTCAGGGAGAGGAGTCTTTCCCCTGTTTAAATGTGGGATCCCTCCCATGGGAGATAGTTCTCCATGAACTTCTCCAATGTAAGTCCATCCCATGGGCAACAGTTCTCTGTGAACTGCTCCAACATGACTCATTTTCCCATGGTCCTTCAAGGACAGGCTGCTCCAGCATTAGTTCCCCTCAGGGTTGCAAGTCCTGCCAGGAAATCTGCTCCAGTGTGGGCTACTCTGTCCATGGGTCCACAGGTCTCTGTCAGGAGCCTGTTCCAGCACAGGCCTCTCGCAGGTTCATAGCCTCCTCTCAGGCATCCACCTGCTCCAGCCTGGGCTCCTCCAGGGGCTGCAGGTGGATCTCTGCATCCCCGTGGTCACCCATGGGCTGCAGGGGCACAGCTGCCTCACCTGGGTCTGCACCAGGGGCTGGACGCAAATCTCAGCTCCAGCACCTGGAGCACCTCCTCCTCCTTCCTCACTGACCTTGGTGTCTGCAGGGCTGTTCCTCTCACATATGCTCACCCTGCTCTTCTATGGCCACAATTACAACTATGCAGTAACTTTTTTTAAATTCTTAAATCTCTTACCACTGAGGCATTACCACCATTTCTGATGGGCCCAGCCTTGGCCAGCGGTGGGTCAGTCCTGGAGCTGGCTGGAATTGGCTCTGCTTGACATGGGGGAAGCTTCTGGCCACACAAACCCAACACACTGGAGCTACTAGAAACTTCTTAGGACTGTCCCACTAAGGGATGAGTTATTTTGGAAAGTAAAGAAGCTGCCAGATTTGACACATCTGAACATCACTRTGGCCAACATCACTGATGGAAAAAGTGTTTCTACATAAAAAGCCAAGGGATCTACTGCTGAAAAGATCCAAACATGCTCACAAATGTCGGAATCCTGCAACAGACCAGTCAGGCCTCCAAAGAAGATAAACTAAATACTATTACTGGTGGTTGGAAACACAGGAACTGTAAATTAGTTGTTACCTATGCTGTAAATGATGTATGAATTTGGGCAAGTTATCTAACTTTCATTCTTCTCTTGGAGAAAGTAGGAAAAAAAGTTTCTATACTGTCTTGAATATATTCTACTAATTTATTGTATTTACCTGATGTATTCCCTAGCCTATATGCTAGGGATCTCTTGAATCAGTGACCAAAAATGACAATGAACTCTAAATAATCCTGTAATCTATAAATAAGCAACTCCTATGTATCAAAAGAAATCTTTCCAAAGCTTCAGAATGGACCTAGGACCAATAAAAGACCAATAAACTTTCTAATAAGAGTGTTTGGAGTGGGAAGAGATGGGGAAAATTGCTGGGAGAAAGAACTGGAGAGGAAAAAGTACCAAATAAAATGTTTGGTATTCATCCTTCTGGAAGCACGACCTTATAATTACAGTACAGATCTCAAATGAGCCAAGCCGAGTTCCCACCTCTTCCACAGATTTCTGGCACAGCCTTGACTAATTAAACAAATCCCTTTGTACCACAGAATAGGCAAGCATAACAGTAGCCCTCCCCACTGCCTAGTCATGTCTAGTCAGACTGTTAAAATGAGTTGTTTCTTACAAGGTACGATTTGTTCCCTTTTAAGCTTTTGTGCAGGGCACTTGGCACAGCTGGTGTAAAGGCTTTAAGTTCTACAAGTGAAAAACAAGGTGAAGAAGGACTCTATTGTGCCTTGTTATTATTCAAGTCTCTTGCTGGAGTTAGTGTAGGAGCTTTTCTTCTTAGGACAGATTTTGCAGAATGACACGAAATTCTCAGAAAGATTGGCTTTGCCATCTCAGCAATGCAAATGAAAAGCAGAGGATTTGCACATGAAGTGGTAGGAGCAGCATACTGCTGGACCCTCCATGGAGAAGTGGCACAGACTGAGAGCATCCTGGCAYGCTTGACCCATTATGTGCTGTGTGATTTCGAGTATTTTTAGCAATACCCCTGTGGGAGGGTGGAGAATAAATTGTTGTTTGGCAGCTTACTACAGGAATTTCAGTATACAGCATTACCATAAACTAAGGAGCATGGATATTGAGCACAGATAGAGCATAAGGTTCCCTTCCTCATGCTCAGTGATGAAATTTCCCCAGTGTGAGCTGTAAGTAGAATAAATCTGAGCCTGCTAACACAACCTCAAATATTGTTTTTCAGACTGAATCAGTTAGGCTGATCCTACCTGGGGTCGTCACACAAATTAAGAGGAGCCACTGTTTGTGTGACACACACAAATCTAGCAGGGTAGTTTGAGCTGCCATTCTGCCTTTCTTGTTTACAAAACATCTGCATTTTGTAGCCTCTGGGCACAGATAATGCCTTCTCTTCTGTTCTCTACTCAGCAGAAAAAAATCAAAAAGAGTATAAAACTATGTGTATGTACCTATTTATGCATCCTGACAATAATAACTCACCCAATTAATTCCCTGTACTAGAGAAAGTATTTGATGATGCTTTGTTGTCTACAGTCAATGAATACAAGATCATTATATTGGTAGCTTACAACATGCACATTTTTCTTCAGTCCTGCATGTGTTGTAACCACAGAAAAATACTCAATTTTTTATTTATTGCTTTACTGATCATGTCATTTGACATCTTACCACAAGACTCAACTATATAGTATTCTCTTGAATATTCCAAGTCGAGCACCTTCATCTGAGGAGCTTTAAACAACTGAGCTGCCAAAGATAAAATTTCAATTTCTGAATTTGAAATGTAAAATTAATCCTATTGACTCCCCTCCACATTTAGTGCTTCCAATTACTTGAATTTTGTCAGACTGGGGATCAGGACAGAGTATACACCAAAAGTCTTGCCACATGTAAAGGCTCAAAATCCACTGTTTTCTCTATCTATCAGAGTAGATGGACAGTTTACATAGCTGAGCACAGGAAATTCCACACTCCTATCTCTTGAGTGAGTTCTGGGACTTAAAGCAGTTAACTGCACACAAGAAGAATGTGTGCTATATTTTTAAAAGAAGGTTTATTTTTTTCCTGTGTACATTTTCTCTACTACTGAAATACTTTTCCATGGCTTCATGGCAGGGCTAAGGTCCATGGTCAGAAAACAGCTTACAGCATACTTAGGAAGGGGTGCTAAAGTAGCTGTAAGTCACCTTCACCTGTGCATCTTCTCAGTCCTGGACCGGTCCAGGGGATGCAAGGCTCATGGTGATGCTTAGAAAATGCCATATAAATTGCAGCAGCTGGCCTCTGGCTTTAGGGTTATGAAGTTCCCTCATGAATGTACTCAATGTATATTCCCTCAAGTATGTACTGTGTCATAGTTCCTAATGTATTCTACCTTCTTTGTCAACAAGAAACTCAGCTGCAATATTCAAGATTTTTTCAGCTTTCAGGTACCATTCTGGCCACAGTGGTTGTCACAGGGAGGCTGAAGTAGCACATTTGTACATGGACAAGATACTGCCTACTGCCAAGCTTTCACTAGCAATGTCATCACATACTCAATACAGGCAAGTAAGTGCATTGCTCCAAAGGGATTTTGAAGCAATTAGATTTTTTCGAAGGAGACCCTGGCCCATAATAGATAAGATTAAGCAGCTGATGGGTTTTCGAAGAGAGAATAAACTGTACAAGCTGTCTCTTTTTAATCTTTCCAGACTTTTTCTAAGGTTTTTTTTCAACATGGGATGAACACATGAGGAGTATATATGGCAGGGTAATGGTACAGCACTGTTTATCTTTAGTTGGCTCTTCCAACTGCAAGAAGTGTTTTGATAAATATTCATAGCAGATCATGGTCTCTTCCCTGTTCTACATGTATTCACACCTGCCTGAGTAAAGAACAGTGCTGATAATCATAAAGCCCAAGTCTTTCTCATCTGAGGAAAATAATCCTCCCAGTCATCAAATACTATAGGAAATTCTATATTCACACAGGTATCAGTAGTGCAGAAGGAACATGTATAAAAACAGAATAACTTTGGATTTTAGAAGAAATATATTTTTTAAGGAGCTATACGCAAGATTCAACTTGTTTACTCTGAAGCTATTTTAGAGTTTGGTTGTAGGTCTCTGTAAGAAAAAACTCTAAAACTGCTTTATTCTGACAAAGATATGGTGGTCCAAACATCCATTCTATTCCTAAATTGTGCACTAGATTGTTCATTTAAAAATCTTAAATTCCATCAAAATCTTTTTAGGCAATGTGCACTACTTAAGAATTTTTCAAGTAATTAAATTCAATAAAAAGTGTTTTATCAAGTGGCATTGCGGTCTTAGTCTTTTGGTGAGTTTAAAATGTAGCTAATGCAGGCAGTGATAAATCTTGAATCAGCTTTGCCCTCCTCCCTTTACTGTACCCATTATAGAGTCTCAATTCAGCTGCTTTTTGGCTTTTCTCCCTTATCTGAAGATGTTGTGGACTTAATAAAGAATTGGACACCTGACATATTCTTCTATAAAATGTTTCAAAAAGGTTATAGGAAGGCTTTGAATTTCTGAGAAATGGTTTATTGTCTTAATTTCCTTAGAACCCCATTGGTCCTGTCTCAGTAAGGCTTTTCAAGACTTGGTCATAAACATACTCACATCAGAATGCTCCCTCATTTCTCCCCTTGAGTCAGGCTGATGCAGATTCCCGTTGGAGTGAAAGATGCATGGGAGACAAAGAATCAGGAGGAGTATAAGAGACTATGGAGCTAAAAATTAGATTTCAAAAGCCAAGAGCTTTTTAATCAGGTTTGTTGGTTCTTACAGGCCCAAGAGCCTTTACACATAACTATTCCAAAATAGGATGAAATAATTTTGCATGTAGAGAATCTACTGGAATATTCATTTTGGGTCATAAGAAATTAGATTAAAATCCCTGTGCTGGTTTGGCTGTAAACCAGCAGGGGAAATTAACCCCACACAGAATACCTCGAGAGATTTTAGGTCAAAATTACAATTTTAATAAAGAAAGGTTAAAATAAATGCAGTAATACAGAAACACGGGCTTAAACAAACTGACAGAGTCACGGTACAACCTGACACTCTGTTGACCAGGGTGGTAGCTGTGCAGTCCAGTTAGGCACTGATCCTGCAGGAAGGCCTAGTAGTCCAGTCCCGGTAGTGGAGTGGAGTAGCTAAGTCCAGTTCTGGGGAGCGGAGTCCAGTCACGTCGAGCCGAGTCGAGAATCCTGTCGAGAGCGGAGTCCCAAGAGCGGAGTCCCGTCGAATCGAGGGTCTCTTCTCCCATCCAAAAACCCTTGTTTTATGCTGTGCTTCTTGGCTGGCACCTCCCCCAGGGGCGGGGACTTTCACAATGGAAGAGGATCTTCCGGGTGTTCTATTGATTGTTTCGGTAATG
This sequence comes from Amblyornis subalaris, assembly GCA_018881555.1. Lineage (NCBI taxonomy): Eukaryota > Metazoa > Chordata > Aves > Passeriformes > Ptilonorhynchidae > Amblyornis > Amblyornis subalaris. The sequence continues at coordinate 23,294,789 of JACAXG010000002.1, read as the reverse complement.
AGCTCGGAGGAGTCCTAGGGTCCTTCACAACGTTCCGGAAGGGTTCAGGCTAATTAGGCTGGGTGGTGCTAATGGGCCATTGCCTGAGATCAGATAATCAGCTGGGTGGTGCTAATGGGCCATTACCTGAGATCAGATAACCAGGGTGGGTAGTGCTTCCTGTCGGTTGGAGTGCTTATCTCAGTTGAGATRAGGAGTCCCAGGTGTGTAATTATGAAATTTATCCAGCTTTTGTGGGTGGTAATAGAATATCTAACTAACCCAAGACAATCCCTTTAAACATTATTTTCTGCTTGTTTTTTATTGTAGCTGAAAATTTGGGGAGGTTTTGTTGTCTGAGTTGGACACATGGCATTCTCATCTAGTGTTCAAAACTGGCAGTAATAAATGCATATTTTATTTCAGATTTTGCTAGGTTTTTAGCAGAGCATTATATTGTTCACACCACTGAAACTTCAGCATGCACAGAATGAACACAACCATTACGGCTGACCGGAATCTTGCTATGTCAGCCCTCCTCCTATACTCAGCTCTCCATCCCCAGTTGCACAGCTGTTACTCTATTCAAAAGAAAACGCTTAGATGATCCAAAACATCTGTGGTTTTCCAAAAGCTGTTAAAAGTCACAAACTTGCTTTTAAGTCTAACATATATTTGGAGGGTGAATAAGGAGGTTAAGCTGGCTCATGTGCTAAGCTCAATAAAAAGGCTTGCAAGACCAGCTTAATGCAATTCAATGGTACCTTATGACAAAGGAGTAATGCAAACAGCCGGTATACCTTGAACCCATCATCCATCCAGCCATCGATTTTCCATGAAGATTAAATTCCTGCGAAAATCCATGTGAATATGAACAGCTGTTTGGTCCAGGATTTTTTGTTGTTGTTTGTATTAATGGAGTTTTGTTGCTATAACTGTTGTCTCAGTCTCTTTTTATATGCAGAAACAAGTGTATTTGCTTATGCAACAGAGGATTCTGCCACAGAATTATGCATTGGATTTTTTTCCCCCCGTTACTGATAAGCCACAGGTTTTAAAAGATAACTCCATGAAAGAAAGAAAAAGAAGTAGTGCCAGTAAGGTGACCAGTCACTTCACAGAGAACTCAGACAGAAAAAATTGTAAATAATCCATAACATAAAATGGGTTTGCTGTTTGGCAAATGCTTGCAAGTAATGATTGTTTCTATAAAAATCTGTATCTGCTTATGAAAAGGAAAGAAAAGGGCTACATTCATTCAGATAATTCACAGTAGTACTTTGACAGAGATAATAGGAAGTGTCATTACCCTTGAAGGAAACTACAATAGATGTGGTATTTTCTTGAGGATATAAACTGTTATTGCATTGTTCATAAACTCCAGGAGCATTACAATTTTAACAGATCAAAAAGTTAAACAAATCTATCATAAATATCTTCTGTGCCCAGAGGTAGGTCAGAAGTACCTAGAAAAACAAAGGAAGCCAATCCAATTTTGCGAGATTAACAAATCTCCATTAAAGGCAGAAAAAGTATGTAGATAAATTGCAAAAATTTATTAAATCTGAATTGGTAAGGCCCTAAGACTCTTTTTTATTTGCAGTTTAAGAAAAAAAGCTAGATAAAATTTTAAAGTATTGCTTCACCCTGTAAATTCTTCATTTTTATCACTGCTATTTTTTCTGGCCTTGGTGAAAAGCAAACAGTCTTTATTTTCTGTTATTTATTTAAACCAATTAAAATTGCTTAATCATTTGGGGTTGTGGCTAGTCTCTTATTAATATGTTATTATTAATACCTTATTCTATTCACACACTCTTCTTCAAAGATACAAATGCAAATAAAAATGTGCTTTGACCACAAACAACTGACACTTTCTAGGCTAAGTATAGCTACCACAAACAGCAAACAAATGAAGCCTTGGATCTTCTCTATCCATCAGAATAAACAAATTCTGGCATCAAACTTTCAATGAAGTGCAAGAGAGAAAGTTCAGATTTAGGAAGGACATTGACCTGATGAAGGGAGTCCAGAGGAGGGCTATGAAGATGATTAGAGGGATGGAGCACCTCTCCTATGAGGAAAGGCTGAGAGAACTGGCATTGTTCAGCCTGGAGAAGAGAAGGCCTCAGTGTGACCTAATTGCAGCCTTCCAGTACCGAGAGCCTACAACAAAGATGGGAAGAAACATTTTACAAGGTCATGCAGTGACAGGACAAGGGAGAAGGGCTTCAAACTGAAAGTAGGTTTAGATTAGATATTAGGAAGAAATTCTTTACTGTGAGGGTGGTGAGGCACAGGAAGAGACTGCCCAGAGAAGTTGTGGATGCTCCATCCCTGGAAGTGTTTAAGGCCAGGTTGGATGGGGCTATGAGCAACCTGGTCTAGTGAGTGCCATCCCTGCCCATGGCAGGGGGATTGGAACTAGATGATCTTTAAGGTCCCTTCCAACCCAAACCATTCTATAATTTTGTGATTCTATGAAAGTCATTTTCCCCCCATAAAAGCATATATTATAGTGTCTGTTGATTTTATATGTAGAGTTCTACCATTGTTCTGAATAAGATATTCCATCAATTATGCATGCTAGTAGTAATTTATGAGATGTACTAGATAAAGAAAAAATCAACATTGATAGTTTGTTTTTTGAAATAAGATTTGAAATGAAGCAGAGAATGAAAACTACCTAATAATTGATCTTACCTGCAGCAGGTTTTCATGTAGGAGAAATGTGCATAGTTTGGATGGAACTGTTCCCCTCTGTTAGGAAAATTTTGCTTTTGAAATGTGCTCTCCAGTTAAATGGAGCTAAAATTCAACAGGTTTAAATATAGACTAAATCTATGCATTTATCAATACCTTAATTTTTAACACAATTTTATTTTTGAAGTTGCTTGGCTTTTCCCTTTGTTTTCATTGTATTCCCAGAGCAGTATTGCACATGCTTCTGGGAAGCATAGAGCCACTATTACAAGCCTCAGTACATTGGGGATGTTCCTCTTTAATCCTCAAAGAGTAATAATTTAATTTTTATATACTGTTTGATCATAGAAGCAGAAGAATAGGTGAAACCCTTTCTTATGAACTATCCAAACATAGATAGTGTCTTCTTATTATACAGAGATGGCACAAATCCTTAACTGACCCAAAAATCTGAATAGCGTATCAAAGAACTTCAGTGACCTGTTCTCAACTTTACACATTCTCTGAATTAAACAAAAAAAAAAAAAAGAAAAATAGTTGATTTTTAAGGAGTTGTGAGTGAGATGAACAACCCTAATCCAAAAGCAAAATTAAATTTGGTATTCAAGTGTCAAATGGAACCACTCTTATTTAGTGAATGCTTGTTGAAAAGATCCAACTCACCAAAATATCCATGAATATCATGGACTTTTCTTTCACCTTGTTGATGAGTGGCTCAGTATACCCAAATTACTTCATTATGTTCTATTACCTTAGAAAATTTTTGGGAAGTAACAGTTTTGTAAGCACATATACATGCTCATAATTTCTTACAAGAGGGTGAAAGCTCAGAGAAAACAATGTAACTCGTCTTCCCTTGTGCTCGCAAATCCAGAAACTCAGCTCTGTAGAGTATGAGCTGAAAAAAMAAAGCCCTCTTGGCCTAGCCGCTCTGAATGTGACTGCCTGGGTACTCCAAGGAATGAAGAGCACTGAGAAAAGAAGACACTGCAGGAACAGCATGGGGGAAAGGAGCATTAATTTAATTCTGGGTTTGTTTATTTCAGAGTTTATTGTCAGCRTGAGGTGGAACCAGGAGATTGTCTTAACAGATCTGCCTGTTGTGATTGTCTCAGAAAGAGTAACTATATAATACAGACAAAACTTGGGGTTTAAATACATTTTTGAAGGGATTGAAATACTGCCTGTTGATATGGGCAAACATCTGCAAAGAGGTGGTACTTGCATTGTATTGACYATTGGGAAAAGTGGAATCATAGTGACACCTGACAGACAGTGGTTCACTTCCCCATGAGTCCTGTCCCCTAGGTGGATGTCACCAATAATGGCACGTGGCTTTGAAGACATCTTGTTCTTTTGTCGCTGGAGTTCTACATTGGAATTAGGGAGTTTAGTTTAATCTGTGAACAGAGACAGGAAAGCACAGCTGAAACCAGGAAAAAGGGCATTTGTTATCTTTCCATACTTGCAAGAACAACACCATGTGCTGTAGAGCACAGAGTACCATGAAGTCTTCAATGGTTCCTCTGGCTACCCTCGGCAGCCTAAATGACATCTGTCACTTGTGGGAGCAGCAACTCCCCTGACAATACACGAGGAGAGAAGTTGAGTGCTGGCAGTGAGAAGTGGCATATCAAAAAAGTCCAGCAATGTTTCCAGGGACATTCTTGATTTCTGTCATAATGCTCAGTCCAGGCCCGACCTGGTGCGACTCTGCAGCCAAAGTAGATTACAACAGATTACAAGAGTRCTCAGCTCTTCTTGCTAAGAGGGTTTGTCCATGAGTGCCACCCACTTGTGGAGATAGAGGCAAGGAGCATGAGGTGGAGCTGCAGGCAGACCAGGGGCAAGCCAGAGAGGGAATGTGGAATGGCACTTTCAGATCCTTGATCATACAGAGGAAGGAAGCAAGCAAGCAAGCAAACAAGCAAGGAAGCAAACAAGATCTCTGGTAAAGAGTTCAGGCAGGGAGTGAAGCCAAATGTATTAAACTGGACAGAATGGCTTTTAGCACAAGCTGTAGCTTGCCCACAGGGTCTCACTACCCTCTTTGAAAGGCTTCCTCCATGACTGTGTACACAGCAGTGTCCTGATGAAAACTTCTATACGCAGAAGAGCAAGATGTTACTGCATTCCTGAGTATTCCAGCACTAAATATAATATTTCAGTATTAATCTTCCATGTGAGTTTGCACAGGAACATCAGAAAGTCAAATTTAGAAACCAGTTAAAACATCTCTTTATACAGAAACTGGAAAAAGTATATTAAATATGGGGCTCCCGTTGTCTTCACTGTGTTCATCTAATTTCCCTGTGTCTTTTAAAAAGCCAGTCTTGCATTCCCCAAATGGATCAGCCTATCTCCAAGGTACTGCAAGAAAATGAGAGAACATCACTCCAGTGCACCCTTCGCTGCTTGGCTCTCCAGATTAAGAACTACAGATAAGCACTTATCTGCTTTGTAGCAGCAGTCAGAAAGCTGATTTTCTTCAAGAATATAGTGCAGCTAAGTATGTACCTGAGGAACTAGCCATATTTGCAATTCGCTTGCTAAAACGAACTATCAAAAACAGTAAAAAAGAGAAAGTTTTTTAAAGTATCAGCTGCAATTAACTTGTGGGTATTTTGCGTAATTCTGGTGTTGTAGATAAATCTTTTTTTAAAAATATTATACACAGAGTCATATTTTCCTTGTCTTTCAAATCCATTGCTACCCCATTGCTGCAAATTCCACATAACACCTACTTCCTATTCTCCCTAAACATTGTTCTATTTCACCCTTGTCATCTCTCAACCTCGTGAGTTTTTGGCAGAGGGCTTTAGTGGATGCTTTTCACTCACCTTTCCTGCTCCTTGTACTCAGCCTGCCCTACCATATCAGGTATCATGAGGCCATTCATTCTCACTGCCTTCAAAGACTCCACAAATCAAATAGCAGCTTTCTGTAAACTAACACTTTTAAATTAATTCTGTTCACACTCTTCAGCATATTCTGCTTTGCTAAAGATTTCAAGACAGATCTCAATGGTTTGCCTGCCTGAACAGGTTGACCATTTTTTTTCCTACATTTCCCCTCACAGCAAGATAACACCACTAAAAAACACCGCCTCACATGAAATTTCTCTCAAAAAAAAAGCCAGGGCACTTTCGCCTGGATTTGCCACAAAACAGATGCTTAGGAATGTGGGAGTTGAGACGGACACAAAGAATGAAGCTCGCAGAGGTTAAGAACCGAAAGCTCTTTATTTAACAGCGGCAGAGCTAAAAGCTAGAAGCCTAAGAGGTAAAAAGCAAACAATGGCTGGTTTTACTCCCCTATTGCTCTTCTTGTCCAAGTTCTATTGGTTACAGCAAACATCTGTTCTAACTTCATTGGACAACAATATTTCATACATTTCAGGAAAACTTGGCTAACAGTCCCTTCTTGTAGTTATCTCTTCCCATTCTTGCTGTTCTTGCTGTTCTGTCTTCTTCCAGCTTGGATACTTTGAAACTCTCATGGGTACAGGACAATTTGGCCGAGGTTGAAGTCATCCAAGCTTGTTTCTGTGAGATCCCCAGACCAACCGGCAGCCTCTACATAGGAAGAAACCACCAGCAATGTTTCCTGAGAGCATCAAAACTAACTGAAATGTTCTCCAATTTTGATGAAATCAGAACATGCTGAAAATAGGTTCATTTTCTTTTCAGACCAGACCAAAGACAAGCAGAAAAATGTTTACAGTGCTCAAATAAACAGCTATGTATTAGTGGATTTCATATAGACAGGCAGAAAAAGGTATAAAAGCAAGATCCTGGGCAAAAAATAAACGTAATTGTAGTTTCCCCTTAGGTGTGTAAACCATCTATGCAAACAGAACTCTTGATTTGTCCACTTTCCATTGACAGTTATCAAATGAAATCCATGTGATGACTAGTCCTCCTAAGGCTGAACTAAAAAGGAAAAGCAAGAAAGAAAATATTTTTAATTACTGAACTTGGAAAAAAAATGCATGATATATAACACAACTGTGCTGTACACCACACGTAAACTGTGAGAAGCACAAGACAGCAAACAGCCTGCATTCATACTGTGGAAACTGCACAAAGCAACTATAAAGCTTTGGGTGTGCATCTTTGAGAACTGCATCACAACGATATCTCTACTCAAATTCCCAAATCCTTGCTTTGGACAGTCCTCTTTCTACTAAGGAAATAATGTTGACAAAGCATTAAAGAGTTTTAAAAGAGGTATATGTCAGGGTTAGAGTGCAAAAATAAACTGCATAAACAGGCTSTGTTTCAGACATTTCGGATGTTGTAGTGCTGTAACTAAATGTTTCTAAGAGAAACAGGGCAGCCATGAGACACACAACCTCTGGAAGGGCAGGAAGCAGTTCAATGTCGCTTTACACTGCTTTCTCTTGACCTTCAGGCTCTCAGATGCAAAGCACAGACTACAAGCTCCTCTTTTAACAAGTTTCATAATTATGTCTTCCAGAAGTTTTGTTTGCAGGCTTATATGAAACAAATATGTTGTGATGTRCATGGACATAAAAAATAATAYGGAAAAGGTTAAACTTAGTAGAGTTTGGGACAGAAACCCCGAGTGAATTTTGGTTTAATTGGAATAAGTTTACTTTTCTCCACTTTTGTGATTGATGGCAGCAGAGTTGTTCATAGAAGGCAATTTGGGTATGGTGAAAGGTGCTTCAATGGATCGAAAACATGCTTCATTCTTGGATTTCCTGAAATAATGATTAGGCAAATATAGTACTTGACTTTCCTGTTTGTCACTGTAAACTAAATCTTGAGCCACAGTCAAAACCAGAGAACAAAAATGAGCCTCAGCACTTTCAGTGTTTTGAGCCCATGCCACCTTAATGGATAGTCTCCATCAGAATTCCAATCTGAGGCCACAAGTAGAGTATACAACATAGTTTTTCTTGGACCCCACAAGAATTTAAAGAAATAATACAAAAGAAACCAGCATCCGTATTTCAGTAAGTGCTACTTGGCCTTAYAGTGAAAGTAAAGTTAGTCGTTAGGATTGAAAGATCACATCTAGGCAATGGCTGTCTCCATGCCAGGGCATCTATAAAAGGTTGATACTTCAGGAAAGAAAATCAGAGTGACAGCCCTTGCACTGAATACATCATCAGTTTAAGAAAATGTTCTCGTGGACAGCTGAGCTCATGTTCACTGAGCAATACGTAAGCAGAGAACAGGCCTGACCTGAGACCTGTGAAACCACAGGTAATAACGGTGAACAGCAAATGTGACTGAGCATCCAAGAGGTGCTGCCAAATGATCCAGGGCCAGCATGAGTAATGCACTATGCCAGAAGGGAGCGACCTAAATATTTTTTAAAAATCCTCTATTAAGTGATGACAAATTAGAAAATCACTCAATTATAAGACTTTGAAAAAAATAATAGTTGATGATTTTCGGACACTGTCTTTGGAGTCACAGCTATTAATTACTGCTCTCAGCACTGCAAAGTTCCTTGGTTGTAGTAGGAATTAATATTCACACACTGTCAACCCACCTAATAAAATATGAAAGAAAAGGAGGTCTTCTGCGAAGTGATTTTATGTAGGGTAGTTAAAAGGAATGGTACAAAATGTCACCACTGGTAACACCAGCAGATGCCAGGATTCATCTTTCATAGCTTGAGATGTCAACAAATTAGGTCTCTGAATCTAAACTAAGCACCTCCAGCTTGTGATATAATCAATAGGGGAAAAATACCAGCACTGYCCAAGCACAATTCATCTAAACTGTCTCACATATCTGCCTCAGGCTTTGTCACAAATGAGTGTTTTAGGTCACTCCAAGAATGAGAGCCTTACATCCTGCAGCTACATGAAAGAAAATTCTGGACTGTTTCACTATAATTATTGGGTCAATTCTCAATTTTCATGATAATGCCATGTAATTTCATTTTCTTTTAATAAATGTTTACTTGATATTAATGGGCTTTAAAAGCTTACGATAAAGGAAGACTCAGAGAAAGCTTGTCTCCAAGATCTGTCAGAGTGCCTCCCCCTCTCTTACAATACTTATTGTGAAAGTAACATAATGCCAATAACAGTAGTTCTGAAAACTTAAAATAATACCACAGTGGCCACTAGACAACTCACAAAAAGCATGAGTAGTTTGGAAGAGAGAACTCGAAAATATGCTGTTCTGTACAGTATTTATTAATATTAAACTAGACTGACAGTTAAAGGACGAAAGAAATAAAATATTTCCTCAAAATTAGCTTCTTAGTCTTCCTGCCTTAGTTTCCCTAGCCACACAATTTTTTCTTAAATATTGAGGAAATTAAGAATCTGCTTTACATGACAAATATAAGAGGCTATAAATTCTATAGTAAATTCGTGTTTTCCCACCAAGAGGGAAAGAAAAATATATTTCTGCTAGCAAGTGATATATGATTAGTTCGGACCTCGGGTTAAGCAAGAATATATCATAAACTCCTATCTTCTTGTATTCCAGTAGACAGAAATACCGTTTAATTTCCCTGTAATTTTAAAAATTTTAAAAATTACTGTAATTTTAAAAATTACTAAAAGGTTTGAACGCTCATACTGCTTTTTCAGTATRTAAACTGCATACTATAATCCGTACGTCGTTTTGATAATACCCAATTATAAACCTACTTATACACAACATCTCAATTTTATGCTTTAGGAAGCTGGAAGCTTGAAAGTTTACTGGAATCCTCTACACTGATGTGCATTACATGCGAAATACTAACTATTAAAACTTTTACATTATGGTTTGGTTTTCAGAAATCCAAAAGGTACTTAATGCCTTTGATACTTCTTTTGTAACTACTCATGGTTGTATATTATGCATTCTGAAATTAAAACACTTCACCACACTCCTACAGGATTTTTTTTTTTTATTATTTCTGCTACTGTTATTAGCTGAGGCAGAGACGTATACATGTGAAAGACTTGTCACCAGCAGTTGCATCGCTTCATTCCTCTTCCTTACAAATATGTACATATACATACCTTTGAGGACTTAATCGTTGACATCTAAAGTACTGGCACATATCAGCGAACATCCTGAAAAATCAGCTTTGCTGAATTTCATTTGCTCAGAGAACAAGATTTAAGGCAACCCACAGATTGATTACATTTCTTCTACAGAAGAGATATATTTGCGTATTTGGGAGTTAAGCTTACTCAACATGGTTGAATACAGTTCAGACCTTCCCAGTTTCACTTTTTGGTCAAAATCAGGAGCCAATGCCATAAAAAACCTATGTGGTAGACTAAAGATTATTTTTTTTATTCATGCCTGTGCTAGTCTTTACTATTCTACAATGTAAATTAAGTCTTTTTAAAACATTTTCTTATAGAAAGTCATTCTTATGACTTAGGTGTGTATAAAATTAGAGATCACAGTCTACAATTTAGTTTATTCCCCAAAGCCACATTTTGAAAAGCAGATATTAAAGAGGTGAAGAGAGAGAAATTAAATTGAAGGAGATGAGGTGGTAGAGCAAAACTGAATACACTGGACTTTGTAAAAATTATACACTACTTTGTTTATTCATAAAATAATCTTACATTTAAGTAAGATCTATTTAATGCTGTCTTGTGGTTAATACATTCCCTTTATAAAACCTCAGCCTCTTGGACATGTAYACCACCTCCCTACATTCTTTGCTTATATTTGGAAACCAAAAACTTCTGATTGTTGCACTTTCATCTTTGCAAAGATATTTTCAACTAAGCAGCAAGAGCTGTTTCCCATGTTAATGATATGCTCATAGTTCAGTCTCCTTGTTTGTAGAGCCTCCCATTGAAACTGATGTATTTGTGTGGAAAGAAGTTTTAATTGCTTCATATTGCAACATGCGCTTTGGTATTTGTGGATGAAAACTTACCAGAGTGCAGGAAAACATTTCTGTTTCCTTATAGAGGGCACCTAAGAGATCTGGAACAATTAACAACCTGCAGGCTTCTGCAAAGCTGCCTGCTGCACTACTAGCTTATTTCAGCTAGGAGTGCAATTGAGAGAGGCTGGTCCCATACCATTTCCCCCTTTCATCTTCTGCTGTATGTATGTGCCGGCTGATGGCACATTTATTTTGCACTTCAAGTCCAGTGTGCACACACATATACAGCCACTTCTGGTATTTCCCACCTCACACACACACCTGGGGAGCACACAAGGGAGAATTTGAATTTATACGTTTCAAATATACATTTTGCTTACTGTAAATCTATCCAGGGATTTACCAAATCCTTGGGGCTTTTACAGGAATCAGCCAAGAACTTCTGGGGTTTCCTCACTTCCATGTGAGTCAGCGCATGTAGGGAATCACAATCACTATAATAAAAAGGAATTTTTGCATTCTTTATTCCTAAAGGATGTAATTTCCAGGGACTGTGAAGACAGCAGTCAGGTCTTTACCTTGCACTGGTTTCTGGTGGAGGGATAGCCTTCTAGATGTGCTCACTGGAAATCAAATGATATTGAGTTGTGTTTCAGGGTTATTTGAAAGTTGAATACTTTCCCGAGGAATTGTTTCTGCAGTGATTGCCAATTTTCTGCTTGAGAGGTTTATGATCAAATAGTTTCTGGCAGGAGCTTTTTGTTGGGTTCTTTCAACTACTGGTTTTCCGAGGACACTTGCTAGCGAATGTTCAAATTTCTTCTGCTGTTTCTATTAACATTTAGAGAACAAATTTCTAGCACCTGCTAGAAGATGTGAAGCACTGATAACACATAGATGGAGAGTATATGGGATCAGCTGCAGCAGGAAATAATAAACAGAGTACTTTAACTACACAGCAGAAGATAAAGGTACAAGTCCAGTGACAGATGTTAAAAAATTTAACATTAAAAAAAAAGGCTTGATATTTATTTTAAACTAACTTCAAAAGGGACCCAACTGGCTAGTAGGACACATTTGCCCCAAATATCTTTCCATGGTGAGTTCATTTCCAATGTAATTTTCAAAATGTACGTGCTGGGGTCACTTTTAGACATCTGAGCATAGCTGTTATAAAACTAAATCTAAATTAYGATATTTATGTTGAGATGCACTTGTGAAATCAGGGGCAACTGAAAATCCACAGTTAAATTGGCAAAATTGGCACATAGCAGACATAAAAAAACTTTCATAAGCTGGGGAAGTCAACATGACATGAGACACACTGAATAACTTGGCACTCGTGTGGGGCAAAATGATAATAATAACAATYTGGTTCCTCTGCTGCATGCAGCAGAAGGTTGAGTAAATGAGTCACACTTAAGTTAATACTGGACATAAAAATAAGCCATTAAGAGGCCATTCCTATATCATTTGCATTTACAAGGAAAGCTGTTTTAAAACGCACAGACACACTTAGAAAATTAAGACTCACCGTGGAGACTTGAGATAAAATGAAAAGGGTAGTAGTTACCATTATTCTCTTGAGATAATCCCAGTAACTGAGAAAGTGGGATGGTCATTACAAGAAAGCAAGGAACTTTATTCATTGTAGATTCTTCCTTTTGTCATTTGTTTTAAATTGGTTTTGGTGTTCTTCCTAATTGAATGTAATGCTTGTGAGAGTTGGGCTGACGAGGTTGGAAAATTAAGTCCAGTATGCTCATTCCTAAAATCAGCAGAGCAAAGGCAGAAACTGTGCAGCCTTGCCCAGCTAAATATGCCCTCTGCATTGTGAGCTGGGGAAGAAACCAGTAATGTAAATCCTAAAATGCTCATAATTCCTCTGATGCAAACAGCTTGTTCCAGCAACTGCATTAAAACCATGTGTTTACTGGGTAAATATAGGTCTCATTCACTTTCAGAATCAATTATGCCTAACCCAGAGATCTATCAGTAAATCATTGACTATTACAATAATGATCAGCCTTATCTCTGTTATTATCACTCCCTTCAGGGCCAACAGACTACTTTGTTACAGGCTATGTACTGTGTGCATTTAGAGACAGAGCATATGGGCTACAGTAAAAGATAGACCCCACTCTTGGATGGACTAAGGCCACAGTTCAGGAATCCTGTATGCAGAAAACTCATTACACACCGGGGAAAGTCCTTTCTCAAACAGTTATGATTTCCTTTCATGAGCAAGATAAGGCAACAGACGATGCAGGATCATTTTACAGAAGATTCAAAGCAGAAACAAATGAAGTGATTTGTCAATACCTGCCTTAAGGTCAGAATTAAAAGCAGCCCTTTTAGAGTTTTTCAAACAGACCTTTGACATATTTAGTTTGTATGGGTCATTTTCTCTGTCCCTTTCTGTTCATGTGCAAATATATTTTATATCATGTACTCTGCTCCCTTTAACATGGCAGCACGTGACTCATGGGGAGCATTGGGTAGACTTAAATGGCAGAGCCTACCTCCCTCTGCTCTCTTGTCTTGCAGTCATTACTGGCAAGGTTTCCTCACCCTCTGCAGGCAGYGTCCTCGCACAGAAAAAACTCAGTGTCTTAATTGTTTCTCACCTTTTGTTTCTTCATTCCTTTTTCAATGCACATTTTCATCCTTTCCATGCCAACATTACCATAGAATGCAGAAAAAAAAATCGGTGCCACTTACTACTTCTTGTTCCTGCTCTGTAGTTTTTTTAACAGRTTCTGTACCAATATTCCTGAGAGATCTATTTTGGTGTTCTTGTATCCATCACTTACTCAAAGTATTTAGTTTCAGCTTTGTGGCTTCTTACATGAAGCTGTAGCTAGTGCTTGTAACACAGTTTCCACATCTTTGAGCAACTTTCTCTTGATCTGTTCAGGAATAGTATTGATAATTACTTCAATAATCCTAACGTGAGAGATCATTCACCTTACTGCACCTTACACTTTTCCAATATTTGGTGTTTACTGTTTCTAACTCTCCATTCCAAATTTTTGCCTTAGCCAAACTGGATAAAGACAATTACAGAGTCACAGAAGATCAGATCACAGAATCACACAGAATCGCAGAATCAATTAGATTGGAAAAGACCCCTGAGATCACTGAGTCCAACCTATGACAGAACACCACCATGTCAACTAATTAATGAATTAACTAATCATTAGCTAATTAATGAGTTGACATAAGAGGACATTTGCATTGTATCTTTTTCGAGCACTGTTTTTTCAAATCTAAACCAGAGGGAGGGTGACTTCTAAATGCTAAGAGATTAGTGACAGGACAAAGATGGCTTGAGGAACACTGAGCTTTTCCAGCAGGATACCAAATATTGCCTTCCAAATAAAAGCTGAGGCAGTATTTCAATTAATTCCTCTCAAATCTGTCCAAAATAAGCCAAACAAGAAAGCACAAGATCCCAGATGAATATACTTATTACTTTCTGCAACCTTCTCAACAAAGCTATCAAGGCTAATGGTAGCATTATTAGGAGAATGCAAATCAAAAGCAATCCCTGGAGCAATTTCCATCCAGTCAGCAAGAGGGAGTGCAAGCTGGTGTCTGAATCTTAACAAATTGTCACATGGGAAAAATGGTGAGAGAAACTCAAGATTGCAGTTTTGTGCTTAAGACAGTATACCAAGATACTCTACATTTTCTGCACTGGTCCCCTTTTATAGTCCTACACATTTAATAAATGAGCAAGTCAAAGATCAGCCCCTGATAATCGGAATGTAGACACTTGCAGGTCTGACTGCTGCAGAGAGTCACTAATTCTAAATTACTGCTTTCAAACTTGATGYTGGGAGTCATGGTTACAGCAGCATGTATGAATCATAGAGGTTCAGAGGAGAGCACCTGTGAAGTCTGTTGTAATTCAAGTACCCAAGGGGGAAAAAGAGGATCCACTGCACTGCATGTGTGCTCATRATTAAATTTGTATTATACCACCAGTCATGTGAACAAGAAAAATAAGCTTCTTAATGGCAATGATCTTCTAATAAAACAAATCAGATATGCATTCAGTCTTTCTGGGAACATGGAGATGGGTGCCTTAGTTACAATGTTAGCCCTCTGGCAAGTATTTTAGTTTTTATTCATAATAGAAGTATTCACAGCTTTAATCTTAAGGGCTGGGACAGGGTGTATAACAAATAGCAGGACTCAGCCCATAATCTCAAACAGAACAATAAATATCWCTGTGTCAGGACATTAGGTTTTAGAAGATTGCCAATTTTCTTTCTTATTTCTGTATTTCTCTTTGTATTCTGTAAGCATTTCTTGTTTTTAAGTTACTGAACCAACAGCTTTTTCAATACAAGCTTGATTCTTAGTGCTGCCTCTCCCACTGAAAATGTGCATTTCAAGATGGCCATATAGTTAACCTTAACCATACCTAGGAAGAGATGCCAAAAAAAGTATTTCATATCCTTCATATATATTATATACAGAAGTCTTTGCCTACATCTGTCTATCCTACCATTCTGTGCCAAGGAACACAATTTTACCTTCTGCAAAGATGAAACACCACCCCTGTTACCTGCCATGAAAAGATAGGGAATGAATTTATTTAAAAATTACTTTTACTGTACCTTTTTGTTGGTATTTCTAAAGGATCTTACGGGATTGCAACATGTGCTGCATAGTTATTGGTAGCCAGTGATCCCAGAATCTTAGAATCAGTCATGCACTAATACAAGAATCTGCTGTACTTCCATCTACTCTATACCTCCCATCTTCCTGTCAACAACACAAAATTTAAATTCAAGCATATGTTCATAGAGTTTTTACTCAGATGCTTATAAATTATGGAGGTTAAAAATCACCTTTGTATACTTTTTCCCCCAGGGAAAAACCAGACTTGAGATCTGTGATGTCTGCTGGCTATAACCATTGGCAAATGCACACCTTGTAAATGCATGCCTAGGCAACACTACTGCTCCATGAACATGAGACCTTTTCTCAAGGTAATTTGTGCAAAGGCAAGTTTTTGTGAATTTTTGATATCCAGTTCTTGAAAAAAATTTGTGTTGTGATACAATGCTGATATTTGACAACCAATGTTAACTCTCTTCTTAACTTCCTCAGTCACCCTTGTAACCCAGCACAATAGCTGTAGCTGGGTCACTCGTGTACAGTCTGTGCTAACTGACTGGTAGACATTGCCATCAGTCTCTGGTTGTTTCAACACAAGAACAGCAGCTGTATAAGCCCCCCTAGCACCCCTTGCTCCAGCTGTAACCTTACAGCAGCTTTCCGGCACCTGTGCTGAACACATGATGGGACCAGACAGTAACTATACCCTGTCAGGCCTGATTAAAGTSAGGTAGACCTCTTCAGAGAGCACACTTTTCAGAGAGCAAGGTCTTTTTCAAATTCCCAGACATCCAGGAAACACTAAACTCTGCCTCAGGAAACAGGGTTAAAGCCTAGCTCCGACTGGGGACACTTCTGTAGGAAATGATGTCACCAATCTCCCAGTTACTTCTGGGCATCCTTCCCAGTGCTCCTCAGCGCCGCAACAGTACCTGAGGAGGGCTGCTGAAGGGATAATCATGCCTTGCCCAAGGTCATTCTGGCACTGTGCAAAGGGAGCTTGTGACAGCCACTGGAAGCTCATTGACTAAGGTCACAAATCCTTATCAGGATTTACCCAGGTTTTTGAGGTTGTATCTCAAGTCTATTCTATATGGATACCAAAACCGTATGTGTTCTTCCACAAATTTAACCAGCAATCAATCACATGCACTTTAATAAAGTGCTGTTCTCTTTAATAACAATTTTCCCTAAAATCACCTACTGCCCCTCAACACATGCAGGTAAAAACTGAAATGCTGCTACAATTACTAGATTATTACTRTTGCTAAAATATTAATACAATATTTATTGCCAACTCTACCTCTTTAATAACAGATCTGGGAGTAATTTTGTAGAGATGAAAACAGTCTCACTGACCTGACATTTAGTACTACAAAGAGGTAATAACGAGAGCCCAAAGAGCGTTCAATTTTTAAAGCATAAAAATCATATGTAGCCATTATTTATTTACCATTACAAAATACAGGCACTTTTAAAAATGTTTTAAAATTGCAGCAGTAGGATTACAAATGCGCAGAAGTGGTAGTGATCCAGAGAGACCTTCTGGGAGATTCAGGGAGAAAAGCAGCAGGCATAATGGTTATCAGGTTATTTTCTTACACAATGTGAGTCCTCCAGAAATTTTGTCTACAGAACGTTTGAAATTTCTGTGAACTAACTATTGCCTCAGTGGAGCAATAGGACCCATTGTAAGAGTAATTGAGAAACCTGTAGTAGTTAATATGAAATTGCAATCCTTCAATAGCAGTAAGTTTAACAGGAAAGTTTCCAGCCCAGAACTTATGAGCTCCCCTGAGTATAGCTGTGAAGGATACATATTTCTCAAAGAACTGCTATTTGGTGCAAGGAGCTTACAAGTCTAGCTTCTTGCCAAACCCTTCAAGCTAATCCTTGCAGGTCTTAAATACTACATCAGACACCACTCTATGGCCACAAAATTTATATTTTCCTTTTTGGGGGGGAAAAAAAGAAGAAGAAATACTATTTTTTCATATTGCATATTCCAGGAAGGTTCTGACTTGTTTGCAACTGTTGCTGATCCCTGTTGCATGTATGCAGTACCGGGATTTTACTTCAAGAAATCAGAAATCAGATATAGCAAACTTTTTATGCTAGACAAGACATTTATTTAGTGGCAAGAAAGAATAAGAACCTGGATTCAAAGATATTTTCTACAACTTCATAATCTGCTTAAAATGCCTTATCCTATCTCACATTATTATTTTCCCTGCGTACAGTCAGGGCATATTTAAAGTAGATCTTAAAACAACATCCTACACTATCATGCTGTGTCCAAAAAAAATACCTTTCTCTGTCTTCTCTGTATCCTGTCACTTCCTACTTGGATTTTTTGAATGCATTTATGAAGTAGGAAAGATTTGCAGAAATAGCAGAAAGATTCATGAATACAGGAAAGAATCATAACAGCAATTCATCCACTGAAGCTAAGAGGAGTCAGGGAGCCCTGAGATTAGCAAAACAGTTTTCCAGACAAACATAAGGAAAGTTCTTGAGGGAGAAGAGTATATATTATTATAATCAGCATTTCCATTAGTAAACATGGTAATGATTTAATGACAATTCTTATTTCAGGAGTATGGAGAGGCCTCTAGCAATCAGATACTATTGTGTTAGGCATTATGTAAACTTAAGTGTATGTTAATGTCAGACACGAGCAATATGTCTACACCGCTAAGCAAAAGGGACCATGGAACAAGGCTGAACATCATATCCCTCATTGTGTGTGGATGGATATGCCTAAATTTTTGAAGAACAGAAGTTGCAAGCATGCTTCTAAAGATTGAGGGAGAGACATTGATATTCAGATAGTGTTGTAGACCCAAAAACCACCTGGCTGAATAAGCTGGCGGTGGRGGAACTGATGAAAAGCTGACCTTCTAACAAAGAGTGGTTTATTCA
This sequence comes from Amblyornis subalaris, assembly GCA_018881555.1. Taxonomy (NCBI): domain Eukaryota; kingdom Metazoa; phylum Chordata; class Aves; order Passeriformes; family Ptilonorhynchidae; genus Amblyornis; species Amblyornis subalaris. The sequence continues at coordinate 23,276,717 of JACAXG010000002.1, read as the reverse complement.
TATTGAATCCCATTTACTGACAAGAAATCTAGACAGAGGCAATTTTGAAGAACACAGCATGTACGAAGGCAAGGGAAGGGCTGATTGACTCTRGTGGATGTGATGAAGCTCCTTGCTGGATAGAGAAAGCAAATTCTGGGAAGTACTTACGAGTATATAAACAAGACTGGCAGGGCAGGAGAATCAAAAGAAAGCAAGAGAGAAGGCAGCCTTCTTCTAGGAAAGGACAAGCACCAGGAACATAAGGAACAATACCAGGATACAGACTGGACACAGTCTTGGAAGGGCCCAGGTCCAGGTGTTATACTCTGGACACATGGCAACTTTGCTCTCCACAGGAACAGGCGGTGATTATAGACTGATTCCCTGTCCTATATATATATTTTAAAACAGTTTTCTCCAGCATCTGAAACTCTAACCATTGCTAGTCCAACCAAAAGTCACCTGGTTTATTTGGGATGGGATTCCCTCTAGACCAGCCTCCCTGATGTTGCAATTCAGCATAGACAAGTTTCAAGTGTCTCCAAAACGTGAGGGAAGACAATGGAGAGAAAACACAAAAATAACGAAGTGTCTATAGTGTCATGCTGAAACATGAACACAGGCATGGATGTGGAACTGTCAAAGTGTGAACACCCAGAGAACATTCCCATCTTACAACACTGCATGGCCAACACACTTACGGACCAAAGTGGGCTGTAAAAAAAAGKTATAAAGTCTTTCTGTGACTGTGTATGGACACTGTGTTCAGTGAATGAATCAATTCTTAAGACTCTCTCATTTCATGCAGAGGAAACATTAGAACACAAGTACAAGTTAGGAAGAAAAATATCTAAAAGAAAACCATACAGTGCTGTTAAATAAGAATATGGAATGCCTTGAGGTTAATTTTGTATACAGCTTAATTTTTCATCAATCATCTGATGCACTACAACCCTTGTGTTTGCATTTAGTTTTATTTTTTTTTTTTACTTTGTTGCACTTAAATCAGCTCTAATTCGTGCAAACATTTACTTATTACCTACCATAAATTGTGAAACAAGGAGTGCTTGCAAGGCAGCAGTTAACAGAGCACTCCTTCTCTCTTGGGATGCCATTACTTCTGTAAACATGGATTCAGCCTCTCATAGTATGTGGAAAATATGCCAAATAAATATAGTTAAACTGTAGATTTATCCTCTGGTGACTTTCTCCTGTATATTATAGGAACAGAAGAGGCCAACAAGGAAAAAAGGAAAGGCGCAAAAATATTTAAGTCACCTACAGACACATTACAAAAGTGACATCTAGAAGCAGTATTGTTTCATTATTCTGTGAAACAAGACAACTGAAGTATTCCATGTTTTTTTCCCTGCTTCTGCTATATTAGACATTTGGTGGGTAGCAGCTGTGCAATACCACTGTACTGTAGTCTCATATTTGTCAGCACTCCAGTACCACCTTTTGTTGCAGATGGGGTTGTGCAACTTCACTCATAAGAGACAAACAACAATAAACTTTATTGATATTACAAAGTTCAACAGTAAATGCACCTGTGGTTTAAAAAGTTTAAATGGCAAGGTACACTTGATTATTTACTGCATAGAGGACAGGGTCAGACAAAATTGTCAGGGAGACACTCCTACTGAGTCATGAGCCTCATAAAGTACCCTCTTGTGTTCTAAACTCCCTTCTCAGAGAAAATATAAGTGCGGCTAGATCCAGACTTAGTCCTAGACTTGGTCAATGGTTTATGTCTAAAGGATTAGATGTGCACATAACTTGTTTTTATCATTTAGCTCAGATTTCAAAGTTTGTCATGCCATTAATCACCACGAATATGTTGCTGCAAGGGATCTCTCAACCTCAAGGAATAAGCTCGAGAGATGTCCCTAATGAAGGACAGACCCTGTCAAAGATACTGCTGCACGCAGAAAAGCTCAATAAGTCCTGGGCTGTTTCCTCTTTATGGAATAAGATAATTGACTCATATCACATTTACATGTGAACTACAGATGTTAGTTTCTTCCATCTTGGCTTGAGTCAGATTTTGACCACCACTGTGGCTAGGTGGATGCATTACCCAAATTAGGGCTTGGCTATGGTGTTCCTATCCGTCTCCCCTGAATCCACTTTGAGATGGATGCAGTCATCACAAACAGATGGATCCATTTTGATCACTGCTATCACTTGAGCAGGGTTATGGAAAATAAAGGTCAATTTGGGAGTGAGAGGGAGGAGGACCATACCATTACACCTTTATTTTCTCATAGTGTAACTTCCTTAAACTTTTCAGCATTTGCTGGAAGTTCTCCAGGCTTCTCTTTCTCTACATYTAAGAATAGGTGAAGGCAAACCATGAGAAAGACATGTAGCAAATGTTGTGAAAACCTATGTAAAAAAACATTAAATAGTTATAAGAAAATATCATAGCTTTTAAAATAACACTGGAAAAACTAAAAGTCAGAGGTGCCAGCATACTCATGTTTTGATTCTTCATGCATTCATTTTTATATCACATACCTCCTCACCCCTGTTGTCTAATTGTAGGATTGGGACTGTCTTTCTTGTATATGCATTTTTTCTATGGCCTCTACTTGCATAGAGGGATTGAATTTTTTGTGGTCTTTTAGAACTGAAGTAAGCAAACAGAGAAACAAATAATTTAAGCACATTCAAGCTGGGAAATATAAACAGATAGAATAGAGCAAATTGCTTTAGTTATGGACAATTGCTGTTTAATTACACTATAGCTTATTACATCTTAAGTAGTGTGCCACTGCCAACCCTCGCTAAAGCAGCTGGGTAGGTTTCGATGACTTCAAAAAGCCTTTCTGAAGTCACTAAGGAAAAGCTAAAACCAGAAAAATCTCACTTCTTTGTAAATGAGGACATGATTTGCCATTGCAATCAGCAGTTCTACAGCACCAGTCATATTTGTGACTCAGGCTCAGGGCCACAGATAAAATGTTTGGGAGGTGGATGTTATTGGGGGGAATACTGAAAGGTGGTAGTTGATCTGTTGTGGGTTTTTTTTATCAAAGTTTAGCTGTGAAGGTTTTAGGAAGATATTGACATTTGAAGAAATTTTAACTTGTCTATAAAAGCTTTAAAGATAAAAACCACCGAGGTTCTGTAACTATTTTTTTTTTTTTTCATATTCACATCCGTGGTCAGTGAAGGGTAAGAAAAGATTCTTATTGTGGAAAATCTGAAACACCTCTATGAAAACTTTCATTTAATCAAAAGGAAATGTTTTTTTTCTGAATCCTTCAGATTCATTCTTGCCAGCTCTACCTGTGCAGAACCAAGCTGAACTTGGTGTTAGCGCAGAAGTCCCTAAACAATACACTGTTTTGTGTAAGCCAAATATATAGACGTTGTTAAACATGAAAGCTACATAGCTGGCTACCTCATATTATACCAAGCTGTGTGGGCTATCTCTGTCAATCGTGCAAAAGCACCGACGTTAGTCAGCCATCCCTGGCATACATCAACCAGCTAAATGAGTCCTAAAGTAAAACTTACTTCCATGAGTTATACTTGAGAAAGTTGCTACCACGAGTTGGAAATTAAAAAGTAAAGTGGTAATAAACACCATAAAATAATTTTACACAGGTGAGGTTTAAAAAAAAAAAAAAAATTAGTTCATTTGAAACTAGTTTAAATAAACTAGTCTACATAAATGGAAACAGGTCAATTACCTACCATTATTCAATGATCCTGAGGACTATAAAAAATAAATAGAAATGAAGAGTCCCGTGAAAGAGAAGGGAAAAATGAAATCACACTATCCAAACAGGGCAAGTTAAAGGCTCTGAAAGAGGGGAAATTTCTTTGGCTTAGTACTACATCAATTCAGACTATATTGAGAAAAAACAAAAAAGGAAAAATTAAAATCAAAATGAAATAAAAGGACAAATCCCCTAAAATTTCATATAATTGAATACATTTAATACAAAGGAAAAATAGTAAATCTATATTTTTTATTAGGAGATACAACTTCAGTTTCTAATCAGTGTAGCTGAACTGAGCTCTTCACATTTTATGTTTGTGTTATAAAACTTTGATTGTTTTTTTAATTAGAAAGTTTACTTAGATAATAAAAAACTCTACTGTTTTTGCATACAAATTAAGCTCAAGAGGGAAACAGGATTGATCAAGTTGCTGTTATAATGAGACAGATTTTTAGTCTCAGTTTAACAATTTTTCTATTAGCATCTGTCTTACTAGCAAATATATATTCAAAAGAGGAGATCTTCGGCTAGTATGAACTGGAATTGTTGTATCGTCTTCCTTACACTTACACTGATTTACACCATCTTAGCATCTGGTTTACTGTTTCAACTACCATTTTCTATTACATGATGTGCCTTCAATTTTCTTCAAAGTAAGAGAGATCTACATTATAATGGGCAGTTACTTACACTATTGGTAGACAGTAAAATAAAAATAAATGGTTCTAATGGCTTCCACTGCACTTTATGGATATGCAGCAAAACAAAGATGGGGTTGTTACTCCAGTGAGACTGCAATCTATGTTTCATGCAGGCTAACACCATCCCCTATTCAAATTTCCCAGTGCTTCATATACTTGGGTCCTTTGCAACTTCTTCAAATTGCTTAGACTGAAATGCTGGGAGGGAATGGAGACCCAAAGCTGAGATGGATCAAGGCAAACGGGACTTTGCTGAACAAGCAAAAAAGTTGAAAGAGACAGGGACTGAGAGCTAGAAAAAGACACAGAGAGTTATTTGGCTGGCACGGACAAATGGTTAAAAAACTTGGAGGAGCTTGTTGCTAGAGATTAAGCACCTTGAAACAGATGAATAGGAACTGAAGAAATAACAGGGAGAAGAACCGAGACATGCTGGGGTGCAAAAGGATAGGAAATGACCAGAGAGGAAGTGAGACTGCTGAAAGAGCCAAGGAGGGAGCATAGAGCTGATCTGAGACTGATGAAAAGGATGGAGAAAGACTAGGACTGGGATCCAAGGGGAAGGAAGGCAGGCATCAAAAGAGTTGAGAAAGGAGCATTTGACATGGATGGGCAAGTGGGATTGAGATGACATAGCTGAAGAGTGCAGGTTGAGACACTGCAGGCAAAGAAAAGGAGAGTAGAGAGAGGAACTCAGAAGAGAGTAAACAGTGATTGAACAGGGCCAGATGACAGAGATTTACGCTAGGGAAAATAGGCATCAGGCTGAAGAAACCACTACGGAGCTCCAGGTGGAAGCCACAGCTCCCAGCTCCGTGATCTGCAGACCTTTACAAACCCACTCTAAACAGTGGCACAGGAAGCACTGACAAATAAATTCTCTCCAGAATTTCCCCCCACCCCCAAAAATAGTTGCTGCATATACCTCTTACATCCCGAAACTTTAGCTCCATGACCACAATGGAGAATTATATAGTTTGGTCACTTCTGAATGTGCTTCTGAGGACAGAAAAGTTGCAGAAACATTTCCTTCTTTGCGCCTTCTCTGAGGCTGGCTATTGTTTCATAACACACAACATGAAATTTTCCACAGTCTAAACCCATATGCTTACACAGTAAAACAATATGCAAGATAAGAAAGGGAATTCTATTTTAGTAAAGAAACTTTGTATAACACAGCTGGCCAAAATCTGCTAATGCTGTTTGGAAGAGATGCAGCTGGAAAAGGCAAAAGTAAGACATTAATTGTTCCATTGCTCAGCTTCTTATTTTTGACTCAGCTCTTCCCTCATCCAAAACTTCTGTTCCAGCCACCAGATCCAACCCCTGTCACACCTCACTCTAAATCACACTACCAAGGGAGTTATCAGTTCACTCTGAGATTCATGACTTGCCCCTACAGCACAATCTCTCTWCAGTAGACGAGCACACAGATTATGGACCTGAGTTTTCCCCTGGGGCCCAGCTGGCAGAATCACTGTCTTTCACCAGGCCTTCATGCCAGCAGGAGCCCTGATGCACCCTGGCCCCAGCTTGACGCTCAAGAGACCAGGAGCCAAGATGCATTGCAGAATTCACCAGCTCAGTCCAGGTGCAGTGTGTGAGAATCTTTTACGAGCTTCACATCTGTTAATAGTCAATATAGTAGTGATTTCACTCTCTCTCTTCTTGATGTTGGCATTGCTGTTACTGCCTAACACTAATGCTCTTTCTATCTCTTGATAAAATAGAAAATCATTCTTATAGGTTTGCTCCGTTTAAAAATCAGGAACATTTGCAACTGTGGTCAAAATATCACATGTAAAAAGGTCTAGAAAATCCACATTGTTTTATTGARAATTGGATCTTGCTTATTACTCCCTTGTAGCTGTCAGTGTTTGGTGAGCAGTTTGGGAATTACTGATCTAGATGAAACAGGAACAGTTTCTGGTAACCACCATAATTGAATAAACAGCAAGATGGAGAGAGTCAACAAAATGATTGAAAATTCATGGGAGAAAAAATGTCTTGACAGCTTACCAGAAAAGTCCATTAAAATACAGCCCTTTAGATCAGCTACTTCTACACCTGAGTTCTGCAGCCTATAATTTCTTTAATTGCCTTTGAAAACTTTCCAGCCATCCATTAGAACTCAYGCTTTTGTCTTGTTACTACGATTTCTTAAATTTTTAGAAAGCATTACTTTTTAAAGAAGCTTTTTCTTGTTGTCAAGGTTTTTGGTATGTTTGTTGGATGGTAAAAGAAAAGAAACTGGAAAAGTTTTTGTATGTTTTGCATAAAATAACCCTGACATTTTCTCCCCTCGCCAAAGAGTCTGATGTGATTGAAATGCTGAAGATTACTGTTTGTACTGGAGGAGAAGTGGAGGCTGGTTTGTAATAGAAGTACTTCGACAGACTCACTTGAAATAGAAGTGCTGTGCTGCTTTTGCAGCACCACAGCTTGAGTGACTGACAAACCTGTCACAGCACTTCCCCTAACAGCAGAGAAAGGCACACATTTCCAAGTGGACAGTTTTCACAGAAATTCTATACCGCAGCCCAATTATTCCTTTCTTAAAGTATAAAACTTCTTCTCCAAATATGACTAATACCCCTCTGAATGTTTTGGGTTTTTATCTGAAGTTTAATGGCTTCCTTGTTTATATTTGCAAAATTCCATTATGTTAATGAAAAATCACATATCTTTGAGCTACTTGACATCTGTATATTATATCCATTTTTATCTGTTTTACTTTGGGGTGGTTAATTCTTTGGCAMAATGTGTTTCTCATAAATCTCTATGGTTTCTTTCATAAATTATACAGAATATATAGATGGGTTTGTGGGAGAGGGGGGTTTAATGAGTTTGCGTAAAAGCCTTTTATTCGTGAAAGGACTGACTGAAAAGGAGCGGAAGATTAGGAAAAACAGCCATGTCCTTAAAGTGAAGGTTTGGATTTATGGATGACAGAAGAGACAAAACAGACCTTATTTCCCTCTGCGTTTAGGCTTGTTCCCTTTTCTCCCCTATGTCAACCAAAGCTCACAGCCTTCAAACCTTCCACTTCTCTGACAATTTAGCAATCCCTTGCCAAGAGACTAAGGTAGTTTTAAGCTGCTGTACTTTGGGAGTCTGTTGAATCTATTTGGTCTCTTGACTGCTGTTTATGCTAAAAGGAAATTGCACTTTTAAGCAGCTTTTTGTTTTGTAATTCAAAGGCAGTAGAAACTAAAACAATAAATTTAAAAGGTCTGAGACAAACAACAGATCAGAGAGATTACCCATAAGGATAAAGAGTAAAGAAAATGTACTAAAATACTCTGAATGAAAGGATGCAGCCGTTGAAAGCTCTATCGGAGTAGCTGAATCCCTTTAGAAATGTTAAAAAAAAAAAGGAAGAAAACTGAGAGGACATTTTCCTCTGCCTGTAATAAGGAGCAGTAAATGTAAGACATCAGATATTTTTCATGGTTGCCTGGTTCCACAGCATCTGATTTCCTTAATAGCTTGGAAAGAAACTTTGGTAGTATTACTGCCCATTCTATAAATATATTTCACATGCATCTGATTTTTATTAGTGGAGATTTAGATAGCCTGAAAAAACTGAGGACCTTTCAAATGATCTGAAGCTGAAAAGTCCACCTAACAACTTTTAAAAACCCAGTTCCTAATTGACTTTAGAATAAAATAACTAAGAATAAGACTACATAAAGAGCAAGATTTCATCCTGTGCCTTTTGCTGCATAATGCAAGTTAAACGTTTCCGGGAAGACTCTGACCTTCCAATCGTAACTGAATTTCTAAAAGTCCATATAAAAGCCCAAGAACCTGTGGCAGAAGGACCACAAAACTGAAGTGTTCAAGATGARCAAAATAGTATGCGAGGTGATATTTCTCTGACAGAGCACTGGCTTAGGCAATGCCTAGAAAATAGAAAACATTAAGTAGAATAAAAAGAACCACATTATTTTTTAGTTTCTGAGTGCTGCTAGCACACAGGTAAGAACTATGGCACATAGGAACTCCTCACAAAACTATAGACAGTGCTTCCACAAAAGCCAAGTTGACAGCCCACATGGATGCAAGCGAAGCACCACTTCTCCCAAGCTGGGTGTAGGCATATAGATCACTGTGTTGCCACAGGATTTTTAGCTATTCTGAAATTGTGTTCTGGACAGTACAAGATAATATCTAATAATTTATTTTATATTTGATAAAATTTATACTTATATCTTTATAAAAGGTATTTTTCCTACTTTGAAATTATGCCAGTGCCTTAATCATTTTGTGTASTACAAACGATAATTTAAGGCAGCTATGCAGAAGGCAAGAGTTTGGGAAACTAAATAAGGTGATTTTAAACTGTCCCAGGTCCTGAGAAACTAGGACAGAAAAGCAAAAATCTTGTAGACAACAGATGTCTTCCAAGCAGTGTGTTGCACATTCTTCTTTCAGCATTAAAATTTAAAATATAAAATAATAATAATAATAATAATAACAACAGTAATAATAATAATAATATAACTAAAACTGCTGACTTGTAGCAGAACCAAATAAACCTGAGCAAACTGGTATAAAACCTGCCCTGTGTGTTCCTTTGAATGAATGTGGCTGTCCAAAACACAACTGTCGCGTTACACTATGGGAACTGCGGGGAGTTCTTTTAAAATGGATGGTCCAGGACAAAATTAAGTCAACCGAGACAGATGTTATAACTGAGAACCGTTTATTGAAAACAAAAAGTGTGTACTAAAGAGCAACAGAAAGTACAGAAAACGAGGAAAGAAACATGAAAAGAATGGGGGGGGGGAGAGAGAGAGAGAGAGAAGGGAGACAGGAGGAAAAGTGGGCGTTACCCCCAGAGCCTTCGGGCTGTGCTGCTGCGGTCCAGCCGGCAGGTGCTGTGTGCGCTCCCCGCCGGGGCAGCCTGCGCAGCTCCGGACAGGCGCGGCTGCCGAGGCGCAGCTCCCACGGTGACGGCGGCCGGACATGACGGGAGTGGACGCTCGGGCAGGAGGCGCAGCACCCTGGACAGGGTCGCGGCGGGAGCGCGGCAGCGGGCTGGACCGGCGAAGCAGTTGGAAGCAGGTGACTCAGCCAGGGGCGAGGCAGGCGGGGTGTCGGGCAGGAACGCAGAGAGGCAGGACAGGCGAAGGCTGGAGCAGGCGAGGGAGGTGGCAGGGCAGGACGCAGGCTTGAGCACGAGGCTCGGGGGTCAGCAGGTGTCCGGCCAAGTGTCCAGCAGCGTCCAGCAAAAGACCCAAAAGTCAAAAAGGACATAAAGGGAGAGAGCGCCCAGCGAGGGCAACGGACAGCAAACTAGGGGCAAAGGCAAAAAGCCGCAGTGAGGGCACAAAAGYAAAAAGCCGGACAAGAGGCAAAGGCAGAAAGCCYCTTAGCTTGTGCCACAGTTACTTCTATCCCCCCTGGCTCCTCCCAGGGGCTGCTCGCCGGCAGGGCACCATTGGCCCCGTCCAACATTCCATCGCAGTCCGTTGGTGGAGACCTCTCGCCACCCCAGTGGGGGACCCTTCTGGAGGGCACAGTGTCCCTGGTGGCCTCCTGCTGATTGCCAAGTCCATGGGAGACGTGAAATGGCTGCGAGGCAAAGTCTCCCCAGAGACGGGGCCTGCCTCCATCTGCTCCTGGTAGTCTCCTACGTGAAGCACAGCCCCTCCCCCATATAGCTTTCACAATCCAATGTTGAGACAGATTAAAATGGAACTGGTTCCTCACAACAACAGGAGAGGCTTGCCAGTCCCAACACAGGACAGTGGCAAATTGTCGTAAGAACACAATCTTATGCCTTTAGTTAAGCATCTATGGCTCACAAGTTAAAGACAAGCTCTGGAGAACAGTAATAGCTGCAAGCACATTCTCCATGATAAAAATGCAATTAAGTCTGATAAAAAAAGGAATTGTTGAGTAAACTAGATGGAGCTACATTTTAGAGGAGAGGGAACAAATAGTCTGTTAGCACAGGAAGTTTGGAAGCTCAAACTCAGAGCCACTACTGTCAAGCCAAGGGAAATCTCTCAAATCCAAAAGAAACTCTGATAACACAACAGAGAACAGCATGTTTAACAGAGTATATAAAAGTTGCTTAAGAATGTAAAATTAAAAAAAAAATTAAAAATCCAATAGTCAAACCACAACAGAATAATGTTTTACTCCAGCCTCTACTGAATAGCAGCTCCTGGAGGCTGTCAAGACACATTATATATACTAAAAGAGAGGCCAGGACAAGCAGGAGAGTGTGTGTTGGTGATGCAGGAAAAATCAACCCAAAGTAAGTCTACACTTAGCAAGGACGTGGAAAATAATTTTCTTGCATCACTATTATTCAGTTTTCTGTCAAATAGTTTCTTCTGAAAGACAGAGTGACTGTGCATGTCAAAGATGGTTTAATATGGGTGCAGTATACCCGATGTAACAGTAACATTAGAGTGAATATTTAATTTTAGTGAATATTAATTTAAATAAACCTCAGTAGCATTTATTTAGTTATTTCATTGAAAATAAGCTTTACAAATTTCCACTAGTCTCAGAAACCCTGATGTGATGGATTAGTAAATTAAGGAGTAAAAAAGGTTACAGGGTAATATCCCAATTATATAAATAATTTATCAGGGATAGGGTGTACAATAGATAGAGCGAAATATTCGTTGCCACCTTCTGACACTCATCTAACACAACACAGGAAACAAGCCAGTTTTTGACATCAGAAATTCAGGAAGGAAGAATTCAGTGTGTTAAGAAATATAAGGAAAAGTCAAACAAAGCCAAGAGTTAGCATAATATGGGGTACTGGTAGCAGTGATGGGTTCAGGTAAATGATGAAATATGAATTTCTGTCAAGTACTGTGGCTGCAGGCAGTAACAGCTACCCAGCAGCTTGCTTGTAGCCTTGTAAGGTTGTTTTCCCCCCTGGACACATCCTGAGGAGAAAGGGACAAATGCACTTTCAGCAGCAAGCAGAAGATAAAAGAAAAGTGTGCTCAAATTTATCTACTAGGGTTGCACACAGATAGAAGAGGCAGACAGACCCAAGACATTATAATGTCARAACAAATGAACTTAGTACCAGAGTCTTGATGCAATTCCAAGCATCACAGTGCCTAGGATCTAGTTTTATAACAGGACCTGTGTTTTGAGACAGAAGAAAAATAAATGGCAAGAATAGCACAAACACAGACATCACAGGAAAGCTGAGGATGGGAAAGCAGGAATTAAATCATACAAGTAGGAGATATAAGAAACTGTCCAAAATCAGATTAAACATCTTACTTTCATGTGCTAAGTTTTACTTTAGAGATGAATGAGTCATGAAACACTGAGATAGAGTTAAAGAGCAATTCAAATTGCAGGGCGGAAATACGTACTTAATTTTCAGTCACTTAATGAAAAAAAATCAAATAAATACTGATAAATGTTACTGCTGTGCCGTGTGCCCTTAAAAGAAGCCCTGCTGTTTGTACATCTGTAACACAGAGGTTAACACATATAAATGACCAAAGGGCTCCTTTTAAAGTCTGTTCTAATATTCCCCCTACAGTACAGAATAGAAATGTATGGAAATATTGCTTTCTCACCTAATTCATGGGGTGTTTGGAGGATTAATTAGTTAATGTTTATACAGTGCTTTAGAGAACAAAAGCATAGTATAAGCACCAAGTACTATTGTAAGAAATCACAAGAAGCAGGAAATGAGAAACCTCTATCTCATAAAAGGAAAGAGTTTGGTGCTTGTTAGTTATCAAGTGTTCCACTCACTTGTCAAGTCTTTCATTTAGGAAGGCCATTTTTATGTTCTTTTCGTTGCTAAGGGTTACATTTTGATAGCTGTTAACTAGAACTAGTATCAGTAGCTCTTCATACTATTAGGTAGCTGGGAAGAATATCATAATATTACTGGTACTTAGCTGCACCTTTTACTTCTTTGAAGTGGAGGAAAAAGTAGGCAAAAAGGTTCACTAACAACATATTTTGGTTGTTATCATCCTACCATTGACGTAACTACCCAAAAGTCTAAAATTATAGAATTGTAGAATGCTTTGTGTTGGAAGGGACCTTAAAGATCATCTAGCTCAAGCCCCTCTGCCATGAGCAGGGACACCTTCCACTAGACCACTTTGCTCAGAGCCCCAAGCAACTTGGCTTTGAACACTTCCAGGGATGGGTTCCACATCTCCACATATCCACAACTTCTCTGGATATCCTGTTCCAGTGTCCCACTACTCTCACAGTAAAAAATTGCTATGAAGCCTTCTCTTCTCCAGACTGAACAACCCCAGCTCTATCAGGCTGTGTTGGTAGGAGAGGTGCGCCAGTCCTCTGATCACCTCTGTAGCTCTTCCCTGGACATGCTCCAACACGTTCATGTCTTTCTTGTGCTGGTGGCCCCAGAGATGGATGCAGCACTCCAGGTGGGGTGTCACCAGAGTGGAATAGAGGGGCAGAATCACTTCCTTTGACCTCCTGGCCACTCCTCTTTTGATGTAGCCCAAGATGCAGTTGTCCATCTGGGCTGAATGCATGCAATGTTGGCTCATGTCCAGCTTTTTATCCATGAGAACCCGAAAGTCCTTCTCCACAGGTAAATAATAAATAGCAGTAAAGTGTAAATAGCACATATCAGAAAATCTCTTCAGTAGAATATTCACCATAAGTTACAATTGCTTATCCCCTAAAAGATCAAGCACATTTTGTTAGCTTCTGAGCAAGCTGCTGCTCACCTTTAGGGTCAAGTCCCAGAGCTGGAGGTGTGCAGTAGTTACAGCTAAGTTTTCTGATCTGTTATGAAAGCCATATGGTCAGGAAGGCCATTCAAAACCATACAATATTTCCAGGTGGAAAGGGAAAACTTGTCCAAGAAATCTCAGAAATGAAAGCACATTCCAGCTTGGTTTATGCAAAAGGTCAGATTACATAAATACTGTGGTCCAAGCTGGCCCCAGCTAAGGTCATGTGCCAGCCTTTATGGTGTTGCAAGAGCAGGAACTCCTTCAGGGATAATCATCTCTCCTATGTAAACTGAGGTAAAGGATCCACAGCTCTTTCTAGTTTTCTGGTCTTTTTAAATGAAGTCTTTAATAAGATGTCCCTGCTTTCTAATCTGCTCACAATGAAGCATCACTTTTCAATTTCAGTGTTTCACTCTCCTGACTCAACTAAATATATTAGTTTAATTTTATATGGTGGGGGAAAAAAGGGCAAAAGAATCAAGAGCCATCAGTATTTTATATTCTTCCTCACACTACATACTTTCCCAGTTGCATTTACTACTGGTTAAATTGCAGAATAGAGTTCTTACGTCTGTTATGCTCAACCGTGCAGCACACATACCTGTAGGAAAGACAAAGCACAGGAGTTTAAAATGCCTTGAAGGCAGTGTTCGGTACCTCTGTTGAGCTATCCCATTGCTTCACTTGCCTCATCACAGTACCTCAAGTTGAACTCCTTCCTCCATAGGGAACATAAAAATCATCAGCTTTATCTGAAGAAACTGAAGATCCTTGGGAAAGGAGTAAGATCACATGGATTTCAGTGAGCGTCCTAGGCTCCTGGGCTGGGCTGACTTTCAGCCTGCCTTGGATATCCTGTAAATTTGGCTTAATGCATAAAGTGCAGAGCCCCCACCACCCCCAAAAAAATTAATTTCCTGAAAAGAGACATTTCTATCTAGAAATAGACAGGATTTTGTCAGAAACTTGCTATCCTGAAGCTACATCATAAATTTTTATGAACTGGATCACTTCAAAAAAAGATAGAGTTCAGCAGCAGTGATTTTCGTGTTAAGACTAGACTGTAAATGAATCTTTTGGATTGTTTTGGATTAGAGAAAACCCTAAACTAACTTGACTGTCAGATTCATTATAATTTAGTTAATTAACACAAGGGCATGGCAGCAAAACAGTGAAAGTGTTTTGCTTCGTATCCCACTGCTTGAGTTCAAGACTCATTGGGGACTGTCGGAAAGACTTATTCCCATTTAAACTGACTCCAAATAGATATCAACAGACAGGAGGCTTAAGGGTTGATCTCATTACTCCTTTGAGCATAACTGGAAACAGTCACAATTCTACTTAACCCAAATTAACCTGTTAGGATGGCTTGCATAGAGCAGCCTACAGGTAGCCTTAAGCCTCTGAACAGTAAACAGGGAATTTGCTTAAAACTCTCCTTACCTGTTGACTACTCGGTAGCTACTGATCTTATGGTAACTATGTGTTACTAGAGAAGCCTGAGTGTTTCCCAGGCTAAGTTTGTATAAGTTCCAAACCTTGTTCAGCACAGAGGAAATAATAACTCTTTCCCAGCGCTAGAGGTAATAGAATTAAGGTCCCTTTCTTCTTTTTCTTTCAATAAAACTGTGCCAGATTCACCAGTTTCTAAAACTTAAAAGAGAATTCACAGAACAAAAAATTATGTTGAAAAGGCAACCTTGTCCATCTCTCTCTCCACCCTAGGAAATCTCCTAAAAGGATTAGTGGTTCCAAATGACTGTGGGGAAAGCTGTAATCTGCATTTAAATAGAAAAATTCCCAAGTGCCCAGGTATTCATTTTTCTTTTTATAGCAGGAGGCAGAGGATTTTTCATGTGAACATTTTAAAGTTAAAATGACACTGTGGTGCAGGTCTGTGGTTTATCTCTCTAGTGCACAGCCAGCTGGGTATAACTTTACCTGCCACAGTAATGCTGAATGTTTGTCCTGACCAACATCCTAAGAAAGAAATATGGCTAGGAGGCAGATTTGTGTGAGGTTTTTATTGTGCAGCTAAGGTAGAAAACACTCATAATTATACAATGCAGGAGAAGGACCTGGTTCGTAGAAGCTCATGTGCAGTGGCAGCATCAAGAAAACTGTAAATTGAAGACCTGGGCAGAGCTGCTCTGACTCATCTAATCTTGTCCCTTGCTATAACAGATACTTTGTGCCTTCTTCACATATGAAATGACAACAAAAAAAACCCAAACCCMAAAATTCTAACCATCCTTAATAAAATAAAATCAAATCCATTGAGATCTTATACTAATGTACGACAGAAAAAATAAAGCAGAACAAAGTCTGTGCAATCCCTGGTCAAAAGCCTGTGGAGGCCACATAAAACTGATAGGCACAAAACTCAAGGGATTGGAAGGAATATGAGCAGATTTCCCTGAGTATGTAAAATCCCTGACTACGCTGATGAGTTAATGTTCAGATAACTATATCAGGTGAAATTGCTTAATTAGAGCTCTAATTATTTTCCAGCCATTCAGGGGAAAAAAAGAAAAAAAAACACATTAAGAAGACTCTCCTATTTTAATTAAGAATTCATTTTGGATAAGCAGGTGATTCTATCAGTCACTGACAGCTACGTGGAGGATGGCATATTTGTGTGTTTATATTTTTGATCATTATATATTCACACCCCCATTCAGATTGGATGTGTGACATATTTAAGGCTCAGTTCTGACAGATGCTTAATTGCATGAGTAGTCCCATGGGTTGACATGAGTAAATGTTTGTGGTGTAGAGAACTCTTTAGATTTCATGCATAGTATGTGAATTTCCACTGTTACTATGATTCCCCCCAGAATGGCTCAGGTCCCATGTGTTATATGTTTCATGTTTGGGCAAATCATCAGGGTCTTGTATAGAGTAGGAGGTCACAGTTCCTCTTTTTGATGCAATGAATCCCAGACAGCTGATGGAAAGTGAAACAACTTTTACAGGTATTCTCTGCTTGCAGAATACCTGTAACCCTCCTACTCACTGCTTTCTTCTGACAGGTGAGAGGTGTGGAGGGAAATCGCATGTAAGTGACCTGTCTCTCTCCCTTTTTAGCCAGCCTTTAGGGAAATACCCAGTACTGTTATATTTGGTATGGATCCCAGTGCAGTACTCACCCTCAATGCTTACCTTTCAGGTTGGACCACTTTAGAGAGAAAGATAGAAGAGTGTGCAGGAATACAAAAGGCTGAAGCTTTTCTAATATATGTTTACATACACAGTGGCCGCCTCCCAGTAAACTAACCAACCAACCAGCCAAAACTGAAACAACTTTGGTATTTAAATATCTTTTGGACATGCAAGGAGTTTCTGGCTCACAGGTGCATAAATGGTCCTTAAGGCAACTGCGGATCTTTTGGATCCAGCCTTGTTCTATTTCAACTGGGCAATGCCCAGAAGCCTTTCAGAGAATGTATTGCAGCAAGACTGCAACTTCTGGCTCTCCCCTAGGGCTTCCCTCCTACAAAAAGTCATTTGGTTCCACTACCTGCAAAAGGATTCACAAAACCTTTGGCCAAAACAGCTTCGTAGGAATTAGCCAAAGTTATTATATTGTGAAACATAATCTACTTCTATGTCTTAACTTATATGAAAGTCTAGTTTTGTATTTTTTGAACTTTCCCTTTTGTTCTTTAAAAGTACAGCATTAATGAAATTATGATTAAAGAGTTAATCCACTTTCTCCTCTTTCTCATTGTTGCATTGAACTTGCTTTTCTTGGCGATTGCTAAAATATTTTAAAATCTTCAAAATACTCAGCACCTTATTAAAAAATGTCTGTTATTTCAAAACTCCTAAGATTCTAAAAATTGGTATCTAGTGAGATGACTTTTAGGTACATTTTCATGCCAAACCCCAGGCCCACATCTGTGTTTTAAGCACAACTTGGTCAGAATCCCTCTGTAACTGAGCTTTCTGCTTATAGGTGTGATGAGGTATTGGCAGCAATTAGACCCAAATATTTTTGTGGACTCATGAGGACTTCAGTGCTGTTTGCATAAATCTTGTGCTCAGAATTGAAGCTTCTGGACACACTCAGGCCTAAGAAGAGTTTATGTTGCAAATACATGATAGCTGTTGACAAATATTTAAATATTAAAAATTCTAAAAAAATTTGATGTTAATATCCATAATAATGAAGGATGTTGGTTTTCATAGAGAGTGCAATAACTGTTCAATTTTAATCACAATTAGRTGAGATATGAAATTAAAATCAGTATTAGTTAACACTCCCTTCCTGGCCCACCTCCAGACTGTTAAGTACAGAGGCTCCATCTGAGCATTCGAGATACAACAACCTCAAAATTAGATCACTAATTACTACTAAAAGCCCATGGCTTCTGCCTGAGCCACATGAGGGCAAACATTCTTCCCTTCATTCCTCTGCTGCTTACAAACCTCTCCTTGTTTTCTTCCGATGAAGAAAAATGCCTAAAAGGAAAGCAATGGCACAAGAGTACTAAAACTAGCTGGGGACTGCAAGGATGACATCAGCCCAGCCCAAGGTCTGGGACAGATTTTATTTTGATGTAGGCAAATATCCAACAGTGTTTATTTTAAAATCAGTTTGACTTCAGACCACTCCAGGTATATGCAATCACATATAAAATTCCAATACCTACACCTCTGCCTTGGGTGAGCTGATCAGTAATATTCATCTGTCTCACTGTGCTTCCTGCAGCCTCTACATATTTACCGTAATATAATTCCATTTGGTTGTCAGATCACTGGTTTTCTCTGTCATGCTCAGAGTACACTTGGAAAGTTTTGATTTTGAAAGTTACTTTGTTTTTTCCTATAACTTTAAAACATACCCTAAGCAAAATTTATTTAAGAACTGACTCCATTCAGAGCTTATCAAGGCAATATTTCAGTGATAAAGGTGGCAACTTTAAGGCATGTTTTGTATTGAGTGATCTCTGAGACTTGCAGCCACCAATTCTGTGATTATTTGTGTTAATTGAGGACGGTTTGCCGTGCCTCAAAGCCCTGGAACAAGCCTGTTGTATGTCAGTGTGCCCTGGGTGTTCTCTCAGCCATGTGGGGAAATGAAATCCAAGAATCCGTGGAGAAGGCAGCCAGTTTAGAAGGGACCATCTGACAGCGAATAAGTCTAACACAGTGGCTCCCGAGGAATACAAACAGCAGTAAACTCTTTCTTTGGTTGCAGTACCCAGAACATGTAAATCTTTATAAATGACACAAAAAATCTTAACAAATTGAACATTTTACACCTGTGAAGGGACATTTTGATATTCCACTGTGACAAACCAATAGCTGAATTCTTCCCAAATGTGGCTCGCAGCCTGTTCCTTGAGCAACAAGAATATTAAATGCTGAATTGTGTGTGTTTTACACTCCTGAGTTTAGTAAGGCCCAGTTAAGCTTAGCAGTCTGCTAGAAGCCCTTTTTACCACAGCTTGTGTAATGGATTTCTTTAAAACTTTTGATTGGTATCAGACTGCAAGTCTCCAAGTGGATATAAGGAATTCCCTCATATTTTAAACTTTGGTATCCGAATCCATGACTCAGTATGATCTCCTGGAAGTTTTATCTAAATTAAAAACATATGCATGTTTTATAACTATGATAACTTCTTACAAAAATGTGATACACTTTTATTATATAAGGGATGCTTCTAGGTCGTAAGGGACTCATAATGCTCAGTGATTCAATGCCTGTTATGTACTTAAAATGTTTTGTAGACTCCTTCAGTGTGTTTGCCTAAGAAGTAGAAATTGCTATAAAAATGTAAGTTGCGGTAATGGTGTTATTGCAAGACGCCTTTGCCAGGCACAATGAATGATTTCTAAATGCCACAGTGTGATTAAGCCGTAAGGCACAACAGGTTATATTACAGTGTGAAGCCCTAGGTGTGCTGAAATTACCATTCAAGAACTCACCTGGGAGTATCTCTGGGAGATTATAACATGGCACCTTTACTGTTTTTTAAAAATGAAAAAATGAAGTCATTAAAAAGCATTTTTTTCCCAGATAAGTGAAGTGTGTTCCATCACCCAGCGTGCAGTCATTAGGTCTAATGTGCTTTTCTGCAGAAATATTTCAAAATGATCCAGGGTTCCCTTCTTTGCTATTGTGGCAAAGGGAAGATTTGTTACAGGAATCGTTTCTCTCTGAATGAAGTACGTATGCACAATTACCCAACATACTTAATTTCCAGTTTCTGCAGAACTGCACTACCAACAAACCCACTATGTTGAAACATGTTCTGCTCCAAGTCTTTTGCTATTTCTGTCCAAAGAAGCAGGGCAAGGTCTCTTCATGCAGCCCAGTGTGGTGGTACATCCTCCCCTGCCTCCAGGCTGCACTGTCGTCTGAGAATTGCTTGTCAGGCCTCAGACCCGACCAACAGTACCGGGGCTCAGCTATTCCTGAGCTTATCAGAAACGCTGTCTGCTCCCATGAACCGCTGCTGTCTAATGAGCTCCTGTTTGTTTTTTTTAATGAACAGCCTTGGAAATTTTTTTTTGCCTGAATGGCATAACATTTTTGTTCTCACATTTTCAAAGAATGGTTCTGACCCAAAGTGCGGCGAGGATGAAACATTGTTATGACTAAAGCCCACTCTCCTGCGGCCCTATAAACAGCAGCCCAAAATGAGACCCTTGGAGCTCTCCTGGACCACAGCAGATGTGACGAGCAACCTCCCTCTGAGTGGGGCTTCTCAGAGCCAGCGAACTCTCAGATTTGCTGTACTCAGAGGATTGCTGAATGATGACAGATCCTGGGCCGATACCCTCACTCCCTGAGGCCCAACCCTTTGCCGATGGAGAAGATGTGAAGGCATCCGAAGTGTGTATTTCAGTACCTTCAAGGGGAATTTTTTGCAGGTACCTTGTACAGACTCTTTATGTCTGTGTGCATTCAAGTGTGCATATGATAGAGCAAATGTGGGAGAAATGTTTTCCTAGATGCTTAAGTACTTCAGATTTGTAAGTTAGGCCTTTAAGTAAGTTACTATCAAGGTATAAGTAAATCCTATATGAACCCTTTGCTAAATTGTGTAACTGAAGTTATAACTTAAATGCTGTTAAGTTTAAGGTGCTGTTAAGTTTAAGTACTGTTAAGTTTAAATGCTGTTAAGTTAAGGGCTTTCAGGCCTTTAGGCTGTATTCCTTTTTACCCTTACCCTTTCTATCCTTTTGTCTCACACACACACAGACACACACACACAGAGACACAGACACACACACACACGCACACACACACACTCCCCTTGCCACCTTACCTCCACATAGATAGTTTTCAGATAGTTTTCGGTTTATTTCAGTTTGGATTGATTGGCTCTGGATTTTGCTTATTGCTTTTCCTTCGTGTGCCTTAACTGCCTCATAAGTAGTAGAGTGAACCTTACCAGCAAAATTTGTCATGCTGTCTTTTTTATATTAAATCTGTTTTTACTGATACCTTTGCCAGTGATTCCTTAAGCGATCTTAAAACACTCATTAATGACATCCAGGCAGTGGGCTCTTTTCTGAGCAAGACATGCTGCTCTAAGCCCAACTCTCCAGCACAGCACAACATTCAGCGTCTGATTCAGACCTCACCAATGAACCTCAAGAACAAAGATGCTTTTCACCTCTTCCCTCTGCTTTGACATTGGAGGACTGCTGACTTTGAGGTGAGTTGATACCTCAGATTTTGGGAACTAGTGTACAGCCCAGGCAGTGATCAAGTTTTAGGCCCCACTTTTGCAGCCTCCGTGGGTGAATACTTGACCCTCATCAGCCCTGTGAAAATCAACTGTTCTCTCTGTGKCTCTGCCATGAAATGTCTGCCTTCTCTGTAACATCCTGTGGCTTGGAGAGATGCCAGGAGATTTGTCTCATGGGAAAAATGTAAACATTATTTATTTAAGCCAAATGAAAAGGTAGTTAAAGGTAAAGGCAAGCTTAAGGGCAGCATGTAAAGATGTGAAGAGCTAAAGCACAGAGGCAGCAGGTTTGGAATCTTTCATTAAACCTACTTAATAAGTTGAAGTTCATCAGACCTATCTAGTTCTGCACAGGTGAGATAAGCCCTAGTGCTGTTGTAGTTTCCCCATCACTTCTTTTTGATCATGTCTGACTTTTCATTGTACCTGCACATCAACTTTTAAGTAGACTGCAACCTCTTAAAGAAGAGATTAGATCAATATCTGCGTCTGTAGTTTGTCCAACACCAATGAAATCTTTAGGTATCCTGTGTAATGAATACTCATTGCAGAGGCAGGAGTGCAGCATCCTCTGTGGGCCCTTGGAAAAAAAGTCCTAGCTAAATTCAATGAACAGGAATTTGTTCAACCTGTATGCAGGTTTGGAGATCCTTAGAGTTAGTCCTCTAGAGTAGTTACACCTTCTAAACTCAGTTGTATACAGCTGCAGTAGGAAAATATAAAAGAAATAACAGAAACAGTGGTTCTGTCTTTAAACAAAGCTGAGGAGTGCTGTAATTTACCTTTCGTGGCTTGTGCTACAGGTGAACCCATAGTGTTAAAAAACTACCACCATCTTTTCATGGTACAGATGGCATGAGCTTATACTTGAGTTGGTGTCAGAATGCATCATACTTATGGCTGAGTGTTCTGATAATGCTTCATTGGTGACAACACAAACACTATATCCATCTGACTTTTATTTCTACTTCTTTCTATAAAAATTAAAAGCGTTTTAGCTATTTGCAAAATCCCTAAACCATTGTCTATAATTTAATTTTCCATTTTATTTGGAGAGTAATCCAATTGAAATAAAATGAAAATACTCCTCCAATATAAAGGAATAGCATATTCCAGAACTTAACACAGTGTGAAAATTAATTTGAGGGTGGTTTTTGTTTTGTTTTGTTTTTCTCTTGCAGCTTACATGCTGTTGCCAGAAAATGAAGTTGAGATTAATTTCCACTATACAGGCTATTCCAAACATGATTTTGGAAAAATACAGCTTACAGACATTGAAGTATATCACCTTGTACAGTTGGCTTTGAACATTTTGAGGAACAGTACCTTTTCACATTTTATTTTGGCACCTGGATCTGATTGAATTATTTGTTTTGATGGAAAAGACTATAAGAAGAAATTCCTCTACTGCAAAGAAAGGAGCTGCCATAAATTTCATTACATATATGCAGCTCGTAAGTGGAAGTATTTAATACAGTACATTGCTCCCTCTCCCAAGTGTTACAAAATAAGCCAGTTTGGTTAGATGTATCAGATAAGTGAAAGACAAGAATGCTGTAGCTGTGCCAGATTCACTGTACTGAGAACTGGAAAGAACATGTTGGGGTTTTTTTTAAGCTGTCCTCTGCCAACACAGACCTCTTCAATTTACTACATTCTCAAGTGGTTTAGCAGACTAATTTTTAAATTATTCACCACTGGAGTTTCTACTGCTTCCCTCTAGAGACTGTATCATTCTGATAGATGTCACCATTAGAAAGTGCATTAAATAGCTTTTGTCCAGTTTCATCTCAATATTACTTCACAGACCACATTACAGAAATCCTACTCCTCTCTGGCTGCCACATTACTCTTAGTTGCATTATTATAGTCTCTTGAAACTCACATCAGGACTGAAGTCTCCTTGAACCATGCTTTAGTACAAATGCTTTATAAACTATTGTTTCTACCTTGCCAGCTTGCAGTCTCTTCAGACATGTAACTGGGCAAATACAAAGTGCTAAGCAGAGAGAGGAACAGACATAATGTAAAAACAAGCTTATGCAAATGTCTTGGTACTTCTAAACAGACAAGTGCACTGACATTTAACCTACCTTTCCCTCCTTATTTTTGCTATTTTCTCATCAGTCATCACAGGCTTGTTAGATGTAAATTAGTAAAAAAAAAGTTTTCAAGCATGATTAGGGCCTTACACAATGGCATTTCTACAGGCTCAGATGCTGGATTTTGTAAATATTTTTTCTTTTACAGAAGTACACAAACATATTCAGTTATGTCACATAATACTAAATGGAAATAACAGAGGAACCTAAATTACCTGTTTGAATCAATGAAGAAGAACCCTTACAGGCTTCTCAGTAAAAATCTTGGCTTAATATTTTCTTGTCACAAAAGCTAAAGTGGTAGGTAGAATGTACACAGAAATGACAAAAAAACATGATGAAATTATAAGATGCTGTTCAAAACCAGTGGTGTCTCTTTATTTAGAATACAGGATACATGTCACAGAATCTGGATGAAGGCAAATGAAGGCAGCTGAAGAATTAAGGAGAGAGGAGAAATTATATGCTCAAGATAATAAAAGACTGGAAAAAGGCAAATAAGAATAGGATAGTTAAACTTGCAAGAACATGGATAAAACAAGACATAAGAAAGGAATGAAAAATTGTATCAAGTATAATTGTGTTCAGCCAGAGGATATGAAAGATAAGGGATCATAAAAAAGAATCAAATGGTCCAACAGCACTCAAAAATACATTCTAATCTAAAATTAATATTTTTTTTCGCTTTTAGCCACACATCCTTGACCTTCAAGATCAAGTATTTTCTGTCAAGACCTCAAAACAAGCACCGAAATATAAAACATATGACTTTGTCACTCTTATAACGGATGCATGTTTTATTCTTTTGGTAAAAAATAATGAATCAAGCAAAAAATATTCTGAGTATAAGTTTATTAATCCACAAGGGTAGTTTAGGCTCCTCTGTCCATCTTTTTCCATGCTTCACTACCTTTTTTTTTTTTAAACGAAAGAGTTTGATAAAAACTAGAAAAAACAGCCGAAATGGTTGATTGCAATTCACCAGATGTACAACGCTTTCTGCTGATTCTCTCAGGATAACAAGAGAAGAAATTTGTCAGCCTGTTTTATCTAATTAGCCAGCAGATCATGCACAGCAGCCAGGACAAGGGTCAGTATAATTGCCACCTGCCTGGGAAAAGCTATCACAGTGACCTGACTGCTGGCACGCTAGGGCAAAATGATGATGGTTTCTCAAACTCTCTTACTGTGTCTCTTCAACTGCACATAAAATTATTAAAAATTCATTGCACACAGATATTCCACCTCCCAAGCAAATACTCTACCTGCCAGGATGAAGCAAAATTCCCAGGGACTCTCTGACCTGATTAATATTTAAAATCTTTTATTCAAAATCAAATAGCTCCAATAAGTGAGATCAAGGAAGACCTGCTCATATGACCCTAGGAATACATTACTGTGGACCTCTCCTAGGGGTTTGGGATCTTTTTACATTACCTGCTCACAATCAGCCATGAGCAAATCTGAGACACTGTCTCTTTCACAGATGTCCTAGCTACCAGTTTATGGAGTTACTGATATTAATTTCAGACACTTTTGCATAAGAATGTCAGTACTTTATACACAGTGGAATAAGATCAATGGGACAGTGAGGGCACTTCAATCAGACCATTACTCTCCTGAGGCACAGAAAGTAAAACAGAGGGTATATAGAAGAGTCTGGCCTGATACAACCAGAAACACTGTGGGTGTGCTCTCAAGATAAAACAAAAAGATTCTGTATTTCTCAAACTACCAGATAATTAGCTCAGCCTTAGCTTTGTCCTGTACACCCATCTCTATGCGTAAGAGTTCAGGCTTCAGGGTCAGTTCTTGGTGACACCACTGTTCCCCAAGTGCCTGCTCTGCCACCTGTATCAGCTCGTGTGTCTGCACCCTTGTCTGATTGCAACTGAGCTGAGAATCAGGCAGCATTTAGTACAAGCCACAACCAGCCCCAGCCAGCTGCTATCGCCCTAGAGAAAACAGCACTTGATCCAAAGCCTACTGAATTCCATGCAAAGACAGCTGTCATTTGGACCCAAATAAGAAAATGTTTAGGAAAAAAAATGTTTGATTTTGAGATTTCCTTTTCCAAAGCCAAATAAGTAAAATACAAATACTTCAGAGTGAAAAATAGTGGTTTTGACATTATACTGAACCAAATCAAGCAGAAACCACTACCAAATGACAGATTTTTCTTTGAACTCCAATGCTCAGAGTTCTTTGCCTGTTAAAGTTGCAGGAACAATTCAGTCACCATCATCCTTACACCAAACCATATGTGGACTCTTAGACACTTCTGTAAAAGGCAGTAATTTCAATGTTATTTGTATTACAGCTGTTTCAACTCCAAGATGTTACAGGAAAACATGTTTAAAAATTAATTCTTTATCACAACAGTAATTTTAGACGTATTTGGTGTTGTGTTCTGCTGAAGCATATTTACACAAGTGCATCTGAGTTTATAAGAGGGACAGACAGTCTGCCTAGCTTTTAAAACATGATTTGGACCTGAAAGATAAAACTGGCTTTCATTTGGATCTGGCGTGAAGAAGACACAGAAAAGTGAAAATAAAGACATCCGTATTCCTGCAGTTTTACATTCAGACCAGAACCATGCATAATTTTGTCCTTATGTGCCTAAAGCTCTAGAGGTGTTGTCAATGCCCAGATATTGCTCTGTCATAATGGATAGAGTCCTGCAGCAATTACAGACAACTTTCAGGTAAGAAAAAGAAATTCTCTTCTCAAACCCTTTCCTATTCACACACAACTTTCATCATTAAATAACCTTCTCTGTTTCTCAAAATCTAGGAGCATAACACTATGTTGCAAATCAATGGTTACTTTATTGCCTTATTTTAATTGGCATTCTTTTCTGAATTTATTTTAGCCTTAATACTCAGCATATTATAGTGTGATTGATATACAGAAGAGTTCTATCTGGGTTATGCAGAAGATATACGTTTGAGATATATTGTTAGTAACTACGGCTCAGGTTGTGCCTCAGCAGAAATTACTGTTCCTATCCACTTTAGACTGTCTAAGACTCTAAGGAATAGCCCTAGCCTTAGCTGTGAGGACAAAAGGATTCAATGCATCCCATTATTTCTCAGTGTCTTCCAAACATCACCTGTGTAAATAATTTCTCTGATTGGTATATTGTTTTGGAGATGTAGAGCAAAAACATGCAGCCTGAGAGAGCGGAGTTCATTTCATAGTATTGTACAGTTTGGAATATACAGGCCATTGGTTTCTTTTGATGCAGACAGACTGAAATGCAATGTGTTGTAACAACAAAAGGGTAGCCTGGGTAATATTAAAATAAACTGTTATATCACAGATATGGCAAAATAAGTTTCAACAAGAGCACTAATTAAAACATGCATCTCTGGTTTACTCAAACTTTGGTGATCCTGTCATATGCATCACTCTGACATTAAAATTTCTTGCTAATGTCAGTTATAAACACTGATGTCATACTCAAAGCTGCTGTAAATGACAAATCATTCTCCTTCAGTTTCTATATAAGCTTTTTGCAATCATGCCTCACAGCAAAACCACAAGCTGGATTTCACTGCTAGAGCTTTTGCTCCCAAACTCATATTTATTAGCCCACATATAAATGCATGCATGAAAAGGAGCTGACAGCACAGTGAGGCATGAATTTCAAGTATATTCCAGCATCAAAGGTCAGAAGCAGATTTCCTATTTGAGTAGCAATTATAAATAGCCATCAGAAGTGAAATAGAATTGACATACTGGGTTATGTTGTGTTTCCCATTGATTTTGAAAGGTTAACATTCCGAACAAAAGAAAAAAACCCTATTCCATCTTTTAAAAAATTTATACACTTTCCAAAAAGGGTAGAAATGGGGTACCACAGCACTCTGTTGTTTTCCAAGAGAGGTATTCACAGACTCAGATATTTAGGGCCAGAAGGATAGTCCAAGGACACCTTTCTATTCATGTACTATCGCTTTTCATCCTCCCTGTCAGATCCCTTAATATATGTTTCACACCCCAAAGAGATTCACTGTATAGACTGAGAGGCAGATGGATGCTTGCATGCACTCTGGGGACCTCATAATCTACAGTAAGTTGAGGCTGTGTGAAATTTCTGTGTCCTGAAAGTCTCCTCTCAAAGTAGCTACATCCAAGGTGTCAAGGGGGAAGAACCTCCAGAACCATAGATTTCCAACAGTATGTATTGCTCTTCCAGGACATGACTTCAGGTAATTACCTAAAATAAATTGTTTATTCTTTTTTTTTTTTTCTCCATCCATAGGTTGCACTTGATTTGGTAACTCTCATCAGTATATTTCCTTGGATACCACTCTTCTCTTTCTGCTCTTTCATTTCAATATATCATCCACAATATTTTTGGTGTCACCTCTGTTCTTCTTTCCCATGTACTCCCCCTCCACTCCGGGAAATATACCCAATTCCACCACTGTAATACCTGAACTCAATAATTATTGCTGGAGAGAAACTAATGATAAAAACTGCTTTCCTATTCCCAGTATATTTTTGATAGCGTTTTACCACTTTTCAGCAAGAATGCTTAGGAATAGGTTCAGTACTGAAGGGATGAAAAGACTCAGCACTAGAGTGAAAATCCTCATGGTTGTGAAATGTTTCATTAAACAGCTGCTGTAACTGTTCCATACTTTAGCATTTAGGGGAAATAACACAGAGAGAAGCCTTTTGCTTAAGCTGATTTTGCACAGACCATCTATGAAGCACATCATTATAAATTAAATGACTTTGACAAGTAACAGCCCTCACAGCTACTTTGTCCTACTGCTCTCAGTGAAGGTCTCTGGATTTGGGGTTTATCTAGACGACATCATTGAGAAGCCAAAGAAGGAAATTAAATATATCCTAGGTCATTTCCTCTGAACAGGCTTTATGTGAAAGATGATAGATCTCTGTATTTTGAACAGGAGGTTGCAGCAGGGGCAGTGCTGACAGCCTCTAGGCTTTGTGCCAAGGTATTTATTTACTTGTTGTGTCATGACAAATATTAAGCCACAATCTGAACTCTCACTGAGCAGCAAAACCTCAGAGGGCCTGGCACAGAGGATCTTGCTGTCTGGATCTTGCTGTGTCTGTGTCCCCTGTCCATGGGGAATGAGAAATCCATGTGTTTCATCAATGTCCTGACCACCTGGGTTTATTCACCGTAGGGATGAAAACTATTGCACTTTTGCCAATGAAAAAGAGTTTTTCCCAGGACTGTCAAATTTGCACAATGCTCCCCATTTATGAACAAGTCCAAAACAAAGCGGTTTTGATTTAACAACAGCAAAACACGTTTTAAATATTGAATGGCTGTGTTTGAGAGGAGTATTGGCTTGGATCTTTGTGTATCAGGAAATGGCTTCTGTCAGGCATTTGCTAAATAGAAAACAAAATTTTACGGATTATTGGTTAAACTACGTAAAATACTACTTCATTAAATAGAGACTGGTGACTGTAGATGTTATTTTTTATTGAGAAAAGCTTGCAGGTTACAAGAGTGAGAGTAAAGAATGAGAACTATGAAATAGACACCTAATGAAAAAAACGGTTATATCTGTTTAGGAAAATTTAACACTTTGGTTTGTGTAGTCACTGAAAATGGTTTCACTTGGATGATAAAAGTATATTTTGATATGTAAGTTATCAGCCAGTGCAAATAATACATTGTTCCCTTTGCATTCAGGATTTGAACAGTACTCACAGCAATATTAGGAAGATGCCAGCACTAAGCAAGTGAACAAATCGCATTTGATTAAATTGCCTTTCTTAGTCCCTTCAGTAATAGCTTGGTAATACACTGTGCTGCTCTATTCTCAAAAGAGCCAGGTCACTCTATTCTCTCCCTGGTCCTTTGATTCTCAAGCCCGGGAGAACAAAAAGCACCATGAAATGACATTTCCTGTGACTGATTCCCCACTGCTTCCCCAGTGCCATAACAGGAAGAAGGAATCAGAGCTATTGTCTACAAAGCAGAGATTTTATTCCCGGTCCCCAGTAGTAAAAGCCATTTTACAGCTTTTGAAGGAGGTGCCTCTGTGCCCTAAATGAGCACAGAACATGACACATAAACTAATGCTTGAAAACAAAGTGAGATTTCAACAATGAAATCTGTTTCCCAGTGCATGAGATTGAAGAGGGCCCAGAACAAGAAATCAAAAAGCTGTACTATTAGGTCTACAGAATCTGTGGTGCAATTTTGCCAGGCTAAACCTGAAGGCTTTGCACTATACAATACAATATGAAAAGGCACCCACTTGTGTCCATAAATCTACCAGAAGCACAACATTCAGTCTTGGAGCTAGCCTGGATGTTAATCTGCAAGCATCATAAACTCACATCTGGAGTGAGTACAGAAAAGCATGAGGGTGAAGGAGACGGCTGCTTTCACCAAAGGTAGATGGGATAGTCTTGCTGCCCTCCTCCCTGCCTCTGCCTGGTAATGCTGGAAGGGAAATGAAGGCTATGAAACATCAGGGAAGTGGGAAAAACAGCATCAAGACACAGAGCCTTTTTTGTCAAATATCTGCTGACGTTGTTTTTATATTCACAAGAAAGCTGATGGCAGAAGAAAATTTTAACTTTCCACTAGCAGCAGTATGCCATTGAAGATTATCTCCAGCTGTCTTCACAGTGGATCACTGTTTTGCTGCCTGAATTGCAGTTTGTACTGTTGTATTGGTCTTCTCCAGACCTCATCAGGTTTGATACCAGAAACACTTGTTCAGTCAGTAACTGTCAATTATCTGCGATAAAAATGTAGCTTGTATTATTCATACTCTCTCTTGTCAAATTAACATGATTGCATTGTCACATCTCTTCATCTGACAGTTTTTTCCAACTTTACACATAGAAGAAATGTTTAAAAATAAACAATGAGAAAAACATACTACCAAAGTAAGCTAAGTCTGAAGCAGTGAGTCTAGAAAGATACCTCTGCCAATGGCTACCAGGATCAGCTCAAGATTTTTCAAGATTTGTGATTGCATGTTTCATAGTGACTTCACTATTGAAAACAATTTGTGAGGATTTAGGAGGAAGGTTTCTTCAGCTATTTGTAGTGGAAAT
Organism: Amblyornis subalaris; assembly: GCA_018881555.1. Lineage (NCBI taxonomy): Eukaryota > Metazoa > Chordata > Aves > Passeriformes > Ptilonorhynchidae > Amblyornis > Amblyornis subalaris. The sequence continues at coordinate 23,246,693 of JACAXG010000002.1, read as the reverse complement.
ATAACAGTATAGAAATAGGAAAATGTAACTTAGAAGAGATAAGAGTTGGGTGAAAAGAGATGAATGAAATCACTGGACAAAAAAAGGAGCTGAATGTACAGTGCAAAGCTCTCTGTCATCTATTTCACATGTGTGACTTTGACATTGTATATTTACAACATTGTAAAATTGACTTCTTAACCCTTCTGCTCCTTAACCATTTCATTGCAACAAGCAAAGTGAGGTGGGACTTACAGGTGATACATGACACGCCAGTGCTATTTCAGGGCTTTTCATGGCATGGATCTGACTGCCCTCCCAAACTGTGGGCTGCAGTTTCCATCTCATGCCGGTCCATGTAAAGAGAATAACCTGTGCCAGGCACCCCAGATGGGTCAACAGCTGGCATATGTGAGCTTTGTGTATCACTGAGTATGTCCCAGCCAACCAGATAGTTTTGGAAATTGTTCAGGGAAGACGTTAGAAAGCTGTACAGTGCCATTGATAATGGGAAGAATAATGCTCCACAGAAGACGTGCTGCCAGAGCAAAATGCTGGCATGTGATAAATATCACAAAACTTACAACTTTTTCACAGCTAGGTCACCAGCCAAATGTTACCCACATCCAAGGAGGCTCTCACAGCTGTTTTATAAAAATAGATAGTCACTGACATTAATAAACTCCCTCTACAACTGGCTCAGTGCTTGAACCAAATCCAATACTAACACTCAGCCCCCAAACCTGACCCTATGTCTTAAGTCACTGTCAGGTTTGATAACATTCTCCAGCTGAGAGTAGGAGGGCATTTGCTGCAAAGTTTGAACAGATACCAGTAGTAACATTCCCCATGAGTTCATGCGTCTTTTGAAACCATAATAGTTCTTGAATTTTTCTGTCACCAACTCAGTACACAAAGGCAGAGGAGGGGAGCAATGTAGTTCTAAGGCTATTCAACATTGTCAATAACTTTTCGTCAGACATGCTAGGTAGCATTCAAAAGAAAAGCCTGAAAACCCAAAGTTCTCAGTCATCAGGACATATGTAAATCCCATGTTGACTAACTATATAAGGGACTACCATCTTCAGGCCCATTTTTGACTCATGGTCTATTAATCACTGATGAAAAGATAATGAAAATCCTATCAAAATATTTAGAAAGTGAAGCTAGTGAGAGATGCTAATGTATGCATCAAACACATCACATGCTCGATGTAATTCCTCACAAAGCCTTTCCATGGTCCAAAGGCTTCTTCCAAATAAATCCTGGGAAGTCTTCTCTGACASAGGGCTTTACAAAACCCAACTACAGCTCAACAGATGAGTCACTGTCATCACTTTTTTTCATATTGACCACCAGCATCTTGGTTGTTCTTGTATTGCATTTTGCTGCATTACTCACTTGCTGCTTACAGCTACAATATATTCCTCAAAGCAAGAGCCAATCCCTTGTGTATATTTGTGCAGTGCCTTGCACAGTGGAGCTCTGGCCTCTAGGTGTTACCATAATATAAAGAATAAACAAAATCTCTGTTTTGGGATAACCATACATTTCCCAAGTACAAAGGTTTTGTGTTAGCAATATTTAATTAATAACCATCGTTTTTCATAACAAGCAATAGCAAGGTCCTAAACCAATATTAACCATAGAAAAAAGAATGTGTTTTGCTTGTGCCCATAAACACTTATTTCATGCTACTTGGAAGTCTCCCTTTATCACCGATTTTTTTTTTTTTTTTCCAGGTGAATACTATGGTAATGGAAATTGCCTGAGGTATTAACAGAGCCCTGATATAATTGTAAGGGGCTGAGACAAAGTGTTCTGCCAAAAGGTTCTGAACTCCGGAACTTCCTTTTCCCATCCTTCCACAAAGCTAGAATTAGTTGACCTTTAGGTCATGCTGAAAAGGACACCTTTTTCTACAAGGCTCTTCTGGGAAGCTGGGATGAGTGGGTTGTTGTGTGGTGATGAGTGTTGTGTTGGGTGGTGAACAAAACCTTATTTTCAGTACCTTTCGTAAGGCCTTTATATTATGGCTCTGATTTTGACTTGTGTTTTACTTCACATGCATTCTTTCACTTTTGAATAGGCTTATTTTTCATTAATCAAAACGATAAATAGTGATGCAGTAGATTGCTGTTGAAACCGCAACACTCATAACAGTTTTAGTGAATTCTGAACAGTTTGTTTCCAAGAGAAGTAGGTGGTAGGAGCAGGAAGGGACAGTCTGTCACTGACTGCAGTTGTGCAACAAAATTTCCTTGGATTTCCTGCCAGGGCTGACACTATAGCTACCTTGTGTTCTTGTAGTGGACATTACACCAGTAGTGCTATTCAGAGCTACAGCAGAATCTGCATCATTTCTCTGAAACAGAGCTCACATTATATACCAAGGAAATTCAGGACAGAAATCCCAAGAGGCCAATTCCATAAATAGCTTTGAACTGTGACTTTTGCTATGGTTCAATACAAAAAGAGCTCTGATTCCAGGAAAGCCACAGCTTGTCCTCAGCTCCTAATAGCATGAGTGGGATTATTTTTTCAGGTTTCATCGGGGTCCTGAGACTGGTTCGAGTTTGTCTAAGCTGGCTGAAATGGAGTGGTACCAGGTGTGCTGGATGAAAACAAAAATTTCAGGTGCAATAGATACCCTGCCAATATTTATCTGTAAACACAGTTGAGTTTAGGACAGATTATTTTGTTAGGAAACCTACAGTCAATATGTTTAACAACTACAGGTCCTGGAGTATGTTGTGATGTGTAGGCGTCCACCTTACTAAACAGCTGATCAGAGAGTGAGCCAGGACAAAGAGTCCAACATCTTAATTCCGCCTGATCTAACTCTGAAACAGCATCTATAAAATATGAGCTCTGAAATTATTTTAGTCTTCTAGGTTTTTTTGGTTTGGAACTTGCCAAACTAAGTGCAGTCCTATCGAAAGACAGAAAAGGTTTTGCTTTGTGAATAAATTAAACACTATCTAAGCTGGTTTGCATTCCCTTTATATGAGAGAACTGAAGTCACTTTTTGTCTAGGCTTTTCTCTGATCTAGGACAAAGCTGCCTTTTCTTTTTTAAGTATATTACTTCAGTGTAGCTAACACTCACCTTAGTGGGAATGACATAATTCAAAAATACATTGTGTCCCTGTTTTTATTCATTATTCAGGATAATAGGCAGAGACACAGAGTGCTTGGTGTGATTTGGGAATTGCATGGGCAGTGGAAAACTTCTGTTTCTGACCTCAAGAGAAAGAAACTTCTCTGAAAGTACTTCCTTCCTCTAACACAGTTTTTAGAGTATCTGACTACAGACAGGTAAGCTTTCTAGGTTTTTGTTTGACTTGCAGTATTTCTTTAGTTATTTCAAAAGTTTCATTTCCTTCACTCAGTGTTTGGGAAGAACAGTCAAACATCTCTCACTCCACTACTTCTCTTTTTATCTAAGAAAGCCATGCAGAACCCTTCAAACCCCAAAAAACCAGATTTTTGAGTAGAACTGTTAAAACAAAAATACCTATATACCATCATGCCACCAGAAATACTAGGCAGAAGATCTGAATTTTTAATTTGAGTAATTGAACTTACAGATGTTTATGGTATTCAACACAGGAAATAACACTAGGGCTGAGGAAGATCCCTCTGTGGAGTCAGGTGCTGCTGGTAAAAGCTTGGTCCAGTTATGTTAATGTAATTCTTGAAACTACAGCCTGTTCTTTCCACCTTTTAGCACCTGACTCCATGGTGTACCCTTGTCTCCATCATGATGGAACACTGGCAATTGTGCTGCTGCTGGAGTTCTCCAGCTCCTGTATGCAGAGTGGTCTTTGCCTCTCACCTCTGAACCAACTGGTATTTAAATTTCAGTGCTCTGCTGACTTATTCCATTTGTCTGATGTTCAACAGCAATTCCTCAACTTGCTCAGAGTAAGAAAATAGTGAACAAAGGTTGGTATTTATTAGACTCATAGGAGAAGGAGACTGGTAGAATTTTCCCCAAAGGCATTTTAGACAAACAAAATATATTTATACTAGGTGGAATACTTAAAGGTTTTTAAAGTGACAAGTCTAAACACAATTAGCCATCACTTGAATAAGCAGCTGAAAGACAGGCTCCCTCATGCCATATATGCAACTCCTTGGGAAATKGAAGTATTCTAGCTATCTAAGATCTGAGCTACATAAATGAAAGGTATGATACAAAAGATTTACTTCTAAACCAAATCATCTGCAAGTAAACCAAGCACCTTTTATCATGATGAAATACGAGTAAACCCCAGCAGATTTCATTGGCTTAAATTCTGTCATATGATGAAACCCTAATTAAAATGGCACAATTTACTTATTTAGAAAAAAGTCTTTTTAATGGCAAATGTCTCATCATCAAATTATAAGAGGATCATAACTTCTCTCTCACCTCTTTTCAGTGTCACTAAAGGGTGCAATAGTTCCAGGAAACAAGAGTGGAGAAACCTTTACCAGACTTCTAGATGCCCAACCAGACACTACCTGCCTCTGCAAAGAGGAGCTGTCTTCTGTATCACTTCAGAGAAAAGCTGAACATTTTCCAAGAACAAAAAATACCCCCACTCAAGATATTTTCTTAGACACACATTCCAGCATAAGTCAAGCCTCATGGCACAGTGTGAGTTGGTTTCTCAAGAGGATAGAACTCATGAAAAGAGGAAAAAACAGAGAAATATAAGGGCCTAACACTCCTCCTACATCATCAAGCACCAGCCTTTGCTTCAAACAGGAATCAACAAATCCCTATGTGAGCAATGAGAAGAATGATAAATTTACCACAAGGCAATAAAATCGATTGTAGTAGTAACTAATCCTACTGCTCAGAAAATGTTAGGCTGGATGTCTCTGGTTGTGGATCCAACCAAGACATTAGTCTCTAGTGCTTTTAGCTATGAAAGGCGGGCAAAACATGAATTTATCTGAAATAAAAAATTAAATCCTTTCTTTGACTTATTGAACTTGGGCAGTGGAGCACGACCTCTTCCCACTTCTCTCTTTGCCACCTTCTGTCCGTTTCTATTGCACAATATAAAGTGTTTTGAGGAATTGGAAACCCAGTTAGTCCTATTTTCTTCTGTATGAAAACATGATCCCTGTGATTTAAAATATTATCTTTGGGACTTGCCAATTTTAAATGCATACATGAGCACAAGTAAATTTTTAGATAGCTGAAATTTAACAGGAAAAAACAAAACCCAAACCAAACAAATCAACAACAACAAATAATAATTATAAAAAAAATCAATGGGAACAATAATGCTCCCAAGAATGAGAAATTCCAGCATTTGCATTACCTGAAGACAAAAAATACTATATTCTTTTATTATTTCAAAACTAAAATAATATATCCAAGTGCTTTCATTTAAGATTGTTTCTAAGAAAATAAACCAATTTTTTTTAAATTTCCTTTTAAACATACTACTTTCATTTCAAAATTAATAAAAAAGGAGTTAAAAAACTATGATATTAATAAAACATTTTTGCCTCAGGTTGACCCAAATTGTTAATTTCACAGTTTCTTCGTATTTTGTGAATGTATTTAGACAACGTCTTTTTTCCTATTAGAGCAAATAGATTTTTCTTGCTTACATTTTCTGTTTWATCTACTTACCTATAAGCTGAAGTATTTAGCCAATATCTCACACTTGAGCTACATTCTTTATTTTCGTTCTCATTAAAAACATATATAATGTAGATCCCTCTGACAGTTGATTTAGACAATGTACCCAGTAGATCTCCCAGAGATCTACAGTGGCAGGAGTTACTTCCACCCATGAGGCTGATGTCCTCCCAGGATGCCATGGGGATTGGGTTAGGGACTCCTGTCTCTCTCTGGGTTATTGGAATTCCCCTGCCTGCTGCTGTCCCTCTATGCTCCTTTCTATATGTGGTGACCAGATTCTTGTCACACATCCTAACAGTACTTAGTATAAAAGGATGGTTGGGTGGGGTAGGAGTCCAAAACCGGCTACTCTAGGTGGAGCTACTCTTCAGTCATATTCATGCCCTCTTCTGGTTACATCTCTTTAAGCATTTGAGCAATGCTTTCCTTTGTATGATTGCTTGGAGAATGACTATTGCTAACACTGACTTACTATTATAAAAATACCAAAACCAAAAAAAAATATTTTTTAAAAAGTATTTTCTGGGTCTTTTTCCTCCTAACTGAAAATGTTCATCCATCAATCCAGAAAAGAGGGAATAGGTGAAAAAGCCATCTCTATTGTCAGAGATTTTTTTCAGCAGCTGAAGTATCAGAAACAGATGGCCTCTGATGTGACAAAGCTATGAACTTCCTTGGTTTGTGTGCTATGGGCATATTATCTCTTGTCACAAAAGTTGTACTATACGTACCAGATGGCTCTACATCAGTGTTGAACAGCTCATTCTTTGTGAAATGCATCTACAGTGCATTGTGCAGTGACAGTTACCAATCATATTTTCATATTTCAAGCAGAAGCTTCTTTAACTGAAAATTTCCATTTTTTGCAGCTTTTAATTTCTGCTAATCCCTCTTGTAACATCCATGCTCTGATCCTCCATGTTTACCAGTGTCTTTGCTGGAAATGGCTATAAGCACAGATGCTGCAGACTTGCCATAATTCTTCTGTCAGATCTGAAAAGAAGTCTTGTTTTTTCTGCTTTGGCAGAACTACAACAAATATTGCAGTGGCTGGCCACTGAGCAGGAGAATGTGGTTTGCTGCAGTACAAAATGAGAATTGCCAGGTGATGAAGGCAATCAGTGAACAGCTACAGAGAGTGGAGTGGTGCCTCTGGGCCTCTGAAACAGCTGAGAGTTCATAGCAATTCAAACTGAGTTATTAGCAAAACCATAAGAATTTTCCAGTGTATAAAATGAAACCTCCAGCGGTCCTACATGGTAGGGCATCCAGTTCTGCTCGGGAGCAGCAGCACCAAAGACAACCCCAAATTTTTCACCAGCTCTTTGCATTACAGTCAGACTGCAACTCTTTCCTTTTGTCTAACAGTCTTGCTCATTCATCTTTTTCTTGGCTTGTTCAGCACTTGAACAAGGATCACTAATGTATTTATTCAGGAGCTATGGTTGCACCATGGACTGAGGTAGGGTAAGACATTTTTATACTGACACACTGCTGAGATCTTCTTTAACAGGTATTAAAAATATAAGGGTGGATTTTCTGTAATTCATTGCTCTCTCCTGAATCTTGGTTGGTAACTGATAGGCCAAGAAACAAAAGCAATCAATCAAAATCCACCAATGCTTGTTTACGTTTTGAGTCCTTTAGCCACTTGAATGACTGCATCCTCCTTAGTAAGGAAATGATCCATCTTATACACATAGCCATATTTCAGTATTTTTCCTGCGTAGCTGTTAGTATCAGCAATGCTGCTCCCGCACAAGACATTGTGCTTTGCTATAAGGGATTTCAACCATCTGTATTTGAATGACTTACTGAACTCAAAATTGAGAATTGATGCACACAGGGTTATATATGTTATATATAAACAGAGTTAAATATGCCAAATTCCTATAATTTTTGTTCTGCTCTGAACAAATATCAGCCAGCTAAACTTTCCACACACTTTCCTTTTGCACCCTCAAATGTCAGGTAATGAAAAGAACAGTTTTTCTGATCAAGTATGAAAATATTACATTTATAAATTAAGACATATGATTTAGTCTCTCTTTTCTGATCTGGAAGTAGAATCTGCTGTACCCTCCTTTAAATGGTAAACAAGATTTGTGTTTTGTTCACTTATAATGTGTATTTCTTTCCACCAAGACCTAAGACATTTCTAATTTTGTCTATTTACTTTAATCACACAAATATAAACTTTTCCCCATTACTTCAGCATTGAATTTGTATTGAAAAATCTCAATTGCTTCTTTGTGCAACACCCATTTGCTCTTGAGTTGCAATGCTTCCCCATGAAATTAAAAAAAAGGAATTGCTCACCAGTGAAGAGTGAAGGATCTGCTTGTTCAGATAAAACTCATTTCAAAGATTCTCATGGGAAAACACAAATTAAATTGCCCCATAGTTACCACCTGWGTCAGTGCCCTGTCTCACAGTCTCAGCCAAAGATGATGTTCAGAGACTGGTTTTAATATGCATCTCTTTATTCTTTTAACTATTTTTTCACCCTTTTCGTTACACATTGCAAGGCTTGAACCATGAGCAAAGCTCCTTCCATTTCTGTGAGTTAATATCAACCACTGTTTATTGGTGATAACAGCACTACTTTATTTTATGCAATCTATGCTGTTGTATGTCTAACATACCATGATTTAATAGACTTTTTATATACAACTATGAATAATCATTTAAAATAATTTTCTAATGCAACCTGGGGAATTACTGACTATAGTTCATGCGATCATTGGTTTTAACAGATTTTGTACATTTTCTTTAGTGCAGTAGAGCAGTTGATTATAATAAGTCTGCAACGTCTGATGATAACCCATCCTATTACAGAAAATGGCTGATGGACATGGTAAGACACCAACTCCAGCGGAAACTCTTCAGTGATTGGAGGGAGGAGGAAGGGAAGAAGTTGTACACCATGGAAACAAGGACTCATTGCCAAAAAAATAACGTAGAAGAATAGCATATGATGGAGGGATAGGCACAAAAGCCTACAGCACAAAAGGATATACAGATGGAAGAAAACATAAAAGCCAATCAGGAAATGCTCTGAAATGCATTAGATGTAATAACAGGATGAGAGAAAGAAGGGCTTGTTAGTTTAAGGGAGAAGGTGAGCTATTGCAGGTGACAGAGAAAAGCCAAAGTGTTCTTGCTTCAGTTTGKTTGCTTTATTCTATGTAAAGAGGCTAGTTTAGTTCAGTCACTTACCATGGCGAATATTTAGAACAAGGATGAAGTAAACAGGCAATATTACCGTGAAAAAACAGGCCAAAGATACTAAGATAACTTAGATTTTTCAAGTTATTCCCTGATGAGAATCACTTAAGGCAACTGGTTTGGGCAGTTTTCTTGGATGACTTGTGAGGACTCAGTGGACTGAAAAAAGGCAAATAACAAGTATCCATTGGGGGAAAGGGACAGAGCCGGGAGAAGGAAGATTAAAGGAGGTATAAGCCCAATAGAATATGTAATATTGATGCCGGTAAAAATAATAGGGGCCATGTTAGTAATCAATTTGCAAGAACCTCAAGAATAATCAAGTGATAATGAACAGCCAACATTTGTTAGTCATTGCCAGGTTTTATTCAAAATGGTCTTGTTTCCTCTTAATAGGATAAGTTTTCTAGAACACAAAGGAAAAAGTAGATGCAGTCTCTTTTGACTTTAGTAATGCTTAAATTTGTTATCAGACTAATGCTAGTTTGATAATAGTTGGAGTAGCCCTATATGCATAAAGAAAAAAAACAAAAACAGAAACAACTTGAAAACCTGAGTTTAGTTACTGAGTTTAGTCTCAAAGTAAAGAGAGCATTTTCGCTCACACAGTGGCCTCACCTATTTGGTATTTATTATCCAATTACTATTTACGACAGTGATAGAAACAATGGAACAGAAAAGTACATATCTTAAAACTGGGCATGACACCAAACCAGAAAACAAAGGCTTGGAAGTACAATAAGAGTACAAATTATGCCAATAAAGTGAAGAAATTATAAATACAATAATTTCCTTAATTACAAGAGTAAAGAACTAATCTAAGTAGGAAAAATCTTATATAAAAATTTATGTTGGGCAACAACTATCTCAGAAACTGCAGTGCAGAAAAAATTCTAACACAGTGGAATGCATACATCACAAAAATATGTGTTACTGAATGTAAGACAAATTACATTTTAAGAGGCATTGTTTAGAATTAGTTTTGTGCGTGCAACAATGGGCAAGGAATTACACCTTTTCATTCAACATTGCTAAAGCCTCTAATGAAAGGTCATATCTAGAATAATTGGAGAAAAAAGGTAAATGCAAGAGTGAGAGTCTTAGAAAACAAGATTTGTGTGGGAAAGTTAAAAAATTTTTAAAAATTAGAGAAGACTGGGAAAGGGATGATATACAAAAGGTTATTCCAAACAGGAGAGAGATGTGCCATTGTCTACAGCTACGGGGTTAGGAAACAAATTGAGGGTCTAATCTAGAACTCAAGATAAACGTAAGGAGAGACTGTCCAAGTATAATAATACAGAATTTGTGTTTTCAGAAAAGCTTCACACCAGTGATTCACAAAAAATTTCATCAGCATCTACCACAATCTATTACCCAATAGTAAGCATCCGTTGGGATCCTCAAACACAGTAACATGAGCTGTTTCTTCATGGGGTTTAAGAATCAGAACAGTACATTTGAATCCCCTAGAAATTTGCCACTGCGTGATTCCTCCATTTTCTAAAGGAAAAATATTAAGAACATTTCTGCATTGATTCACCAAAACACGTTTCCCTTGTCCCATTCCTTAGGAATCCCATAGGCCCTACTTCTCTGTACCACGAGGCCTCCATTTACTGGGGAAAAGAAAAAAGAGMAATGGTAACACTGAATTGAAAGAATGTATTGGGAAGACAGATAAGATCATTTCATTAATTCATCTGCATACTTCACACAGTCACTTCAGAAAAGTCCCTTGTCAACAGTAAGAACTGTGGGGTAATATTTTTTTTTAATCTATAATTAATCTCAAATAAGACACTGTTTCAGGGAAAGAGGACCCAAACTGACAATTGGAAAATTATTTTATATGTATTTGAGTAGCTGGCCCAAAAATAGCCTTTTTGTAAAGCAAAATGCACATTTTTATGGTGTCATTACACTTCATCAATGAATATTTATCTTTAAAACAATAGCTGATGAGAGAATAGGACTAAAGTGTCAAAAATAAAGTGGGGGAAAATTTTGCTTAATAAATATATATGTGCACAACTAATTTACAGCTCTAGAGAAAATTAGAATTACTTCTATTTCCCTAACCTCGCCCTGCTCCCAACAGGGAATATCTTGATGTTCCAGTTTTATGCATGATTTGTTTATTCATAATTTTTCTTATTTTATATTTTTAACTGTGTTTTATACTTCCTCCCTTTGTGCTTTGACAAACAGCTATCAGCATAATAGTGTTTGGAACTGAGCGAATGCCAGGCAGCAGATGCTTGAAATGAAGTTTAGGCAACTAGAAATGCAGAACAGTATGTTAGCTACAGCACTAGCCATTTAACTCTTTCTTGCCATCAGAGCCATGGTTTCATTTTCTTTTTCATGCAGAAGTGTAGGCTATAGGGACTGGTACCATAGGTGAAACAATGTGACCCTAATATCAGGAGATCAGGATACAGCCCAAGCTGTGACCCTAACACTGGGAGATGGGGATGCAGCTCAAGCTGTATGCCAGTGAACTGAAGTACATCAATCTAAGGTAAGTGCTGCAAGAGTTTTGTTACTTGCTCAGTTTAGTTGATTTTGATGCCTGTGTTGAATGCCTATGACATAGTGATACTGCATCAAAGTTTTTCACTGGACATTCCACAAGAATGAATTCAAAACCATTATATTTTTCCTTAGTCTGCCATTGTCCCTTATTCAGTTTCACATGCACTAGAATCCAGTACTCTCTCACTTGTCTTCCTTCCTTTTCACTTAGGAAAACAGAAAAAAGAATAACAGCGTCTGCTTACTATAAAATACATCTCCAGGTAAAAACATTCCTCCTTTTATCTGTCAGCAGCTTTTAGGCAAAGAGAGATTTTGCAACATGTCTTGAATAACTTCTGTTCACCCACATACTATGAAGGCAACTTTTCCAACTAGGGATCTTGTTACATAGTTCCTCTTTCCTGTGAGTTTTTTATGAAGAGGGCACAGATGAAACAGTGACTAGTTTTGCACTGCTACACAAACCATTATTTAGAAATGTCCAGAACATCAACTAAGTTTACTCACTTCAGCATTTGTGCCCTATCAGATGCTGAAAAGAGCTGATATATAGCTACTTCTAGTCTGGGGGTAGGCTTGTGTCACTGCTTTTTTCTATCTCACCTTGATGCAAGTCATTAGAAGCCCAGCCAAGCCTTTTTTGCAACACCATTTTTGCAGTCGCAGGGAGACATAACAGTTGCAAAGAAAGCAGATAAATAATGACATAAGATAACTTTGGAGGCCAACCATTTATGGGGTTTTTTTATAAGATGTTGACAAGACAACTTTGAAAACTGGAAACTGCTTCCATTTTATCTTTTTTGGGGATTTGAAGAAAGCAGCAGAGTTTCATGACTATCAGGTAGAAAAAGGCAAACAGACCAGTTCCACAAAATGATTGGGAAGGTTGCTGCTTTGTTGGTATGGGTTTGGTATCTTGCACGCAAAAATCCCCATATCTTTCTGCTAAGTGGATCTATTGGTTCACCTGTAGAACTCTCCCCTCTCAAAAACTGTCCTTGTGAGAAGCAGATACCACAGATCACAGGATATCCTGAGCTGGAAGGGACTCACAAGGATCACCAAGTCCAACTCTTAAGTGAAAGGCCCATACAGGGATGGAACCCACAACCTTGGCATTATTAGCATCATGCCCTGACCAGCTGAGCTAATCTCAGGGTGGCCATTAACCTCCAACAAATTTTTCATATGTCTCAATATATCACCACTAACCATTCACAGATTCCCATCCCCACAGGAGAAATCACATACCAGCCTACTGCCCAGGACACAAGCAAGCCTAGAATGAGTATCCAGAGAACTAGAGACTGGTATTATACATACTATGCATCATAACTTTCTAAAGCTCTTCATCCATTCATTTATCTCTGTAGGAAGACAGCAATTTAAAAGGGCTTTGCCTTCCTCTTCCCTTCTTTTCAGGCCAACAATTCATGATAGTCTGCCATATGAAGAAAGTAGGGGAGTTGAAATCCTCAGGTGAAGAGGAGTCTGTACTGTATGAAGAAAGAACATGCATTACAAAACATGAGGCATCTTATTACAATCTTCCAATTAAAAGACAGGTGTAAACTTTGTACCTGTTTGAAGAATTTAGCAAAAGGTGTCTGGCAAAATATGTACCCCAAAGACATGTTGTCCCCCTTTTGTCCAGCTGCTAGAAAAGGAACTCAAGTCTACAAAATTCCTAATAGAATGATGAAAGAAGGATCATCCTGTAAGAAAGGACCCAGGGGAAAAAATTTATAATAATAATAATAAAAAAAGTAGTTTTTCATGTGTGTTTAAGTGAACACAAAGAAGTGGCCATTCAAGTTCAGTGATAAAACAGCCGTCTCCAGAACCAACATTCAGCTTCTCAGTGCCATAGCTATGCCTGCAAAGGTAGGATGACAGGCAGTGCTTCCTCCTTACTTGGTGGACCAGTAGGACCAAAGAAGCTGAATACTTGTGCAGAGGAGCAGAATTCTCCTAGCCTAAATGGTTCCAACAGTTACTTGAATATCAGCTGATTGGAAGGTGACCTTTTTTGCTTGATGTCCATGCCATAGGAGATACCTGAAATGAATCAGTGATTTGTAAAGTTAAAACATTCTTTAAAAATGAAAGACACAATCTCAAAGATTAGTAGAAGTTTAAAAATTAAGATTATAGTGATTCATTACTATCCACATACAACTAATTCTGGAAAAAGGTAATGAGCTCAGCAGCCAAGAGAAACACATTCCAGATGATAGGGATAGTTACATACTCCAGTATATTTATCGTAAGTTTCACTTAGATCAATTAATCAGTTTGGAGTTTTTGATGGATGAATGAAGGAATCATGCTTTAAATTTAGGCTTAAATTTCTTACATGTGTCTACATTAAGAAAATAGTTGAGACTGGCCAGTGTGAATTTATGTTTTAAAACAAAACAAATGCAGATGATAACCCAACCACACTTGCAGGTTTGGATACTATGGGCAAGAATGCACTAAATTTATTAGTTTTTATTATGAAAATGTTGTTTGGTGGGACTATTTAGCTCTTACATCAGTAACAAAGTGAGCAAACAATTTTATGAAGAAGTAGGCACATGTAGCAGCTGGGTGTAGGTGGGGGCTTCTGGTCTTGAATTTGGAGTAAGCTACAGCTTCAAGAAGCAGCTCCAACAACAATAGCAGCAGTAATGAGAGGCTGCTAAATTGGCTAAAATTTGTACAAAGCATTCAAGTAAAACTATACATTTCCTTGAATTTTATTGAAACCATTTAACATAAGTTACTTAAATCAGCCTAATTCAGTTTATATCCATCCATTTTGCAGTTAATGAATGTTACTTTGGCCATAGACACAAAAAAATCCCCAAACCAATAAATCAATTTAAAAGAAAAAACTAAATAAAGCCTTCAAATGAATGAAAATATTGCATGAACCACAATCCTAATAAACCATGATGTGAATAAAAGAAAAATATGTTTTTCTGGCTTCTATACAGGATCTTCTGTATCTAAGAATGTCGATGGACTTCTAATAACCACATGACAGATAGGAAATTAAATTGGATGTCACAGAAATTGAAATAAGAGGACATGATCACCACTTGTCTTGATTTACAGCATGTAAATGTCTAAATTTTAGTAAAACTCAAGCAAATCATCAGGCAAGTCCCAGACCTGGGGGCGTCCAGGCCTGGCTGTCCCTGCCCAGCCACCTTGTGCTTCCCTCCCACCTGTCCATGGGTCAGGACCCCATTTCAGAGCCCTGGGGCCATCAGTCTCTGTCCCAGCAATGCCACTGCACTGACTGTCCCCAGCTGTATCTCCTGGACAAAGTACTTCTCTGTGAGTAGGGTAAGGGAAGAAGCCTTACTTGACACATGTTCATTAATAACTCAATTTCATACACTGCAAGAAATGACATATAAGAGGAAGTGGAAGCAGGGATGAAGAGGAAAGAGAGTTTTGATCCTGCTATAGCTTTTATTAATGGAATCCACACTGACAATTCAAGAGAGACATTAAATAAAGAAATGAATTGAAACTACATTCTACATCTTACATCTAAAAGGAGTTTTTCCACGTCAAGGCTGAGCCAACTTGGCCAGRAGACTTTTTTTGAACACCAGTTGTTCATGTCATTACTGCAAGCTAAAAAAATTAAGAAAGAAGAAGAAAATAAAAAAAAATTAGGATTGCTAGTAACTGGTGGGGGGGTTTTGAGTGCTAAAATCATGCCAAGAAGAATTACAATATTAGCTTATCACTTCGGGATACTTTTGAATGTAAAAAAAAAGGTGTCATATCTTTAAAAGAAAAGTGAAGTGTTTTTAATCCATGAGTGAAGGTACTGAAAGATATAATTATTTGCCTCCCTTGGCAATTTTGTTCTACAAAAAGAGCAGTTTCACAGTTTCTACTTAAGCTCTCACTTCTTTTATTATGTTCTTCTCTTCCTGTTTCATCTCTCCCCCATATTGCTCCACAGTACTATTTATCCCTCCTGCAGGTGTAAGAAAGTGACAAATTTTGATACGATTCTTTTTTTTTTCTGCGTTGTACTTTTTTTCCCTTTTGTTATCTTATTTTCTCTTCATTTCCTTAACTCCTTCCCTCTAGACTTGTGCATAATTTCCAGGTCCCTTCCTTGATTCTCTATTTATTTCTCCCTTTTCTCTCAATCCTTTTATCTTCCGAGAACCAAAGATCTGATCACTTTTCTACATATTTTGTCACTTCTTTATTTCTTATTTTTCTTCTCATGCCCTTCATCTTCCTCAGCACAAGAAATCGGGCAAGAAAGTTAAGAGTTCAGCATGGCTGAGTCAGGACCTCCTAGACAAATTAAAGGGCAAGAAGCAAATGCACAGGCAATGGAAGCAAGGACAGGTACCTGCCAAGAGTATAGGGACACAGTCAAGTTGTGTAGGAGTGGAGTGAGGAAGGCCAAGGTGAAGCTGAAGCTGAATTTGGCAAGGGATGCCAAAAATAACAAGAAGGGCAGGTGTCAGATAGAAAAGGAAGGTCAAAAAAAGCACCCCTTGCCCCTCTCCCTGGCCCTCCTCCCAATAGAATAGAAGGGCAAACTGGAAACAATGGATGAGGAACTGGATGAGGTACTCAACATTTTTGCCTCAGTTTTCAATTGGAACCTCTCTTCCCACATCTCTCAAGTGAGTGGAATGCAAGAAGGGGACTGGGGCAGCAAAATTCTTCCCACTGTAAGTGAAGAACAGATTTGTGACCATCTGAGGAATCTGATTGTACATGAGTCCATGGGACCTGGTGGGATGCACACCAGAGTCCTGAGGGAATTGGCTGATGTAGTTGCCAAGCTATTCTCCTTCATATTTGAAAAGTCATAGCAATYGGGTGAAGTCACAGGTGACTGGAAAAAAGGAAACATTGTATGCATCTTTAAAAAGGATAGAGAGGAGGACCCTTGGAACTACTGACCAATCAGCCTCCCCTGTGCYCAGAAAGATCACAGAATAGATCCTTCTAGAAGCTGTGTTAAGGCACATGGAGGACAGGGGGGTGATTCAGGACAGCCGTCATGGCTTCAGCAAGGAACAAGCCTTGCCTGATCAACCTAGTGGCCTTCTATGATGGTGTGACTCCATCCGTGGACAAGGGAAAAGCTACAGGTGTCTCCTATCTGAATTTCTGAAAGGCCTTGAAGACAGTCCCCTACAACATCCTTCTCTCTAAATTGGAGAGAGAAGGATTTGATGGGTGGAATGGTTGGATGAGGAATTGTTTGAACGGTTGCGTCCAGAGGGGAGTGGTCAATTGCTCAGAGTCCTGGCAGGTGTCAGTGACAAGTGGTGTCCCTCAGGGTCCAGTGCTATTCAATGTCTGCATCAATGACAGAGATGAAAGGATCAAATGCACCCTCAGCAAATTTGCAAATGACACCAAACTGAGTGTTGGGGTTGACACACCTGAAGGATAGGATACTATCCAGAGGGACAAGTGGGCCCATAGAAACCYCATGAGATTTAACAAGGTCAAGCGCAAGGTGCTACACCTCTCACCTGGGGTACTGTGTCCACCTCTGGGGTTCCCAGCACAGGAGGAACACGGACCTGTTGGAGCAAGTCCAGAGGAAGGCCATGAAGATGATTAGAGGGACAGAACACCTCTCCTATGGGGAAAGGCTGAGAGTTGGATGGCGTTTTGAGCAAGATGGTCTAGTGGCAGGTGCCCTGATCAGGGTGTGTGTGTAGTGGGTATTGGAACTAGATGATAATTAAGGTCCCTTCCAACTCAAACCATTCCATGATTCTCCATCTGTATAATTACTAGGCATGATCAAAAAAGGATAAAATATAGAAAAGAGAACAGTCATAACCTCTATAAGATCTGTCTGTCTCTTCCTTCCTCTGGCACCACATAGCAGTAGTTATCAAGGGATTAGTTTTCTTCAAAGGAGCCTTCCTCACCCATCTCCTACCCATGGGATGAAGAGAAGGAATCCTTTTTACTAGAAAGATAGATCTGCTTTTGTTGCCCCAAGAAGCAAAGCAAGAACATATGCTTGGAAACCATCTCAAATGTTGATATTCCTCCTGTTTGCAATAGCATCCAGAGTCCCAGAAATTCCTTCAGTAGTAGGGGTGACAGCTTCAAAGTGATCTGCTGCTGAATCCTTGCTTCTACTTCTTCTGAGAGAGGTGAATTACATTACATATAAGTAAGATTTTTTAGCTGAGTGAAATTGTCTAAACCCTTCAGGGAGGGTAAAAAAAGGGGAAAGAAGGGACCAAACACACCCTTCTGAAACACTTTAGTTCTGAGCATAACTACAAAGATAAATGTTTCCTGGTGGAGCAATTCTACTACTTAATATCAGTAATCAATCATTCACATGATCATTGTGTGGGCACTCTCAACCCCAACTTCCAGCTAAGGACAGCTGAATCCATCCCTGAAAGGAATGCCTACTCCCAGCGCAGGAGATTTTTTCAAGCTGCCCAACACTAATCAGCTTCATTTTTATGGACTTCCTAAATGTCCATTCTGTCAGAGAGACCCCCTTCTTTATAGCAGGGGAGAGCAGACACATGTGTTTTAATTGCTGATCTGACCTGGTAGATTAATTTAAATCCTTCTCCCTCTTGAGAGCACCACACCATGAGAATACAGAAATATTCTCATTTACCTTCCACTTCCATCACTGATATCAATGCCAGACTTTTTGCTGACTTGGGGCTTGAATAACCTGCTATGTAATTATAATACTGTTTTATACTGTTATACTTTTATATTCTATACCGTAATTATATGGCACAGAATTAATTGCATGCAAATGTGTTAGCACATCATTAATAAGATTTATCACGCATTCTTCCAAGTAAATTACAAGAAATGATCATAACATGGTAATGATGTGGTGTCATAGTTTTTTGGAAAGCCTGAATGGGAGGGTTAGGTCTTTTGTATAATCATTATTATGCTGCCTAATGCAATACCCCAGGAGTTTGTTCAGGAGAGCACATGCACAACCACTGTGGCTCATTCAAGACCCACAGACACTGCTGAAACAAGTGTGCTCTCAAGTGCTGACTTAAAGCAGAATTTTCTCTGTACCAGGCCTTAAGCACTCCATGTCTGTGCATATCTCTATACAAGTCTGTATAATATATTGTATAACCCAGGCTTAATCTTGAGCAGTCTACAGTCTTAGAAATATCTGAAAAAGCTTAAATTGGTCTCTAATATTAAGAAATTAAATTGAAAGTATTTCATCTTCCTATAGTGCTTGAATTTGTACCACAGATTTTCTACTGTGCCTCACTGTTCTTCCTCTAATTGCTGCTATCAGACACATAGCTTTTTCAAGGCAGACATCGGTTTTCCATGTACATCTGGAAACCATTACATAGCACGGAAACCATGCTACTTAACATGGTTAAGCTAGAGTAATACTAAGAAAAATGTACTGTAAACAAAACAGGGAGCATGCCAAAATAGGATGCCTGACACATGCTGTATGGGCATCTTCTTCACACTCCAGTCAACATATTTTTGCACCTTGCAAGTCCAGTGAATCATCCCTACTGTAAAGTAGTAATTTAATTTCTCAAACAACAACATAAAGCAATATTTACTGAAGTAATAGCTAGCAAAATTCTTAAGAAAATCCTTAATGTCAGTTCAGAGGAGGTTAACACTTGTTAACTCATTAGAAATATGAGCTACAAAGTCTATGACAGCAAAACCAGGTAATATATGGATTAAGATAAGGACAGAACACACAGGTTTAACTCTGCAGAGTTACATATTTACTTTTAAGTAAATTTCACACTGTTTCTGAGAGAAGGAAAAAAACAAATAGCCTCTACTGCTGTTAATATATTTGTCACACAATTTTGGCAGCTTTGATCAGCTTTGTCATTTCAGGCAGGCAGTAGTTTTTATACTGATTCGAGCATTAATCAGAACACATTTTTTATTTCAGAATTAGCATACCAAAAGTGTTTTGTGAGTTATCATGCTAATATGTTCTATCAAAGACTAAATTAACATTTTACCGCTGCTAACCAGAGGCAATGCTTCATATACAATTCAGATGATGTCGCCAAACTTTCAYGTTGTCGCTGTTTAAATTTGAGGGTGCTTAATATTTGTGGACCTAAAGAAAGATCTTTCGAAAATAATCTAACAAAGCCCCCCACAGTCCAGTACCGGTATTCCTAGAGCTAATGAAGCCCCATACTGTTCCTGATCTCTATTGTGCTTCCTGTGATGAAGAACAATGTTCCAAACACAATTATGCAGCACCCCTTTCCATCTTCACCTTCCTTTCATTTCTTCAAACACTTTTTAGTCTCAGCAGTATTCTGAAAAAGGATAGGAGAGCAGAAGAGAGGAGGGAACTGCTAACCTGCTGCATCTGAACTGCTTTCATGTCCTTGGAGTAAAAGACAACGACAGAGTAGTAAGACTGTATTTTGCTGGTTTCCAACATCTTCACATGAGAACTGCTACCCTTCTTCTAAAGCAACCATCCAATGTCAAGTTACCATTATGCATTAGTGTTTTCCTGGCAAAATTCTGTCACCACAAAGGTTTCCTATGGCAAACATCCCAGTTTCATCCTACCTGTAAATGCACCACAGATCGTGCATACAGCTACTGCTTGCCAGGGAGCACTCATTGATCACCATTTGAGCAAATTTTCTTGACTTTTGTGAGATCTGTATAACAAAATTYGGCATGGCATCTGTGAAATTGTGACAGCAGAAGTTCGTATCTTCTACAGAGATGTAGAATCTTTTGCCAGGAATTTGATAGCAACAGTTGAAGGTAGAAGGAAGTTTTCACTTTTTGTCTGAGAATGGTTCCTATCTACAATGAGGAACACAGTCTATGCAATCTGCTCAGACTTAAAATAAACATTATCTAGGTTTAAATTCAGATTTAAAGTGTCATTTAAAAGAACAAACCCTCATATGCATTTAGAACAACAGATACACTCAATTACAGAATTTAATGCAGAATCCTAGAATCACCCTTACATAACTAATCATGAATTAAAAATAATTAAATCTAGACAGTCCCAAACTCGATTATCCAGGAAGTTGACTTGCTCCAAAGAATTACCCAGCTCCTTTGACTCCTTTTGGTACTCAAGAGTGTTGAAAAGATTTTTCCATCAAGGTGAGGACATCACCAAATTTTGGCAATGTCAGATCAGAGGTACCAAATTCCCGAGTACTGATACTGTCTCAGTCAATGATGTAAAGAAATACCAACTACAGCAACAATAGCAAAGAGGTAGGCTGTTCCTCGGCTATTATTTGCATTCACTCTGGGTTCTGCAGGAAGCCTGTACAAACATGAGAAGAACTATATTCCCATCGAGTTGCTCTCCCCATAATCAAACTCCCAGCATCCCCATTAGCATCCCTCCATAAATGTCAAAGTTTTAGAGATAATTTAATGTTTAGAAGGCTAGGACTTGGATGCCACTGCCAATGTCTGTATCCACAAAGAAGGTCACAGCTCCTTAGCCAAACACCAATAATTCAAGCCTGTCTGGGTTTCTGCTGTGACATAGTTGTCAAATAGCCTCTAGGAGTTTACAATCTCTTCTTAGCTGTAGGTACTGTTAACTAGTGGTGGATACATTCCTTCCTAAAGAGGAGGTACGATTACTTCCTCTGTCACCTCTAGATGCTTTCCCAACCTATCATCACAATCTCAATTAATCTGAGTTGATCCTCAGCCAGCTAATTTGTATCTCTGCTCTGCTCTTCTTTGTGAACTGAGCTGTCGCATCATCCATTATAAGTGGAAGATAGAGACTTATACATGCTTTCTTTATCAATAGGTCAAAAAGAAACAGATTGCATACTTCCTAAGGGTGGGATTAATTTACTTAAAATTTTAGTCACCTGAAGCCCAATCTGGTTTCCCATGACTCCACACAAAAGTTAAAGAAAAAAAAAAAAAGAGTAATAAGCAGGTCCAGAAGGCAAGTTACTTGATCTAGTTTAAACTCATCCTGCTTTCAAAGCCTGCTTCTCTCTCTCTTCAGTGTGGGGATAGTCAGTGTCTAGCTCAGATTTGGCCAGGTTTTTTTGACCCCAAAGTTAGATCCCACACTAACTCACAAATGGCCCCTTTTCTGATTGAACAGCAGTGAAAACCAAACCAGTGACCAGCACTATCCTCACTAGAAGAACGGTTTTGGCAAAAAAATTACCCATACTCATCTGCTGAAATCTGCCTAAGAGGAAGAAAGAAGACACTGAAAAATAGAGTTTCATCCTACTCTGATTAAGTCACTTAAGAGTCCTTCACAAGCAACAGTGCTGAGAGCAGCTGTAAGCTTTAAAGCAAGTGAAAAAACATCTGCACCAGATCATCAACTACTCCTTACATAAATCCTGTCAACCACCTCAATCTCTCTGGCAAAGCCATCCTCAATTTCTATATCCCACTGCTCCGAGCCCTCAGTTTTAGAAGCTATGTAAGAATTCACTTCATACTGAGGCAGACTGTAATCCCCTGAAGATGATGTGGCTTTTCATCAGCTTCAAGTTAGATTTTTTCCAAAGACCTTCTAAAATCATGGGTTTACGGAAAGGGAAAAAGAAAAAAAAACCAAAATCCAAATATTTGCTTAATTCTTCAAAGAGATGTGGAACCAAGAATACTTTTCTTACAATGAGTAAATGATGTATTCGAAAAAGATAATTTTTACTTACAAATGTTTAATATTCAGAGTTGACTACTGTTAGTGAGCATTCTCTTCTGGAACACAGATAGTATTTAAACCTCAATAAAAGGTGAGTTTCTCACCTGTGTTGGTTTAACAGTTCAAGAAGGGATATTGCTACTTTAACAATATATTTAGCTTTTTAGAATCTGAGATCTGCAATGAAGAATTTGCAGATTTAGGCACTGTATGCTCATGTAGAAAAGTTCTTCCCTTTCTAGCTTTCAGATGCCTTGTMTAAATAAATGTGTTGGACTTTTCTGTCAGCATCAAGGGATCTTATACAAATGGCAAGTAAGAAAAAGAACTAAAAGAAAACTTTATTCTTAATACTTTGACTGTGACACTATTTCTGAACATTACAGTCAGATTTCCAGGAAAACTGGTTCCCAACAATGCAAAAAACTGAAAAAAAGCCCCCAAAACCAACTTATTACCTAGTATACCTGTCTGTTTCTTTAATTTTAAGAAATGTATTTAACCTGCAGAGAGAATTTTGAAGATCTTATTGCCTACTATTTGCACCTTTGGGAGCCCAACTACCATTGAATCTCTTCGCTTGTATATTTTCCAGCACAAATTACACTATCACTTTTGATCTAGCATGATGTAATTACCACTCATTTATGAAACAAGCACAAAATACTACTACAGCCCTTCACATGTAAGATGCAACACAGCACACAGGAGATCAGTTACAGAGCATGCAGCATCTGACTAATGAGCCACAAGCCAAGGCTGCTTACTCCATCATTAGGGTGAAAGAGTGTTGGAGTAGTTCCATAATTTCTGCATCAACTCATCACCCAAAGTGCAAGGCAGCTTGCTGAAGCAATGAAGCCCAGAGACCTGTTCCTTTCCAGCCTACTGAGCCATTTGTTATCAGTGTTGTGCTTTCAAAGACACAACAATTTCTCTGCCTGGGAAAGAGGTAAATTTGCTTTCTCAGAAGAAATCTGGTTTTTCATTAAGACACACAAAAAACCCACCCAAAACATTAATCAGAGTGTCACAAGAGTGAACCCAGTGTGATGTGGGGATATTTAAAAAGGCTTTCTTTAACCCAGGAACGCAAATATCCTGAGTAGTTCCTATAGCAGGAAAATGTGCTCTCAGAAGTGCATTTGAGAGCAGGCTGTGAAACACAGGTGCTCTGATTTGCCCACTAAAGGAGCCTCTTGATTGTAAGTTGTATTTTCGCAAGCACCCTGCAAGCCTGACCTTTTCCAAGTTTCATTGCCTTTGTACTACTCCCTGTCCCCAAAGAGGGGGAAAGCTACTACCTTTGACTGATGCCAACATCTCTTCTCCTAGTGAATAAGGAAGAGAGAAGTAGAAGTAATTTTCAGGAAGAACTTAGTCCATTTTTTGCCCATCCCATGGGAGCTAAGCTGTTACTGCAATTAGAGGTTTTTAGCTGTTCCCTGGCTACTATAAACTAGTAACCAGAAGCTGCAGCTGCTTTGTACTACATTACACAGGAAAAACTGAGCTGCTGCTGGTAATAAATCAGCATAGTTTAATTTTGATTTAATGTTTATCCTTTTTTTCTTTAGTAGCTAATAGTATTTTGATCCCTTTAAAACATTCTTGTCTCTCACCATAATAATAATTTTGATAAGCTGCTGTAGAGATATCAAACTTCACTTTTGAAAATACCCTTTTTTCCACAAACCTTCCATCTGTAGAGCACCACTGTATCTCCTCTAATATTTAGGTGATAAACCCATTCAATTACCAATATGTTGCTTGCAATTTTTGTTTCACTTGTGAAACTTCCTGTGACAGCTCAGCTAGGGGGAGAGACGGGAGGGGTGTTATGTTTACAGTAAGAACAAGCTGTAATTACTAGTTGCAGATATAAATATGCACCTCCAAACCACAGAGAAAGTGAGTTGCTTTAGCCATTAAAGTTATCCAACAGTGTAAACATTTGAAGACTGTAATGACAGCTTGCTCTCATTTCCTTGCTTATGGAAATTGGACTGCTTCTGGCTGCTATCAATTAGCACATCCCAACACTTTGCAGGAATGTGGCTGTCAGCGACCCCACATTCATGTGTCAAGATAGAAGCCATGTGCATCTGAATATCTGTCCTCGGCCTTCCGAAGGTGGATGACAGCTTGGGTTGCTAAAACACTCAGTCTGGCACTTCAGTGAGCAACAGCTTGTGAGAGTAATAATAATAATAATGTATCTTTATAATGTGGTAATATGCTTATAATAAATAGAATCTATATCTAGCTGGAGAATATAAGGCTACACTGGAACAAGATGGGTTTCAGCTTGATCTCTTTATCCAGTACCCAACACTTACACTAAGGCATCAAAAATAAGTCACGATCTCATATTTTATTTATAAAAAGCCTAACTCTTTTTAAGAATTGTTGGAAAAGGAAGGAGAGATGTATCAATGAATATTTCAACAGTTTAAATAAATAAAGCATAAGTGATGAAATGTGGGAATAGGTAATTTCTGAGTCTTCCTTAAGTAACTGCATAGGTGCCTGAGAATCTAGAAAGGAACAATCAATCTTTACATCTTTCATATAAAATATTTTCTCCAATGTCTTTGCTCTGAACATTTTAAGTAGTTAAGCTTATGCTTTCTATGTTACTGTTTTCTTCAAAAATTCAGTTGAAGTGTTTTGGTGGAGGTAAGCTGCCTCCTCCAAACATTTTTGTCATCCTCCTTATTTTGGGTGAGACAAGTCAGATCTGAAAAAGTTGTAATTAGCCTAAGTCACTGCCACTACAGCAGACCTTCCTCAGTAGCTCCGATAATTTAGTGCATTGCTCTGGTCGTGAGATGTGACATCACAAAAAATGTTGAAAATTTACAAACTACCAGCAAACATAAAACCAAATTTTCCCTTTTTAGGAATTACTCTTGTCTGCTTTAACTCATCCCCATTTCAGCTTACACATGAGTTTAGCCATTTCCACAGTACTTAATTCTGACAATCAGGATCTTGAATTGAATTCCCAGAGCCTCCAGGCTAACACAATGTGACATTATCATACTTAAAGGCATTTGAGGAGGTTTTGAGCTATTTAAGTCTAGAAAAACCAGTTGCATTTACATGAGCTGTTTATTAATTAGAATCAGATTTATTCTTTCCCATTTGCAATATAGAAATCTTTGATTAGGGGAACGTAACCACATATTTATGACCAACATAAGTCCTGCCTACTGCTCCCTTGTTCAAAAGAAGCAAGAGTAAGTGGTCTTTCTTTCTTGTCACACTGATGAACATTCAATTCCTTGAATCAAATGGGATTCACTGAGCATGCCAAAGCTTTTCAATCAGTTGACAAGATCACTGCAACAGTTTGGACTGGATTTCAGATTATCTGCCAGACTTAACACTCAAAATGCTACATCTTATAAAACAGTTTTAGAATCATAGAATGGTTTTTGTTGGAAGGGACCTTAAATATCATCTAGTTCCATCCTCCCTGCCACGGGCACAGACACCTTCTACTAGACCAGGTTGCTCAAGGCCCCATCCAACTGGTCTTGAACACCTCCAGGGATGGGGCATCTACAACTTCTCCGGGCAACCTATTCCAGTTCACCACCACCTTCAACAGCAAACTTCCTCCTAATATCTAATCTAAACCTACTCTCCTTTAGCTTGAATCCATTCCCCATTTTCCTGTCACTACATGCTCATGTTAAAAGACCCTCTCCATTTTTCCTGTAGGCTCCCTTCAGTTGCTGGAAGACTGCAATTAGGTCACCCCTAGGATGGCTCTTTTCCAGGCTGGACAAATCCAATTTTCTCAGCCTTTCCTCACGTAACAGGTGCTCCATCCCTCTAATCATTGTGGTGGCCCTCCTCTGGACTTGCTCCAACAGATCCATGTCTTCCTTGTGCTGAGGACCCCAGAGCTGGATGCAGTACTCCGTGTGGTTTCTCATCACAGTGGAAAGCAAGTGGCTTAATTGTTTGTCCCTCTTATACTTAACAACTAGAGTACTGTAAAGTTTTTTTCATTTTGGTTTCGTTAATTCTTGTCAATAAATATTGAACTCATTGAGAAGACAATTTCAATCATTTTCAAATTATTAGAAAATTAAGATCACATCAAAAGTTTTGGAGGAAAAATTAGGCTCACAAAACTAATGAAATGGTGGAGTTAGCATACCAGCTCACATGTCTAGAAATCTAGATTTATTTCTTCTTTGAGATCAGATCTCATCATCAGGTATTTTGGATGTAGAATTTTATTTAAGCCCACGGGATAAACTAGGCAAAGAGAGGTTTTGAGCATTCACTTCTTAGTTGACTCCATCAGAACACAGGATAACCTGGAGGAGGTGGTTCTCACCTCTCCTTGTCGGAGTTATGACACTTGGAGAAATGAGTCCCTGTGCAAAAAAAAAAATGCTCTAGATCAGGATGAAGAAGGCTTCAGGACACTTTGGAGCCACTACCCATAGGTCAACTTATATCACAGACAGAGTTAAAAAATTATATCACCAAATCAGGAAGTTGACAGAGAACACTTGCCTGTGAAAGCGAACAGTGTGCAGAGGAACAGAGAATGAAATGTTCTCTGCTTTAGACTTATAATAAAACTTTCAGTGCTTCACAGTGCCTCTGGTACCTCCTCAGACCCTCTCTAAGGAGCTGTGACTCATCAGCTGAAGAATGCTAGTTTGGGGCTCATTTTTTTTTTTCTGAGGCCATGCCACCTTTACTTTAGTGCCTACATCCATAACAGAAGTTGAAAATGTTATGATCCCGCATTGTTYGGCATATTCCACACTCCTAGGAATAAAATGGTTTTGCTGGAAATAAGGGCAGATATGATTATGAAACATTCTTACATTCACAACAAGTTATTGCTCTGTTCTACACAAGTTACTCATGGTTAAAATTTCATGTTAATAGCATAGGGGAGTAGCGGAAGACAAAGCCAATGCAATGAAAGAAGCTAATAAAGCAAGGCATCTCTGGGCCTTCTGCCTCCCTGTGTTATTTGCACTGTACTTTAATTCAGCTGCACATCCTAAATTTTGTGATAATATAAACCTGAAAACTCTAATTGGGAACACTTTGGCTAATGTATATGTGAATCAAGAAGGCTTTTGATAAAACTGAAGAAGAAACAAGGGAAAACCCCATCGGACATGAGCCCTCCAGAACATTTTTATGTCGGTTTCTGGGTTGTGTGTATTCTTTACAGATCTTCATGCTCCAAAATAACTAATGTGGAACACATAGGGAAGGAAAAAGTGGTCAGAAACATTCCTATGAGCTTTAATTTACTTAGAATGAAAAACAACTTCAAAAAGACCTGGAAAGTTTAAAAGATGATATTGCAATGCCAGAATGATGACAATATTTGTGACATTGTTAATGTGAATCAATATGAGAGAGACATAATGTCAGTACAAGTTATCCTACTATGAAAATAAACACATCAGGAAATTTAAGACCTAATTAAGTTGTGTATGGAAAACTTGAAGCAAGAGAGAAAAGGTGAGTTGGTGCTGTATCAGTAAATCTGAGGCCTAAATCAAGTAGACAAAGAAACATAAAACCCGTAAAAAATACATTATTTAGTGTCTCTTCCTGCTTTGAATAACATCCATAGCCATGAATAGCACTGATTCCCTGTCCAGACAGAATACTGTTCACCATGGGAAGGCAGAAGATAAAAAGAAAGTGGGTCTATCAGTCCTTTCTGGCTGGCCAAATTCTAAGATTTCCGGAGTCTCTCTGACCCAGATGTAAATCAAAACCCCATGCCATGAGCACTTTCAGCTGGGGAAATCTGCTGACTTGACGGTACATTTATATGGCAAAAAAAAAATGATACAGAAGAATGAAGAATAAGGCCTGTCATGTGCAAATAATGTAGGATGAGGTGAGAATTAGGATCTTGACAAGTAATAATAAGAGCTTTTAGGCAATAGGTAGCTGATTCTGCTGAGGAGAGAACTTTCAGTCAGAAAGAGCCACTGAGACCTTTCCTTACTAAGACGAATGCCCTAAAGGATGTCAGAACTTAGAGGAGTGTTTGTACAGCTCATTCCCAAACCTAGCTCACACGCTCTGATTATCCACACTCTCTGCTCAGAGCCAGGTGTACAGCATGGTTGAAAACAATGGAGGACACAGATGGACTTGAATGAGAATACCAGTTCTACCTGAACTGTTACCAAGAATAGTGGGAACATGACCCAAAAGATCAGAAACCAGCATTAGGTGTAAATATTAAAATTGCGAGAATTCCAAAATTCATTACAAAAGTGCTTGAACTGCATCGATGTTAGTGGATCAGGATTCATTTGAATATTAGTAAAAATCAGGAAGCCTGCTGGAATAAAATCCTATGACACTGTCTCAATGTTATCTACCAGAGATTCATTAAAGTAAAGTAGGAAACTGTTGGAAGAGGTAAAGGGAAGAGTATAAGGCATACATTTTACCTGTTTTAGTAATTTACAGAAACTTAATTGTGGAGTTTTCTAACTTCATAACTGAAAGAGAAGTTTATATAAGACCAGGTAATGGTTGCAGGACCCTTTGGTTGAATAACCAAACAATCAAAAATTATTTTCATATCTTCTGCAAAGCACTACAGAAGTAAAAAAAATCTATACAATTGTTTAATACTTATGCAATCTTAATTAATCTGAATTCAAGAATTTTTACTAAAGCAAACAGTTTAGGCCTTGGGCTCAAAATGTACAGCCAAGTGCTTATTATACTTATTATCTCCTCAGTGCACTTTTTACTTTCCCTTCCCTTCTGCCACCTGCTATATATCATCAGTAATTTTTAGCTTGATTTTTTTCACTTGAAAAAACTAAATTTTGTAATTTTACAAATAAATAAACCAAACCCACACACACTTCTACAAAAATGTTCCTTAATGAAAAAGCGCGCACACACACACACACACACACATCCCCTGCCCCTGATTTTCTCTTATTGCCCTCCTGGGCTCCTGTAAACAGTTTTCTGTTCAGGTAGGCATTTTCAGCGGGAGTTATAAGAAAAAAAAGAGAGATCATTTAGGAAGCTGTAGGGCAGCTTCACCATATGGTATGCCCAAAGGATACACTAGAAACACAATAAACTGCAACTCATCATGTCATACTGCTGTATTAAGCATCCCTCATTGCCTCCACTTTTAGCAGAGGTCTGAACCAGAAGATGTGAGATAATGCATATGTGACAGTTCTCATTCTCCAAGTAGTCCATAGCAAAATTTATTTCTAAGGAATAAAATAAGAATGTGCAGGGAGTATAAAAACTTTATTGAGCAGACCAAATATTACATTTTCTGTTCCTGAATGGTTTCCTAGTTCAGTAACAAGTAGGCCATCCAGTGCAGAAAGGTAAGGGTACTGCCCCAATGCCTAAGTTGCTGTATTATTATATCAGAATTATGATATCGTTATATTATATAATATATTGCATATATTATATTTATTAGAATATTAATTATTATTACATCACAGTTGCTATATGGTTATATCAGAAAGTCCTAAGTTTTCTGATTCAACAAATGATCAACTATTGCCTTGCAATGTAAGAAAAATACAATCCAAGTATTTGTGAGGTCTTTTACAGCTGTACATGCACATAGATGGTACAAGGTACCTGAGAATCTGACCCAGAAATCCATCTATTCTCAGGCCCCTTTAAATCCTTTGCACATTCTCTCTGGAGCCCTGAATGAAAATAAAAGCCTTTAGCTTTGCTTCTTTTTTACAAAAGTCTCCACTACCAACCACTGCTAAAGTTTCACACAGTGAAGTACCTGAAAAACCTCTGCTGAAACTCTGTGATTTAGGAAAAAGGCAAAAGAGAAAGAAACAAGGAAAGAAGGAAGGAGAAAGACGACTCACTTCTACTGTCTTTGAAAAGGAGGAGCAAGGTGGGATTAAAACATCAGATAAGACAGTTCAGACACAAAGCACAGCTGACAGACAAAATAGGTTCATCACAGGTTAGAACACCTGTGTCTGCTGGCTGATTTCTGGCAGCTGCTTCTGCAAGAGCAACCACTTGCCACTGCTTTACTGACCAGTGGATGAGAACAAAACACAGCATCCATCACTCACACAAAAAGCTCTCTATTGCTCATCAGCAAGGCTCCTTGTGTTGCAGCTCTGCAGGGTGGAGGGTGAATGCTCTAGCCTGTTTACTCCTAAAGCTAAATTGGACTATATTCAGGTATCACTCAGAAAAGAGCTGACAGGAAAAAAAAAGCACAAAGGCTTTTGTTCAGCAGTAATCAGGCCTGCCTGCAGGTCAGCATCCACCATATTTTCTTTTCATAAAAACATAGAAGCATAGAATTGTTTGGGTTGGAAGGAACACGTCTGCCATGGACAGGGATGCAACACACGAGACCAGGTAGCTCAAAGCCCCATCCAACCTGGCCTTGAACACTTCCAGGGATGGGGCATCCACAGCTTCTCTGGGCAACATGTTCCAGTGGCTCACCACTCCAACAGTGAGGAATTTTCTTCCTAAATCTAATCTAAACCTAGTCTCAGTTTAAAGCCATTCCCCCTTCTCCTACCACTATGTACCCTTCTCAAATGTCCCTCTCAGCTCTCTTGTAGGCCCCCTTTAGGTACTGAAAGGCTGCTATAAGGTCTCCCTGGAGCCTTCTCTTCTCCAGGTTGAACAATCCCAACTTTTTCAGCCTGTAGCCACAGGATAGTTGCTCCAGCCCTTTGATCATCTTGGTAGGTCTTCTCTGGACATACTCTAACAGGCCTATGCCCTTCCTGTGCTGGTGACCCCTGTGCTGGATGGAGCACTCCAGGTGGAGTCTCCTCCCTTGCCCTGCTGGCCACACTGCTTTTGATGCAGCCCAGGACACGTTTGGCTTTCTGAGCTGTGAGCACACCGAGTCATGCTGAGCTTTTCTCCCACCAACACCCCCAAGTCCTTCTCCTCAGGGCAGTTCCAAATCTTTGTCCTGTATTTGTGCCTGAGATTTTCCTGGCCCATGTGCAGGACCTTTCTCTTGGCCTCGTTGAACTTTATGAGGTTCATATGGGCCCACTTCTTAAGCCTGTCAAAGTCCCTCTGGGTGACATCCCTTCCCTCCAGAGTGTCACCACACAGCTTGGTGTCATGAGCAATCTGGCTGAGGATGCATGATATCCCAACTGTTTAATTTGTGTTTATATTTGTTTTATTTTATTTCTTCTTCACTTTTAAGTATGAGCTCTTGTCGTTCAATTTAAAAATTACCATTCTAACTCAAAATCTACACCACAAGTCAAAACGGGATGTAATTATGAACTTTTAGTATCATTATGAAATTAAATTTTAAGAACATCTTATGCAATTGCAACTAAACATACTAAATAGATGGTAAAATTGCACTTTACCATTGCTAAGTGAAGCTGGAAACAGACAGGGTGTTGATAGAAATCAGTTACAAATGCAAAATTGATCAATAATTGGGCAAAACTTCACAGATAATCTACCAAATAAAAGCTAATCAAACAACAGTTACAAGTTAAACAAATAAACATCAGCTTCCAGCCCCTCCTTTTGAAAGCCTGGTCGTGAGGTGGGACTTTGTTCACTGGCCATTTAACAGACCAGATGTTTTTAGAGTTCATCCTTGCTCAAATTGTAGACAGACTTGAGATTGATTTCATAAAAGAATGCCTTCAGCACCAGCAACTCCTGTCACAGCAYATTATCTCCTCAGTAGTACCGGCACAGCTGTCTGAGAGGCTTTGCTGTGAACCAGACCAAGGAATTGATATGGCTGGAAATAATCCCACGGATTTTTTTTTTTTTTCTTCAAGTCCAATCGCTTTCTCTGTCTAGATTTCGGCAGGAGTGGGAACATGCAGGGAGGTGGCAGTCATCTGCGGCCTGGTACTTCAAAAATGCTGGGCCACAGCCTAAGAATTTATTTTTTTAGGCTTGTTCCTTTTAAACAGTTGCAGATCATACATGCAAAAGCAGTAATAAATACTCAGCATTTAAGACATGTCCCAGAATCTCTAACGTTGGAATGAGGTACGTGGCGTAGCCTTAAAGCTGTGCACAACTGCAATTGCACATAAGACTGAATTATACAACACTGATAATGCTGACATTTCTTTTTTTCCCCGACTTCCATATTTCATTTTCCATTTTCCTCTCTATAGCACCAAATTTGCAGCATCTAGGCTCAGGCTGCTGGACACTCCAGACTCTTCTCCACTTAATAGAGGAAAACATGGGTCTGTGTTCTGTCTACTCTGCTGGCTGGAGCCTTGAACCAAACCATTCATGCTTGACTT
This sequence comes from Amblyornis subalaris, assembly GCA_018881555.1. Classification (NCBI taxonomy): domain Eukaryota; kingdom Metazoa; phylum Chordata; class Aves; order Passeriformes; family Ptilonorhynchidae; genus Amblyornis; species Amblyornis subalaris. The sequence continues at coordinate 23,214,293 of JACAXG010000002.1, read as the reverse complement.
GGAAAAGCTGAGCTGTAGCAGATTGTCCCTCACCACSTCAATCCATCCAGGACACTGCAGTGGAAAACCTACACCTATAATTAGGGGCCCCATGTGCAGCAAACTCCAAGCTTGGGCTCGGATGAGCAATAATACGTGGAAGTTGGAGGATTTATAATGTGCAGTTGTGAGGAAATCTGTCTCAAGAACATGTACTTAACTGATGGCATAGACATGCTGAGAGTTATTCTGCTGAGAGCAGTTTATTCCTGCAACACTCAGTTATTGCTTCAGGGGACTTTAAATATCATTTCTTGTGGCCCAGATGATCACAGGTATTGAGGCACATACAAGAAATGTAAGCTTTCCAGAGTGCTATTTCACTAAGACACAGATGGAGCTGTATGATTTATCTGAAGTCACCCAGGGATACAGCAGCAATCAACCTCACCAGGACTATTCCCCAAAGCACAGTCAGACTTCATAATAGATGCTGACTAAGTACACAGTCAGAGCGAGGAGTCGAAATGGATTCCTCCGCTGAATTCTGTTTATTGCTATAAACAATTTACATGGAGAGCAGCTTGTTACGGGGTTGGTGATTCATTGAGATGTCTTACTAGATCATACTTGCTGTATAACTTGAACTGTGGGTGCAACTACTGTCTGGGAGGCTGGGGAGTTGCCTATATTTTGGCTAACTTGCCGGCAATTCAAACACAAGATTTCTAAACCATAGCATCAAATTCAGTGGCAGGTGGCAGAAAGCCCTGCATAGAGAGGCAGGAGTTGTGGAAAAAGGCATAAAATTGTCAACTGTGAGTTACACTCATAGTCTAAAGATGACGTCACAAGACTGAAGCACTATAGGCAGTGCTCATAGCATCTCCACTGTCTGCCTTTATCTGCAACTGATCTTTTAAGTCTCACTCATGATGATCTCACCCCAGCTTCTTGTTTACTCAAAGATATTTTATACAACTTGACCATTACAAAGGTCTTGTACCTTTCACTGGCACCTACTGTAAGACTGTTTTTAATTGGCAGTGCAGACTAGAAAGATCTCAAGATAAATGAGATTCAGATCCCTGCTCTGCCCTGTTTACTGTGCTCTTGAACATATGTTGAGAAGCCTATAATGGTTTGCTGTAACAACCAACTCACTGTGTAACGGGTGACRAATGAGTTATAATATTTTACTGCTCTTGGCTAAGTACATGAAGTGGCATGTGCAGTGAGCATATTTCAGGATTTATTCAAGTGCAAGCATTGAAACATTCACATTCTTTGCAGGAGGCAAGAGGAAATAAAGACTTTGACTTTTTTTTTTTTAAGTAAAAGTGAGGCACTCTTAGAAAGGATTTGCTCCGGTTTTGCCATTTTGAAGTACTAAATACAAAGCATTTTGGCAGAGTTATGCTTAAATTATATTCTAATGTTTGCCACTATGTATAACTTGAGGGGAAGAGGACTGCTTGTGAGATTCTCATTACAGATACAGCTCCGTCGGATGCTGCAGGGAGACTGCCCATGTCAGGGAAGAAGAAGGAGACAATGATCAGTGGCACAATCTGCCAAGAACTGGACAACCCAACAGGTGTTTTCTCCACACGTTTGACCTAAGTCTGTGGTGTATCAGTGAGATACCATTGCTGACATTAACACCTGCTTACATGGTCACCCCAGGCTGCTCTTTGCTCTTTAGTTTCCTTTCTGTTATAGTTAGTGAGTTTTGCTAGGTGAAGGAGCTGCTCTGTATTACTATTCCTACAGTAATAAATTTAGAGGACAATTGTAGCATTATGGTAATGATTGTAAAAATAAGATGTGGGCTAACGCAGTGACCACAATTTGTCCTCCCATCTGTTTTAAGCCTGAGGTTTTTCCTAAATCTCGACTTCTTCATTCCCAAGACTCAGCTGCATTAAGAATGAAGCACCCTTTTAAGCTCTCTTTTAGCTTAACATCATTAGATTTCCCTTAAAATCGGCCATTTGGCCGGTTTTCACCCACAATAGAAAGTTACTATCATGCTCTATCATTCTGTCCCTCTTTCCAATCCTAATGTCCACTTTCTTCTGTTTGAGTCAACACCAGGATGTTGACACTGAATGTCTTCTATTTGAATTTAATGTCAGGTTGCTGCCTTGTGGTTATTCAATTGGTCCCTGACATCAGCTAAACTCAATCTGTATGAAAGTCAAAGAAGGGAAATTCAGCAATTGTGGGAGAGAAAATAAAACAAATCAAAGTAAAGCAAAACAACAACAACAAAACAAAATAAACCAAGCAAAACAAAACAAACTCACAACAAATGAAACTACAACAAAACAAAGAAAGAAAAATCCATTTTTTGTGTGTGTGTCCTGTAATAACACAAATACCTTGTAACACCTTTGACATAGTCTCACACAACATCCTTATATCCATCTGGAGAGACATGGATTTGATGGATGGACTATCAGGTGGATGAGCAATTGTCAGGATGGGCACTGCCAGAGAGTTGTGGTCAATGGCTCAATATACAGCTGGAGGCTGGTGACAAGGCTCTGTCTCGGGATTGGTGCTCTTCAATATCTTCATCAATGACATGGACAGTGAGATCGAGTGCACCCTCAGCAAGTTCGCAGATAACAAGGAGCTGAACAGTGCAGCTGACACACCTGAAGGATGGGATGCCATACAGGGGGACCTGAACAAACTCGAGAAGTGGGCCCACAAATCCTCATGAAGTTCAAAAAGTACAAGGCCAAGGTGCTGCCCCTGGGTCGGGGCAACCCCAGACATGAATACTGACTGGGAGAAGAACATTGTTACGCCCAGGTCACCCAAACCTGGGGCTGAAACAAGATTCTTTTTCTCTGTGTAGGGGCAAAGAGAAAATTCAACCAAAATTTCTCAAGAGGTAAAAAACACACGAAAGTTTACTGGCAGAACTATAGGAAACTAGGGAACATTGACAAAAGAATAAATGGTACACAACATCACTTTTCCCAGCCTAAACTTAGCTCATTAAACATAGAAAAACCTTATAGCCCATTTGATGTTATGTTCTGTGAGAGGAAAGTTAGAAAAAGAAGAAAGGGAGGAAAACAGGAAGATAGGACAGATATAGGAAAACAGGCATAGCTACCAAGTCCTGGGTTCCAGCAACATAACTCTCCAAGATGGAGGTAGGTGAAACAAAGAGAGAGAGGGCACCGTGGTGAGGCCTCTTAAACCCTTGGCCGCGCGCCCGGGCCTGCCCCCCAGGTGGGACCTCTCGTGTCTGGGCCACTCAGGGGTGGGTAAGGTGACACCGAGGGGCTCTCTCCAGTGTCTGGGCCACTCAGGGGTGGGTAAGGTGACACCGAGGGGCTGTCTCCAGTGTCCCTTGATGGACAGGCACTGCAGAGCTGGGGGGAATATGGGGGTGGGGCGCTGCCCCACCAAGTTAGGGCCCAATCCACCCCCTTCCCCACGCTCAAAGATGTCTCAAAACAGACCATTTGCTSTCTCTGACAAACACAWATCAACCAGCCTTGAGGAGAAGGACTTGGAGGTTCTCATGGATAAAAAGCATGGACATGACCTGACAATGTGCACTTGCAGACCAGAAGGCCAACTGCATGTTGGGCTGCATCTAAAGAGGAGTGTCCAGCACTGCGAGGGAGGCGATTCTGCCCCTCTGCTCTGCCCTCATGAGACCCCGCTGGGAGTAACTGCATCCAGCTCTGGACTCCTCAGCACAAGAAAGACGTAGACCTGTTGGAGCAGGTCCAGAGGAGTGCCACCAGGATGATCAGAGGGGTGGAGCACCTCTCCTACAAACACAGGCTGATACAGGTGGGGATGTTCAGCCTGGAGAAAACGATGTTGCAGGGACTCCTCATTGCAGCCTTCCAGTGCTTATAAGAGGTCATATAAAAAAGAGGAAGAGAGATATTTTACATGAGCAGATAGTGATATGTCAAGGTAGCACACTTTTAAACTAAAAGAGAAATTTAGATTAGGTGTTAGGAAGAAATTCTTTCCTATAGGGAAGCACTGGAGCAGGTTGCCCAGAAAAGCTGTGGATCGCCCATTCCTGTCAGTGTTCAAGGCCAGGTTGGATGGGGCTTTGAGCAAACTGGTCTAGTGGGTGGCATCCCTGTTCATGGAGGAGGGGTTGGAACTAGATGGTCTTTAAAGTCCCTTCCAACCCAGGCCATTGTATGATTCTATGGGAGGGTGTATACTTCCCCTGATATCAGATACATGTGTTGGTTTTGTTTTAATCAGAGTGAATCCTCATCTAAATTAACATGCCAGCTGAGCTTTACAAGGACTACACAGTCATGTTTTCCTCACACAGTCAGAATGCTGGGAATCAGGTTTTATGCTTCAAAAGTCAGGACAAGCCATCAGCAAAGGGCAAAAAAGCAAAAGTGATTGAAACAAAACTGCACTGTCAGCTGCATTTTGCTCTTGATTCTTAATCTGCAAATGACCACGTAACTACATAATTCACACATTTTCATGGAAGACAATTTTATGCATTGTCTTGCACAGTAAATTATAGAACCCTGGCCAGTGTATATATACCTTTCCTGGAAATTAATCACACTGATATAATTTAAAGACGCTTTCTCGAATTTGTTTTTTCATTATCAACAAGAAGATGAAAGCCTGAAAAACATACTTAGCTGAGTGCTTTCCTATTGATTTATTTTATCCTATTAAAGCCTTCTTTTTCTTAACACAAAGTAGTAAAACACTTAAAATCTGTATGACAGATATCCAGATGCACAATAAACTTTTCTTAAAATGATAGCTGTATAGATGCTTCCCATTGCCTTTAACTCTATGAAAGTAGTTTGCATAGGTGTTAAATAGTAAACCATTGGCCCACAGGTATGGATATTCGGAAGACACCACAGGAAACATGTTTTTCTCCTGTTAACCTTGATCATTATAGCAGCAATTTCCTGTGTATCCAAGCAATGTTAGAGGATGTCCAGAACAAAGTATTGTCTACAAGGATTGGGTTAAAACCCACAACATTAGACATTCAGTTTCAGATATATAATGTTTAAAAATATACCCTGTTTGTAGCATAGAGCAAGAGAAAGGCATGTGCTACAGGCCTGATGCTCCCACAGCCAGTGAACCATGACAAGAAAGCAGAAGATACTGCAGGAAATCTTTTGCTGAGCAGGAGATTTCAGAGAGATTTGCTATCTATGTTCAAAGCTATCGGCTCTGCAGCCTCTCCCTCAGTGCCTCCACCGGGGCTCTGACTGCCTGCTTCCAGGGCCAGCTTCGATGTGGCACAGCTGTGCAACCTCAGATCAGGCTGATGTGTAAACATCTAAGCTGGTAGCAAAAGCTGGGAAAAGCTTTGTCTGGAGCTTCTGCACCATGTCTCGGAAGCTGCCCTTGTCTCAGGCCTGTATTGCAGGTTTGTGTGGTGGCTGTTCTGGAATTCAAATACCAGTCATGAACTATTCTCACCAATGTCTTCTACAGAGCTCCCCCTTCCCTTCCAGAGTCACTTTAGGATATTTGACCTTCCTTATTCAACTCTGTCATGTCCCTCGTGAACATTATTTATGAGTCAAGCCTCCGTGACTGTTCCAGGTTCCTAGAGACTTTTCAAGACAGCCTTACTGAAAACCATCTGGATCGATTCCAGCTTGTTTTAATGGAGATGAGAGTATATACATTCTGACAGTAGCAGTGGGTTAGGGCCAGGCAGCCTACTGTATCGTCAGGCTTGCAGTAACGGGTTGTAAAATAATCATTTATCCCAAATAATTTGAGATAAATGTTGGATTTTCTGACACAGAGTTTTTTGGGTTTAGGACATACATTGAAGTAATATTATAAATATGAGGCCGTCCTTTTTCTGGCCAGGACAGGGTTAATTATTGCAGTAGAGAGGAGGGGGCATGCCTGGAACCCAGAGGTTATTCTATACTGCCTCACATCATTTTCCAGGGTCAGGGGAACGGGCTCCCTTCCCAGTCAGGATAGCATGGTGGAGGGAGAGGTTGGGTATTATCAGGGGGTTTCCGCAGGGTGAGCAATAATGTTTCTTTTCTCTGTCATTAGTATTATTGCTGTTACTGTTCATTTTCTTATCTCATTACTGTTTCCAGTAAATTGTTCTTGCAGAAACCTATAATCTTTACCTTTTGTGCCTTCAGTTCTCCTCTCCAGCCCGTTGCAGGGAGGGCAGAGTGGAAGTGAGCAAGTGGTACATGGTTTGGAGTGGTTTCAGTGGGAAAATTAAATTGGAGAATACCATTCCTAAACCACGAGAATGCATTGTTTTTAGTGGTATGTAGACATGTACTCAGTTCTATAGGATCCATATATGGGTAATTAATGAATCTTCTCTAAGCCAACCACATGCCCATTACCAAGCTCATGAGTCAGCATTACTAATTCATGACAACATCAGCTGGTGGCTAGGGACTGTCCCTCACAGTGTGCCACTGTTTAACTCACGTGTATGACACTAATTACACCGGCACATGCTGAATAATTCAAGCTTCCTTGGACTCAAGCACAGATGTCAGTAAGGCTTATTCATGCCCATTAAGCACTGTCCCACACTGGAAACTGTGCACAGGTGCATTCTGTCCCTATTTTCAACATAGAAAATGGCAATTCCTGATAGAGCTGGGACTGCCAGACATGTTGGTTTTTCTGGACTTGTTTTTTTTCCTGTTGAGAAATATTTTCCAGGTGGAATCTGAAAACTCTGGACTTTAATTTGTGGTGCCAAAGCATGATCATGGATGAAGCACCCAGTGTGCCTTATGCATGACACATCTCATTGCCATGCTCATAGGCTGGATGCAGCAGACATAAGGCAGATGAAAAGAGGGCAAAATAGATTTTCCATTTCCTGGATGTATTGGACATCCCCAACAGGTGCTGCACCAGAGACCTATGTATTTGCAGTAAATATGATGTACTCAAGAGCTGGAAACTCGTGCATTTGTGAGTTCACACAGGCTGGGAACTGCAATTATCTCTGCTAGAGTGACATACAACAGAGTCTGACAGATGTTTGTGAAAATGCAATGGTGTTGCCGTTTGGAAAATGGTATTGCCAGAGTCAAAACACTTTCACAAGTCTGTTGAGCTACTTGCTTGCTGCAAAGAGGCAATGGAAGAGGAAACTGAGCTCCATGGCTGGTATCTGAATGCAGAAGTAGTGTAGATATGGTGAATGATAAGGGCCTTTTTCAAAGGTTGGTTTACACTCTGGCTTACAAGCAGTGAGAAAAGCAAGTACTGTTAATGAGGAAATTGGACCTATTTTCATTCATCTCTGTAGCTCATGAATGCAACAAATTAGTAGTGCTCCTAACTACCAACCTCTACATATTTCAAAAGAGTGTATAAAACATAGGTCCTACAAAGAATGACTGAGTCTAAAGGTCATTTAATATTGTATATTTAAAGTATTTGGTGCAATGACAGCTTTGACTAAAGAAAAAAAAATGACAGTCTGGCAAGATTTGAGATAGTGATCTGGAAATTACATTAAAAGAACTCTATGTTAGTGAAGAAATAAATTATTGACATTTTACTCTCAGCTATACAGATTTGTGTCACCTATGTTTTCAGAACAAAGCATAGATCCTTAACTCTGTGAAAATTTTAGATGAGTTTCAAGACCATCAAGACAGCAGAGAAGAAATAGCTCAAAAATATATTAAAGAAATTTGCCTCAGCTTTAAAATACGCAATGATTTAATTAAGAATAGGAAAGCTAAATTTCACCCACCAGCCCACACGTTCAAACTATATTAAAGCAAGAACTCAGGCTCTCTTTTAATTTTTCATCATAATAGAATATTTGGTACCTACTCTTCTGCCTGTGCCGTATCTTTACTGAGAAATTCAATCTTTGCTGAAATTAAATCCCTTTTGAAATAAGGTAAAATTTCTTTCCCATGTTCTGAACAACTGATCTTGTGCAAACCTAAAAGAGGGKTTTTTATTCAGGAAAGAGACAGTGAAAGAATAAAATAAAACTACCAAGACAGATTTTACTCACCTGTAGGGCTTTCCATCTGAATCTCAAAATGTCAGTCACCACACTGTCTCTTCTGAAGCAGGGAGGAAAACAATGCCTTTTCAATGAAAGAATTGCACACACACAACTAAATGTCATTCTCAGTCAGGCAAATATATTCCATTTCCCTTGCCTAATTTATTATTTTTTTTCTTTAATTTCATGATAGATGACTTTAGACTTTGGGAGAGTCTATTCTACAATGTTGTGGCCAGATGTGTGTATCACAAGAGGTAATTGGCATGTGGTCTTCCTCATTTACACCTCTAGATTTGCCATCTGCCTCCTGGCATTGGAAGAGAGTCAATGAAATATTTCTATTCTTCAAACATTGAACAAGGAACTTGATTAGTAAAAGTAACAATGCATTAACCTCAAAGCTACTGTTCTTTTTCCATTTCACTGCAGAGTTTATGCATAAAATTCCTCTGTGCCTGGCTTCTCAGTGTAAGCCAAGATAAACAGTTTCCAACATCATCACAGCAACCAGTGCACCCTTACATTTACATTGCCTTTAGGCTGATAAGAAGTGTGATCATTTTCTATGTTGTTATTAGTCACATTACCTTCATTTGGCATTTGAAAGTTGTTTCTTCTAACTGAGTAATAGTTAATCAGTCAAAAGGTTCTTTCATTAATTCATGTAATACTTCCTTCCAGCATATTCTTATTACTTTTCTTCTTCAAATATTGCTTCATTTGTAAGTTTATATCCAAACCCTCTGATCTAAACATAAAGCCCTAGGAGGCTTTATTATTATTGCTGTTATTCTTTTCTCTGTGTTTTGACCTATCCAATGCTGTTTCTGAATCTAGTAATTTGATCTAGCAAATCAAATCTAGATTGTAACAAACGTAACAATCATGCTAGTGGAGCTTTTGGCACAACATAGGATTTGCAGTATGGCGTTTCAGGGGCATTTTTTGCTCTGTTACATATCTTTGAAGTACATTTTGATATCCTATTAAGAACTATTAAGAGAGGGGCTTATTGCTAGCTATGTTGTTCTTTTGGCTTTGACTTACACTTTAATTCTGAATTTATTCTGAGAAATTAAAGATCAGAAATTAAGAATTGTTATCTGAGACAACATCCCCAGATACCTTCATGCAGTAAACAACATGCAGTACTTATATTACAGAAGGATTTTTCATGTGTACTCTTTCTGGTCATTGGAAATTAGTAGTGTCAGTAGTAGTCTATTTTACCCGTTGCATCGTTTCTTCAGAATCAGTACATGGCCTCTGCTAGGATTTACTGATCCAGTTTTAAATACAGTTCCAAAATATACTTGCTTTGATAATCCTTCAGAAATCTATCCAACATTTTTATACCATCAGACACAAATACATATACACATATACATACACACATAAACATACATATACACATATACATATACACACAAACAAATATGATTTTTTACTATGGTTTTGGGAACATCTATATTATTATGTTGGAGTGAGTATAATGGAATTTTTTGAAGATGATACACAATTCCAACATACTTCAGGAAAATACAGATGTTGTCTTTCAGAGCAAGCCAGGCTGATGAAATATCTTCCTCTACTTGGGACATTTCCAGACAGAAAATAGTTAATGCATTGGAATCACCATTATCTCCAACATGCAGCAAATCCTAATTATCCTGGAAGATGAACAGCTCACTTGTTTTACACTGAAGAGTTTAGCAAGTTCTATTATTCTGTTTAGAACAGGCACAGAAGAACAGGTAAAAGCCCAACATCATGCACAGTACAAAACAGAACACTGCAATGACTGAAGCTCTCCCTGATCCTAAATGAGCAACTCAATCAGGCAACTGCCTCATATACTCCAGATTCAAAGTAGAACTCCTGTTTTCCAGTAATACTCAACTAATTAGGGTACCTTTCCTGCTTTCAGCTCACCTTGAACACGTTTTGAGGCATAGTTCTTTCTCTTCTTCCTCCCCTAAGCTAAATATGAATCTCCCTTACTGATATTCTGGGTTTGTTTTCAAATAGAAAACATTGTCATTATTCTTAGCAACCTGCACTTCTCAGTCACCTTTCTTTTGTTTGTTTTGTCTGTTACCCAGTTTGCTGAACTTGATCCTCCAAGACCATGTCAAATACCTATCAGATAACATTCTCTCTGATTTTCTTTTTCCCAAAGGTGTGAAATTTAGTTGTTAACTTGAATCAAAAAATATATACTATCCATAGAAAATATCAAGGAAGAATACAGTCCTTCTACAGGATCCAGATAATACTGAATTATTTATAGAAATCATGCTTTATCTGAACACAAAACAATGCTTAAGTAACCTCTCCTTGATATATAAATATTTTCAGATGCACGACAAAAAAACTCAAAACAAAACAGTGAAAATACGAGAGATTACATTTGGAAATATGTAAAAAATTGCCTTTTAAAAAGTTAGAATAAAGTACACATTTGCAGAGAAGTAAACAGAAGTCTCTCTAGTTATTCTACAAGATCAGAACAGAAGAGAAAAAACAAGCAGAATTTATTATACACATTCACCTTTTTCTTCAGTTGGGAATATATAAGCATTAGTTACTTCATCTAAAAATATGTAGGAAACGTCCACAGTGAACAAAAGGTAATTAAAAATGTTAAGGCTGCAAAACTGAGTATTGAAAAATTACAAAATTCTAGGATTGCTCTTAGAATGTCCTTGCTGATGCATACACATATGTGCCAGCTCTGATGCTTTTCAGCTGTTGAGAAACAGCACTTCATCCTGCTTTATCCCAGAAAAAAAAATCAAAGAATTCAGTTAAACAATTAGTTCTTACTATTCACCTTGTGAATGAAGTTGCAGGACAGTGAGGAAGTTGTGACTCTCACTCTGCCTTATGGGCCACTTTTCATGCTCAGCCCATGCTTCGGCAGCTTTGGGAGGAGCCAAGTAAATCCCCACAGAGGGTTATTACCAAAGAGCAACGTATCCTGTGGTGTTGAGGTCACTGCCAGCAGGTGTTGTATATCCATGTACGTAGCATAGCACATAAAAGACTCGGAAAGGTCTTACTAAAAGCCTTTACAGGTAGCTTGCTGGTCGGAATGGACCTCTATATCCCCAAGGCAAGAGCCATCCACTTCCATTTTTATTGCAAGATCCTATTGGCCTTCCTTGTGGCCAATGCCTCATTCAACACACCACTGAGCACAGTGCCCTGAAGTAATCCATCTTTCTGAGATGCGTGGAGACTGAGTCCATTTGTATCAGATGGGTACAGTTTCTTCAGTTCAGTTACAATCTGGGGATATTTTTTGCTTCTTAAAATCCTTAGGTCTGTTCTTTTAACACTAGCATTGCTTTCTATAGTACCTTAATTATTTGGCATTTGCACACATGAAGAGTAAAAGTGTTGCTGTCGTTATGGAGAAAGGAAGGGAGGAGACATATATATGGGTGTCACACTTTTTCTTGCTTTTAATTTGTCTGAGCATTTCTTGAAATTTTAAAAGGAATTCCACACTTTCTGGAAGATCCAAAGTTCAGGAGAATTTTAATGAATAACTAATGATATAAAAAGACTTACCTAGAATAAATGTCTACAGCTATTACATATTTACTCTGCATTCATTAAAGTATTTCAGGGTGATCACTTAAAATAATTTTGAAGAAATGATTGGAATTTAACATCTCCATTAATAAATCACATATGAAAAACCTTGCTTGATTGAACAGTGTAATTATTGTCAAAATGAAACCTTTTCAGACACTAGTTTTTTCCTAAGTTTTCTATCAAATTAAAAATTGTAAGAAATGCATGATACACTGAAGAACATTATGTGATACAAAACAGTGCAGTGGAGAAAAGCAATGGTAATATGCAGGATGTGCCACTTAACAAACAAAAGATAATAACATTTAAAAAGTCAGCAAATAACCTCCACACTTATTGGAATATATGCACTTCCAAAGAGCAATTTATTCCACGGTAAAAAGTGACAGAAATAGTCAACTTGAACCGTTTTTAAATAGTTCTATTACCTTTTATTCACTACAGAGAAAAACAAGATTATTACTTTACACACCTATATCCCAGACAGCTGTTGTAGGTGGAATGACTGTCACCTGTAATTTTTAGGTCCTAAAGTCCAGGTATCTACCTTTAGAGCTGCATCCATTTATTTTAAAAATTCTACAAATCTCACCTGCATATATTTCAGTCATGAATACATACAGTTACAGGTAACTCAGGAAGAAAAATCTTGAAATGCTGATGTAGGTCTTAAAAATTCTCTAAATTTCTGGAAAACACATTACTATCAATTACACAGTACAGACAAAGAGGTGAGATAAGACTCCTCAGCCGTCCAAATGTACACAACAGTGACTACCCAGTTCAGCATTCAAAAAATTGACAGTTATATAGAATATAACAACAGTATTTGGCTGTGAGGAAAAACTAGCCTAAAATTGGACTAGCTGTGAGAAAACAAAACTAAACAAAACAAAACAAAAATAAAACAAAAATATTTAGAAATGTAATTTTGTCTCAGCAGACTAAAATACAATATATCTGTATTTTATCATATGGTGACATGAACTATGCATTTATCAAAGACAGTCTAACTATTCTTTAAATAAGTTCTTTAAAGATTTTTCAAAAGTTGGATTCATGCCCCTGAAGCCACATACTCTCACCTCAGAACAGGCTAGTGATGAATATACAAGTTTTGACAGAGTTTTCCTTTAATACCATTTAATACAGGGAAAGGTGCACTATACAAGTGCGAAGTGGAAAATTACTGGCACAGAAATGCATTCTAAAATTCTGGGAGTCACAGTGTTTCACAGTGCTGTGGCTAGTCTTCAAGGTACTTTGCACTTTTAGAACTTGAGACCTCTTTACCCAAATACAACATATTTCCCCTTTGCCACCAGATAAGCTAATGCCTAACAGAGTGTGTACTCCTATAGCATGTGAAAGCAGTTTTTATTTTTCTTTGAGAAAGCAGTTTCTGAATTGCATTAGTGAAAATTAAGTGAAGAATAGAAAGGGAAAAATTAACTAGTGGTCAGAGAAAAGTGGGAAAATCTAATATTAGGATTTAAAAAACAAATTTCAGACATATTATGTAGCTTAAAGTCAGTCCAATTACGAATGACATGTGGTGAACACAATTTATGTGTCAAAAGATGATGTCATATGGAAACATAAGATAAAAACAAGGAACTCATACGTTCATTATTAAATATACATAAATGAAAGTTGTGATTAAAAGTTAGACGTTTTTATTTTAATGTGCGAATTCAAGCAATAAGCACCAAAACACCAAGAAACAGGTGCTTTTCAGGCTTATGTATATTAACTGAAAAAGAAAACATGATTTTGAGTCTAGGTCTAAAAGCCTCTTATTTGCTATTCTGTAGTTAAATCAACAGACTCCAATTCTGAGAATCTTCCAGGCTCAAAGTTTCAGACAAAGATATTAAAGTACCTTCAGAGATGTCTTCTGATTGACAATTTAGTTATGGTTCACCTTTGCTTCATTTGATTGCATGCCTGTTTAAGGGATGGTTAACTTGACTCCCTCCTCTAAAGAATGATTCAGTCCAGATTCCTTTTATTATTTTTCACTAGATAATCAGGCATTTGCAAAAGCTGAAGACTAAAGAATTAATCAGTCAAAGAGTTGAAAACATGAAAAACTAATGAGTCAGGGTTTATGTAAGAGTCACAACTCCTGTATGATGGAATATGTGTAGGACCGATTTATATTTTTATTTAGACTTCACCTTTACAGGTACTCAAAATTAATGTCTACAGCCATTTTAAAGGTCAACAGGATTGAGTATACTGATGATTTTGTATACCAATCTGAATTATTTTTAAGGCTGCACCTGATGTGAGTGACTTTTGAATCATTCCTTGATCTTTACTGAAATAGATCAGTTAGCACCAGAAATTGCTTTTCTCTCAAAGTCCCATCTAATATATGGAGATTTCAATCTTTCTTGGAAAGGTTACAAGATGCCTGGTCGTGTTAATCCTTATGTAGAATAACTTCTTTTTTTTTTTAATTCAGAGCAAAATAGGCAATATTTTCCTACTAATTTTAAGTCATCATGGATTGCTGACAATCTGTGTCTTTAGAGGTTTAACCAACTCCTATTGCAAAACCAGATGTTATGTATTTTATTCAAAAGTACTGCAAGGAAATGGAAATGAAAAGGACCATACATCTAGCAGAAAAATACCAGATGGAAACATGACACTGGAAGATGAAAATGACAGTGAGGTCAGGGGAACTGCCCTGCACATGCCAACATATAAACATCTGTGCAAAAAGATACTGTAATGTATCAATAGAGCATGAAGATATTGACTGTCCCTCTCTGCTCCGTGCCATGTGTTTGTCTATTCTGACTGCTCAAAGTAGATTTGTTCCCAGGTAGAGACAGTCCAGTCCTGCAGTAAACACYGCAAATTTTGTGCTGCAAAGGCAGAAAGCTCTTGAGGTATTTCCAGTCTAAAACACCGGTAAGAATCCTTTTGGATAATTTCCAAGGGTTGTCAAAAAGATATAGACAGACAACTGGAGAGCTATAAAAGCCAAAAGAGGAGAGGAGATTTCCCCTCCCGCCTACCCCTCCAATTTATAGTGACACATTGGCTACCTCTACAGCAGCACAATAAAGAGCACAGTCTCCTGCCTGAGGATTGCCACACTCACAATTAAGCTGTTACTATGGACTTTGTTTCAACTAGAAACCTCTCAAACAAATCCTGGACATGCATCAAGGGTTTGTATGGGCCAGGAGTCACTTCCAACAGGCTCTCTGAATAAGGCCATCCTCTTTAGGTGGGTAAGAGCATTAATGGTATGGACATAGGTCATATCATGCCAGCTGGCCACAAAGAACTATCCTGGACTGTTTTTTTTGTTGCTGTTTTTAAACTTGATAAATGTAACCATTGGATTGAGCCAGCCCAATAGCTTGTCTATGGAAATGACAAATGGAAAATGTTTAGGGAAAGCATTTAAAAAGCAGGAAAGGCACAGAGTGCCTTGGTGTATCCTCTTGTCCTCCAGCAATCAAAAACCTAGGGGTTTTCATAAGTCACAGACTGCAACCAGACACATTGATATTAATATCTTCTCACTTCCAGCTACTTCCAGGTTTGCATTTTCCATTTTCTTTAGGTTTATTTTTAAACTGAGTTCCTTGGCCAAGAGGGAAGCACAACCTTTCTGTCCTCCAGTTTCTGGGACCAGCTACACAAGCTGCATTGGGTCACGCCACCTCCAGTAGATGCAGTGGGCTGGATCCAGAAAATTCAGTTCTGGAAAGATCCAAATACCTGCCTAATCTGTTTGACTTCTCAATCAGTGGCCTGCTTTGGTTCCCATCCTGAAGAGAAACATTCTTTCTCTATGACAAGGTGACAAAAGTTCCATCATGCAGTAGCACTTGAATACTTAAATACTTGCATACTTGAAATTGAGGTGAACATTTTCTGATTTTATTTCAAAATTGGATATTTTATTTCCAAATTTAATCAGCACTATTACTTCATATGTTTTCTGGGTTTTGTGGATTTTTCATAAACTCTTCCAAAACTTCCTCTGCTGATAAACTTGTATAGAAAATTAAAAGCCTTCATATAAATAATTTATTTTGAAGATTACTTGTTCTCCAGTTCAGTATGGAGAACATCTTGGTATAGAGTTGAAAGTGTGACATCTGCCTGTACAAGATATGATTTTTCTAAATTCAGGAGTTGGTGCCATTTCAGAGAGAGAGGGCAGAGACCTTTTCAAATGCCAGAGGTTAGAAGAGGAAAGCAGGCAAGGGACCAGGAGAAAGTAGTTTAGGAGAAGAGCAGAGGCTGATGGTCTGAAAAGAGAAGTAACAGTCTGTCATAAATAACTTCTTAGAGAAGCTAAAGCTGATATGAAAAATACATTTGACTATCATTCCACTACAGTTTATATTAAGGCAGTTTCTAATACTCTTTAAAACCTAGATTGGGGTCTTATCATCTGGCGCAGGAATCCATGACAAAGAGGGATCTAGCAGAGATGAAGTACTACAGGCCCTTGAATGTGAACAGATACCACTGCTGGTGGAGGCAGCTCCCGTCTGTGTGTCTGGTCACTTCAGGGGCACTAACACGCCACCTGTGGCACATATACTACTGTTTAGCAATCTATGAACCCGTGCAAAACAGATTTTTTAAAACCAAGAGGTGAAAACCTATGCCTTAACAGAAAACTCAGCTGTGCATAGTGGTTCTTTCACTTGCATTAAACCCCAGTTTTCTTGATAACAATTTTTAAATGTTTTTCCAAACTTTGTGTCTTTACTCATCTAGATGCAAAGAAGACTTCGTGTCACATTTCCTAGTACAAAAGAAATCAAATTATAATTAAATAACTTAGTGCAATTATATTACTTATAGACTTCTTCTTCATGACAAATAACAAAAAGACCTGTTACTAGTCATATTCTAATTAGAGTCTTAAAGGAATATAGTAATATAGGCTAAGATTAAAACTACACTTACTTTTGCTTTGTCTTATGCTACCTGGGTCAGGAAGATTGATTGATGTTATGGCCTAGGCTGTGAAATCTTTATTTTACCAGCAGTGTCATTACTTATTTTCATCTTTTTTTTAAGACAGAAAAAAGTCTATATTTTTTTTTATTTCGTTTCTAAATTAATTTTCCATCTCAGCTGTTAAGGAAATGAGATGTGAAAACAGTTCTGTACTGTGTGTGAGCACATTCTTAGTCTAACTAACACTGTGGCAAGGTTACATTTATCTGTTTTTTTCTATCAGATGAATAAAAAACCTTTGCAAAATTCATCTTTTCTTTTTTTTTCTTCTTCCATTAATAGAAAATATTTAAATACATTTAAAAGATAAATTTCAGTGTGGAATGTCAACAGTGAGTGCCAAAGAAGTCATAAACTGTCAGTGACCCAGGAGGCTAAGCAGTACATCACTGAGATTTGGAAATGTCTCCCAGAATCTGCAAAATCCTCTGTCACATTACAAATGTGTGCCCTCTGCACAGTTAAGAGGACTGGCTCACTGATCTATGTATCACACCTGAAACAATAGGATTCTAATTTCGACCTTGCATCAATTTCATTTTACTGTAGTTGCAAAGACTCTAGTGGAGTTATTTCAGAAGTACACATGTGCAGCTGAAACCAATGCACACAGCTCTCTGATATCACTGCAGAAGCTCATCTTCAGTATCTCCCACTTTTCTTCTCTACTTTCTCATTGTACTCAAGAGTTGCCTCTGTTTACTTTCATATTTCAAGCTCTCTGGAACAAAGACTGCTTATTTATAATTTTCCAGTCAGTGTTTCTAGACATTTCTGTGAAGTGAATCTGAAATAATAATAGTATTCAGAGACTGTCTAGACAAGGTAGAAGCAATTACTGAGCCAAGTCCCTTCCATGATCATGCATTGCCTATCAATTGCATAAAAATCATCTGACTTCTCACTGGAATCTGTTCTTGTTATTTTTCAGTCATGTGAAAGGCTTGTTGTCAGTCAAAAGCTGACATCAATCTAATCCATAGGATCATTCTGCAATTTTTTCTCATGCCCCTAACATACCCAGGCAGTCCATCTCAATCAGAGCATAACAAAATCCAGTATCCCCTCAGTGTCCTCAAGCTTTCTGCAGCTTGCTTTGGCTGACCATCAATCCACACTTACTACTCTCTGCACTTCTATCTGAGTATACTTACTGGCAGTAGAGAAGGAAACACTGGCATGCCTTCCAGGTCATCCAAACTGATGGATGCTTACTTTTTACATTTTGCTGCAATATCAAGTGCTTTCATTTTTCAGAATTTGTTTTAGAAAAGCAGGTCATCTTTCAGAGGTCTCTGCATGGACTAAAGAAAAAAATCAAAATTCTATTTTGTAGTGAGATTCAAGGTTTTGTGCATCTGTTGTCATTTTGTATGCAACAAGCCTGATACTCAATGATGTTTTCAGCTTCCATCATCCAAGCAGAGAGATGAAAACCCCCACCAGGGATAGGCTGTAGCAGTGTTCAAGGTGCTTTAAGGCACAACTGCTAAATAAAATTTCCAAATATTCACTTACAGGTGAAAAAAAAAAAAAAGGTTACATTTTGCATACCAATTGGCAGCAGCAACTTGGGTGTATGTTTGCTGGGGTGAGTGTCTGAAACTGAATTTTTGAAACTCTTCAAGTTTCAAGCAGAAGACTGATGCTTGATAGATGCAGCTGGTGTGGCTAGTTGCAAATTTTGAGGATACTCAGACTGAACAAAGTGACATATCCTGAAGCCTCCAGCTAATAAGAAAACATGAGGCAGAAACACCGATTAGAAGGGTAATCATGTGTTGTGCTCCCATAAATAAGTTATTTAGACTGGGAAAATGAGAGGCTTAGGGGCTAAGAAAGAACTGGTGCCAAAAAGAAGTGGTCTCAGGAAAGAGAAGGGGACTGGAAAGTAGAAGATGAAAATTCTGGGTGAGGAAAAGAGACTGGAGGTGGGGAAAGATTCTGGAAATGAGAGTTGTGTGGAAATGAATGCCGGGAATACCCAGGGAACTTGGCCAGTGATGTCAAAGTCTGGTGTCTGAGAACAGAGAATGAGTGGAAAATGTCCCATCTTTCTGCATGAGAGCCTGGAGTAGCAGTGACCTCGCTGCGGGGAGGGAAGTCAGGACCTAAGGCAGCACAGCACTGTGAGGAGAGGGTGAGTCAATCACTGACTGAGAGAGAATGTGTGAAACAACCAGCACACTAAAAGCTCCCATCCTATTGGTCCTTAAATAAACTCCAGCAGCTAGGTCCATCACAGATTGTGCTTCAGTCAGCCTCACCTGTGACAACTCTCTACCAGGATGTCCTTGTTTACTTTCATCTACTTTTTCTTTCTTCCTGCCTGTCAGCAAAATTCTATATGAAAAGCCTCCACTTCAAGAGCCTCCATCTCCTGCAAAGTGTTTGTCAAAGAAAAATCCTAACTCTTTTGATGAGGCAGTGAACCATTGTACAAATTCTTTCATTTCCAAAAATAATTCAGAAATTTGTGCTATCTTACTAGCTACCATGTTCCCTCTATTTGGATCTGTTACTTGCTAGCTGATAGTTTCCAAGGAGCCCTGAATGACTGTAACAAAGGCAGCACTTATTTCTCTTGAGTTTTAGGCCCACACACTTCATTGTTTCAATATAATAGGCTTACTACATTCTTCTTCAAAAAGGTCATACAACACCACCTGTAAACAATCACCTTTCAGGTGCTGCAGTTGCTATTATTTTCCTCTTTAGGATATGAAGAGTGTGAATACTGTCAAGGGGAAAGAGTCTATTCAAACTGTTAAATAAAATTAGCTAACTTGACACTTCATAAACGCAGAGAAATCTGGGGGGAAATGAAAGACCGCAAGGAAGCAAAGCAGCAGATTGTTAATCTGGAAAAGATTTTTCCCAGTACAAGCAAGACCTGTCAGGAGTTATACAAACTTCTGTTGAAAAAAATAAATCAAAATTAATCCAAATAACATAATCCTGGTTTAATTGTGCCATTTGTTTCCAAGCGAACATTTTCTTTGAGTTTCCCGGCTGTCTGTCAATCCCAGCCTCGCAAAATTTTGATTGGCAAAATACCCACCTGATCTTGAAACATGGAATAAACCTCAAAACCGTGCTTACTGAAATTTAAAAAAAAAAAAAACAACCAAACAACTTTCCCATCATTTGAAATGTTATGTATCCTGATTTGTGACAATATGCAATTTTATGAGATTTAATATTTTTGCAAAGTATATATGCAATTTTACTGCCAATTGTTAACAAATTAACCATCTTCAGGCTTTCATTTTCCCAAAGAATTTTCAAGAATGGAAATTTCAGCAAAAATTTGGCTTCTCTCATCTCAAACTGTTTGCAAATTAGTTTTATCCAGCCCTTTCAAGTGAGAGGCTTGTGTTCAGATTTGTTTTGATAAAAGTAGCAATTGCTGATATTCGTCTCCATTCTCCAGTAGTTCAATAGCTCAAACACTCTCAGAGGAAGACACTCCTGGTTTATGTCCCTGGTCTCTAGAGCCCTGGGAAAGGTTACAGCAAAGCTTTTGTTTCTCCCTCCTCTCAGTCAAATGTAAGAGGCTCAGAATCAGGTCTGTGCTCAGTACCACATGTTGAAGCCTTATCATTTTTCATATTGGAAATGTAAATAGTCAGAAGTTGTTAAACCCAGTAGCTGAACAGATTGCTCTTTCCCACCACCCATGCAAGGCAGGACTATCTGCAAAGGACTAACTGCTAAGGACTCCTAAGGTATCCAGGAAGGCTGGATGTTCTTCAAGAAGGAAATCTTGAAGGCACAGGAACAGCTGTCCTTATGTGCCGAAAGATGAGGCATCAGGGAAGGAAACTGGCCTGGCTGAACAGAAAGCTTTGACTGGAGCTCAGAGGAAAAAAGGAGAGTTATGAGCTTTTGGAGGGGCAGACAACTTAGGGTGTTGGGAGGTTATGCATGGAAAAAATGAGAAAGGCCAAAGACCAGCTTGAATTTAATCTGGTTACTGCTGTAAAAGACAGTAAGACCATTTTTATAAATGCATTAGCAATAAAAGGAGGGCTAAGGAGAATCTCTACACTTGATTGGATGCTGAGGGAAACAGAGTGACAAAGGATAAGGAAAAGGCAGAGATACTTAATGCCTTCTTTGCTTCAGTCTTTAATAGTAAGACCAGTTGTTCTTCAGGTACCCAGGCCCCTGGGCTGGAAGATGGGATGTGGAGCAGAATGAAGCCTCAATAATCTAAAGGGAAATGGTCAGCAACCTGCTACACCACTTAGACACCCACAAGTCCACAGGGCAGGATGGGATTCACCCAAAGGTACCGAGGGAGCTGGCAGAAGTGTTCGTGAGATACCTTGAATCATATACCAGTAGTCCTGGTTAAACCCTTGGAAGAGGTATCCTTAGCTTAATTAATTTCTAGAAAACTTTTGCAGAGTATAAGGTTTCCTTCTAAACTGTTTTCAAACAAGTTAGTGTATGTTAACTTTCCATAATTTTTCACACCCAGTTACATTACATTTATGATTAGTTGCTATATTAATTTTAAAGTTGGCTGTTAAAATCTGTTAGAAACTCACCTTCAAGGACCCACTAAAAATATACATCTGAGAAATGGTTCAGGAAAGAGATGCACACACATTTCCTTGTGTTCTAACTTCTCTCACCTCCGTTACACCAGCAGAAACTCCTTTCTTCCTCCACTTCTGGCATCATTTCTTCAGGTTGTCATTTCCCTGACATGTTGAATCTACGTAAGACCTTTTTTTCTTTTGGGTGTTTTGTTGCTCTCCAGATATTTTGCCCTCTGAATAGCTGAAGTATTCTCATTACCTTCTCTAGTTCTTCATGCTGCTTTAACTATGTACATTCTTTACATATGTCTGCATACTTCCAAAAATTAAAACTATTTCTGGAGAAGGTCTTTATTCATCAGTCCACAAAAAAAAGAGGACCCTAGGTCCTCTTGCAAATATTGAGATATGTTAATTAATTTTTAAATTAATCACCTGTTAAATCCTGTTAAATTAATTGTTAAAGCCTGTTAAATCATCTAGCATTCTTGTAAACATTTTTATTTTTTTGCCATACAATTAAAATAGTCTTTTATGAATTAGACTTTATCAGAAAATTTTAAAAAAATAAGAAAGTAACATTTATATTTAATAATAATTTTCTTCCATTTGACTTTGCAATGAGAAGACATGACAAGTTCTATCAAACAAGAAAAAATACTCCCACCAACCAGCTTTCTTCTCTGCTACCCCAGACAGATGGCCCAGCCCAGATGTATTCCATGTCTTCAAAGACAGAGCTCTTCTCCTGAATAATTTGAAATCACTGATCCTACCAACAAAAAGCTATGGTTTCACTTGTACACCTAAAGCCTTTCAGGCTCTAGAGGGTCTTGTTTACATGTACAATAAAATACGAGTTGTGCATTGTATGCTGAGTTTATGCAGAGCCTGCTTCTGTGATAAAAAAATCCGGATGGATTACTAATGAAGGGAGGTTGCATGAGAATCTCTGAAGCAGTATTTTGTAAAATAAAACAGTAGCTACTAAAATGAAGAATTCAAGGACTAAATGTTAAAAGTACATTGTGTTTGGGATTTTGCAAGAGAAAAAAATCTCAAAAAATTTACACGAAATTGCCCATTTTAGAGTGGGTTTTAAAATTTAGCTACCCCTCAAACACTCTCCCTGCTTAGATATGTCCTTGGGAATTCTGAGTGTTTTGAAATATTAGAAAGGTTTTATTGACTGTGGCAAATAAAGGAAATAAGGAATCCACTGCAATACAACCAGAAGTCAGGTCTCACTTGGTTTGAGAACTAAATCAGAGCCTGAAGAAAATAAAGGGGAAATGTGTAAAGATGATGGGTAATAAATCACAAAATCAAAGATTATTTTGAGCTGGAAGGGACCCGCAAGGATCATCAAGTCCAACTCTTATGTGAATGGTCCATACACAGATCAAACCTGTGACCTTGGCATTATTAGTAACATGCTCTAACCCACTGAGCCAAACGAGCTAGAAAATCAAAGTCTATTTAACTTTTAGGTAAAAGCATTTATAAGTTTCAGAATACCTAGAACAAAATGTACCTTTCATCTTGAAATCATAACAATCTTTTTGCACCAGCTCCATTGAAATTATTCTCTCTCTTCTTTATACAGAGAGTCCTACCTGGACTGATGTTAACAGAGGAAGGCTTGAGAGATTTTCTTCCTTGCTTTTATCTATTTAGAAAGTTCTCAGTCCACAACCTAAGCAAGTTTTGAGAACATAGTGGTCTGTCCTTACTTGCTAAGGCCTCAGTTATGATGATATCAAAGCCAGCATTCAAAATTATGGTAGACAGGTCTGGAGTATATTAGATTGATACCTTTTATAGCCRCCCTTACTCTTTTTCATTGTTCTTACTTCTTTTCCTCAGTAACTTATTATGTAGCCTCAACACTCGGGGCTGTGCTCTAATAGAGCCAACAGAAAATATTACAGTGATAAAAAGCTTGCAAAAAAAACCAGTCAACCACATGCCCATCTTGCCAACAAGAACCTTATACCTGCTTCAAGGCTTCCTGGTATCACAGTATACTGATCTGGTCAAAGGGGTCCCCAGTGCAATTTCATATGTGATGAATTTTGAATGTTCACTGAAGAGAAGCCATTGCTTTCTCTTTCATATGTGCTACTAAAGCAAAAGCCAGAGTCAGTAACCACAGCTGTCTTCCAAGGACACCAAAGAAATCTTTTAAATATTTACTGGAAAAAAGATAAGTATATTTGGGGAAATTAAAAATAAATTTATTTTAGAAAAAAATCAAGTCATATGCAATGCATTTATTAACTGTATATCGAAGAGGTGAATTAAAATTCAATTAAGGAATCAAATTAACTTTTTAGCAAATTACAAGGGGTTAGGATTTCTGTTAAAAGTCATTACAGATTGTTAGCAATTAATTTATGTCATTTAATATTGATATGTAATTAAGTTCAAAAAGTAACTTTTATTTCCAGTGGAAAAGCTTTCCTGATTATGTTATGAAACTTAATCAGGTAGAAAAGCCACAAAGGCATTCCCTCCCTCTCTTAACAAGCAGCAATCTGTATTGTCTGAGTTTGACAGGCAGTGGTTTATATCTACATAATTTGAAACCAATTATGTATCTTGTCCTTTATTTATGAAAGCATGGTTTTGGTTTTATAATTTCTCCCAAGAAAAATTCTATCAAACTAAATTGCAGGTTGGAAATAAACGCATGAAACAGAATAGGTAGACACAAGGTCTGAAACAAATACCAAACAATTTGTATTTACATCAAAATAAGAGTCTAAGCTAAACATTAAACTGAAACATTTTATTAATTGCTTAGTTCCACTCTATTTTATATTTTGAACTGGAGAAAATATGTTGTTAACTGGTAGACTTGTAACATCTTGTATTTTCCTACTTCTAAATGACTCTTTAAAAACAGAGCAGTGTACCCTCCTGGCAAGGCCTCTTCTCTGTTCAATACTAGTGAGGCACTGACTGGATACTGGGTCAATTTCTGGGCTGCTCAGTACTAAAGACATGGACACACTGGAGTGAGTGAGCCCAGCAACGGGCCAGAAGGATGTTTAAGAGACTGCAGCACCTCTCATACGGGGAGAGGTTAAGAGATGAGACTGTTTAGCCTGGAGAAGAGAAAGTTTAGGGGGGCCTTATCCATGTGCACAAATGCAAGATGGTGGGTGTATAGAAGACAGAGCCAGACCTCCTCAGTAGTGGCCAGTAAAAGACAATCATAGAATTAATAACTTCATAGAATCATAGAATGGTTTGGTTTGGAAAGTCCCTTGAAGGGACAGTTGAAGGGTCATCTAGTCCAATCCTCCTACAATGAACAGGAACATCTTCAACTAGACCGGGTTGCTCAGAGTCCTGTCTAGCCTGACCTTGAATGTTTACAGAGATGGGGCATCTACAACTTCTTTGGAAAACTTGTTCCATTGTTTTACCACCCTCAGAGTAAAAACTTTTCCTTATATCTAATAGTTATAATATTCCATCCCTCTGATCATTTTTGTGGTTGTCCTCTGGACGCACTCAAACACATCCATGTCTTTCCCCTTTCTAGGAACCCCAGAGCTGGATGCTGTACTCCAGGTGGGGTCTCACCAGAGTAGAGTAGTGAGGGAAAATCACCTTCCTCAACCTGCTGGGCATATTTCTTGGATGTAGCTAAGGATACAATCGGCATTTTCAGCTGTAAGTGTACATTGCCTGCTCATGTCCAGCTTTTCATCCACAAAGAGGCAAAGGGCACAAGTCAAAAGATGGAAAATTGCATCTGAGCACAAGAAAATCTTTTTGATTGAGAGCATGGTTGAACAGTAGAATGAGTTACCCAGGGACTCAGAGCAGTCTCCATCCTTGGAGATATTCAAAACCCAATTGAACATGTTTCTGGGCATCCTATGTTCTGAGCAGGGCTGTTGGGATAGATGATTTCCACAGGTCCCTTTTCACCTCTTCTATTTTGTGATTCTGCGAATAAAAGTAATTTCCAGTGTCTGAGCACAATCAGTGGAGATTATTGTGATTTTTGCTATTGATTCCAAAAGGGCATGATCAGACCTAATGGATAGGTTAGTGGCCTTGTAATACCATGAGCTTGTTAATGTAGTGACTTCAAAGTTACAGAACAACACTGGTGTGCTTAATTATCTTGTTGCCTTAAAGGTCAACAAAAAATGGTCTGGAATAGAGAAAAAACCACACATCAGATTGCAAACAATAGCTGCGAGTTGACAGCCATGGAGCTGACCTGTCTGAATAAATGGATAGATAATTATTTCTCAGAAGTTCTGTATGTGAATTAACCTTGATACAAAATGAATGACAGATGCCTGAATTTACAAGAAGCAGAACATTAGATTCATGATATTGATTTCTTGTAGCTGACTGTTCTAATAGCTGTTGTTCAGTTAAGGCAGTCTGTCCCATAAAGGAAAAAATTTTCCTCTTTTTAAGATGCTTTTCTTATCTAATGCAAGGGGTGCTTTCAGCATGGAAACTACGCTCAAAGGCTATGACTGCTAAGATCCATTTGTTTTACTTGCTTCAAACTTACATTGCATGAAAATGAGAGGGCTAAATGCAGAGGTTTACCCTGCTTCATATTTTTTTTGCAGCAAAGGATTCAGAGTCCGGGGGAACGTGAGCATATTACAGAATGCAGCACTGACAAGTACTTCTTTTTATTCTTTACCCATTGCACTATCCTGTAAAACCTTTTATTTTTCTATCCCCTGTCCCTCTCCCCCACCTCAAAAATCTTGATCAAGGTCACACTAATATGAGTAAATTAAGGTTTAGCATTCAGTCACGGTCAGCACTCTCTCTTGAGATGCAATATGCCTACATTTAATTTACCATGTGATCCTGAGTAAGGCTTTTAAACAGCAGTCCACCTCCCTTGCTTCTAAACACCTGACATTTCTGAATTTCTCATATTTTTTGCCACATCATTTGGCAATTTTTTTTTTTTAAGGGAGGATTTATTCTCTCACCCAGAAATTTAGGGGCTTTTTTCCACAGAATGGAATCTATTCAAATAAGTACATTTAAAATATTCAATCTTGGTGTCTCTACTGTTACTACTAGTAATAGCAAGACAGCAAGTTTTGAAGATTTTGAAGGTAACCCTCCTCAGAATAATCCTGTAAGAAAGTTAATAGTACACATTTGCAAGATATCTATCCTAGATTATCAACAGAGTAAACCTCAGACAATTACACTGAGCGTATCTGTATAAAACAGTAATTGAGCAAAAAGATTACAACTCACAGAATCACAGAATCAACTAGGTTTGAAAAGACCTTTGAGATCAATGAGTTCAACCTGTGACCAGACACCACCACATCAACTAAACCATGGCACTGAGTGCCACATCCAGTCTTTTCTTAAACACCTCCAGGGATGGTGACTCCACCACCTCACTAGGCAGTCCATTTCAATGTCCAATCACCCTTTCTGTGAAGAACTTCTTCCTAATGTCTGACCTAAACCTCCCCTGCTGCAGCTGAAGACTGTGTCCTCTCATCCTCTTGCTAATTGCCTGGGAGAAGAGACTGACCCCCACCTGGCTACAGCCTCCTTTCAGACTAAAAATAAATAATCTTTGGCTGCAAGGATATTACCATTTAGAACAATTTGCTAATATTGTGACTGGATATCACCTCATATCTTCATTAAAAACTAAATATTTTGCTCACACGAAAGTTATAAGCTACAGTAAGTACTGTATGCCAAGTTTCATGACAAATATATGCAAGATGATAGTAAGATTATCTGGCCCTCACAGGCAACTCTACTTTGATTTGGTTTTGGCAGTCCTCTCTGATCATGCAGCGAGATCCGAAATAGTACTTTGGCATCTGTAGCATAATTCAGAAGAATTTTAAGGACTTGGGTTTGTTACAAAAATAAAAAAACCTGCTGAGGTGATAAAGAGGCCAAAACTGCTTAAGTTCTCACAAGACTACATGCTTTTGTGCATGCCACAGGCACTTACACCACCACTGAGGGTGCAGGTATCTGCCCCCAACATTCATTCAGCAGGTAGACTCAACACAAGATTAACATGTAATCATCCATTAAGTACAACACGTACAGCAGTTATTGTAACTTAAATTTAAGAAAAGACACCAGAAGAATGGTGCTAGTGACCTTTCATATAATATCCTCATAAGATCCACTAAGCTACTCAATAGCTTATAAAATTTGTGCATGTGAACTTTAAAACAGAAAGCTTCTAATAGCTCTCAGTTATGCTCTCCTCTGAGGATTTTGAGTGACAAAAATAAGAAATCAAAACAGTAGGACTAAAATATGTTTATATCAGACTCAGTTAGAGTGCTGCTTTTCCTGCTCCCTGACTTCATCACACTGGGCTGAAAGAGTTCTCACATCAAAACAATGATAAGCAAGAGTGGCTGACACTGGGAAAGAAGGAGAGCACAAGAAATATGAGCCTTGATTGATTAGACACCTGACATCTGCCACTGAGCTCAGGATGCCGAAATGAAAACTGCACCTTCAGAGTATATCCAAGCACTGTGGTCTCCAGCACTGGGCACTGTCTGAAGAGTTGTTATGTATCAGTTGCAGCAAGTGGCTAAAGGCTAAAAAAGTCTGAAGAGAGAGGAGAACACATGAAAAAACAAGATATTAAATTGTAAAAGAGAAACCCCCTACATATAATCTTTACTCTTTCTTTCCTCTCTGCCCTTTTGATTGCTCCATCTCACAAGCAAGAGGGCCTCCAGAAACAACCACTGTTTATATCCAAGATTCAAAATTCTAGCTGTAAGACATGGTCACAGTTAGCTACAAGTGATGTGGCGCCATTACTTTTTAACTTCATGTATATGTATATACGTATGTCCACATATCAACATATGACACAAACATGAAATCTCAGAACCAGCAGCACATTTGTGACATTTATAGAGTCAATTTACTAACATGGATTTAGCAATGGAAGGAAAGATCAAAGTAATTTCATTTTCAAGTAATACAGTCAATTTTGTTTGTCTATGCTGTTTTTGGAGAGAAGCTATCATAACATATAGTCGCAATAAAAACCTTCTGTGCCCATTCCCTGTTGTCTTTATTGATGAAAATCTGAAGTTTCTGTCTGTGTTGAATTTAACAATAACTCCCTGAGCTACTACTTTATATTTTGACTTGATGCCCATAAAATGTCAGAAATGATATCTTTACACACTTATTCAAGTCAATATTGTCCTTGTCAAGAGACAACAAAGATCAAATGACACATAGTTGAGCATGTTATAGAGAAAAATACAGATAGTAGTAATTACAGGCATCCAAACCACTTTATCTTGCTACAAGTAGGACTAACTACATAAAGGAAAGACAAAAGTCAAAGGGCTCACATTAAATAAATACCAGTCCAGTGTCTCTCTTCCTCATTTATTTATCTTACAGCTCCATTCACTGCTTACTCTCCACCCTGCAAATACAGAACAGTAGTGATTTCTTTCTGGTCTTTCCTCTAATGATTTCAACAAATAATCTCATATCTGAATCTTAAGGTAAGATAATACTATGAATTTGCCCTTTTTTGGATCAACACAGTGCATGTAAATTAAGTGTCAAAATCAGGCCAGCTGGACCTTACACTAGAAGGTCCCATTTCTCACACACAGAATAACAAGCATTTATGATAACAGTGTTATAGCCAATATTGATTTCAGCACTTTGCCACCTATTGTTGTTGAAATAAATCCCCCTCACTAATGCAGAATGTGGGCACTCAAGTCACATAACAACCCAATGCAATGAGGTTTTATGAGCAGTCTTGATGCCACCCACTAGCTCCATAAGCCTTGGGCATTCAGTGATGGAGGTGCCTCCATCCTGGTGAAGCAGGAGTGGCAACACCCCTCGCACGTCTCAATCCGTTTGGGTTGCTGACCTCTGAGGTCATGCTTAGGGGAGTTCTCACTCTTTTGCACAACGATAAACCTTTCCAGCATACTAACTTTCATATCTGCTTCTAAAAGTCCAGGATAAGGTTGTGAAGTCTGTCACAGGATTCAAATGGTTATTTTTGTCTGGCCAAGCCTAGACTGTGTCCTGTGGGTCACCGTACTAACCTTCTTAACTAAACCTTCAGATTAACCAAACTGGGCATCTGCTTGGGGCACAAGATATTTTCTTTGAGGACCTGGTTTCCCTCTCAATGAAGGTTTATGGAAGCAGTGGGGTTGGTTCAGACTTTTTTGCCAGACCTGAAGCTGGGAAATATTTTGAGGTCTTATGATTTAGACACAGAATTTTGATGACTTGGATGTCCGCTCTTTATCAACATTCACAGTATTCCTCTCAAATATATTTCTCTTCCCACATAACAAGACGCATATGATGTTTTTGTTTTGTACTGAGATTCAAAGTTTAAAATTGAAAGTCTCAAAGATGTCATAAACTCAGGATGCTCAGAGAAGACTTGAGACTGACTAAATGAAGTAATTAGAATTTTAGACGACTTTGTACATGTAAAGGAGCATTCCCAACAACAGAGACAGCTGGTCAGAACTACTAAATGTCAGATAGCAGGTGTGGTTTGCTGGGTAATCAAAAAATGAAGAGATTAGTATTAGCAATCATCTGTGAAAACTTTGGGTAACAGGTCTACCATTACATAGAAATAATACGGAAGCAACAAGAACAGAATCCTTGACAATCTAATGTTTTGTACATTAAAAAATCCTTTTTCTTTATTCTGTTCTCTTATAGGGTCTGGGGTCATCCTTCAGAGAATAGAAAATTTGGAAGAAAATGCAGTCTTGGAGTGAAGAGAGCAGGAAGGGATTAAGAGAGAGGATCATAAGAGGAGATTAAACAGAATGCACCTCCACAGAATAATAGTGTATACTGCATCACATGAAAGTAAAGCAGCCTTCAAGTATAAGCACTTTAACCCTTGATTTAAAATAGCTGTCTGCTTTTGAAATTCTCCTGTATGGGGAACGAAAAACTTGAATATATTTGGTAAGATGATATGAAATAATTTTTTTTGTTTTTCTTTTTACCTGATGGTAATAATAATAATAATAATAATAATAATAATAATAATAATAATAATAATAATAATAATAATAATAATAAAAAAAAAGTTTTCCCAAGACTCTTCTGCTTATCTCCTGAAACAATATGAGAAATAAATAGTATTGCCAAGCCCACATTCAAAGTTTTATTTGTCCACTCCTTTTTAGTGTCTGCAGCAAATTAGGTAGAATCTGGAGACATCAAGCTTTTTAACCATAATCTTTGGTTCATCTCCAAAAGAGGTCTGTACTATACGACCACAAGACAAAGATTTATGTGGATAATATAGCATATGATTAAATAATCACAGACAGTATTGTAATGCAAATACAGAAAGACACAAATGGGAGTTGGTTAATCATAATCACAGAATCTCAGCCTGGTGCTAAGATCTCTGTCGTTAGTGCATCCAAGAATGAAATACATATCTTCTCAGACAGCAGTATCTTAGCACTCTGGCCATTTCAGACGGAAAGGTTACGACAATGCAGTATGCATGTATGAATATTTGTCAACAGTTTTTTAAAACCCATCCTTGCAAATGCATCCTTTATAACAAACCAGATCACATTTATTTGCTTAGTCTCTTGATCTGTGCATAGCTACAAGAATATATAACTAACTGAGTAGATTCACACCTATGCAACTTGCCCAGAATATGTTTTTTCATAACAGTAAAAACTATATTTTTCTGGTCTTTCTACCAAAACCAACTCAAGCAGGCTGAAGTCAGGCAAACCTTTGGTACAAAATTTGTATGTCTCTGGAACTACCACTAAAATGGCACCTTGTCTTAAGGCTGCACAGTGTTGTGATGCTATGCCAAAGACATAAGAGCTTTCATCAGTTTACCTCTGCAGATAAAATGCAGCATAAAAAGAATAACCTGTTTATAACAGGAACTGGCCTGAGATATCTTGTAGTATTTTATGTAAGTGGCAGATAAGTAGAGTTTTAATTTAGTTACCCATTCCACCCTATCAACAGGAACGTCAAAACCTGATACAAACCCTTATTACCCAAATCTAACCCCACATATGGATATCTTCAATTAAAACTACATGAACTACACTATGGAAATCTAAAAGAATCCCAAGAGTCAGTTCATTGAATTACCAGTTGCATAATAGTTACCATTGCTAATGCCCTCCCTTCTGCTTTTCCCTGCTGCTGTGAAGTGCATAAACAGCTCCTGCCATCTGTGCTGACTTTCAGCAGGGCGATATCACATTCCCTGACTGTCACAGCATGCAGCAGCTAGGGCAGAGCCACTTCCCTTCATACAGGGGATGCTTTCTCTTGCAAGACAGCATTGGTCTCCCACCCAACTTACCCCTTCCCTGGGGATACAGGCCAAAAGCGGGCTTCACAATCCCCCACAGATGCCCTATTGCCCTGCTCAGCTGAAGAAGCATTTCCATACCTTGCAGCAGACCTTCCATATATCTATGCTGTATGGAAATCAACATAGCTGTACAGTCTGTTTCCTCAATACTTGCATCTGAACAATCAGATTAACACAAGATAAATTTTTTGCGTACATAATGGTTGGATGTGAACAGCCCAAAACAGAGATGGTCCAAAATATGTTTTCTTACAGAAGTTAGCTGGAGGACCTTGGTGAGTCTGCCAACATTGCAATGCTTATAGCAGCCACTCACTTTGTTTTACATGTTGCCCAGAGAGAGGGGAACAACACTCACAGAAAAATATATCTTTAATTTATGAAACCAAGTTAGGATATAAGTTTTACAGGAAATTGTTTTGGTTCTACTCTGTCCCAGATGGACATGTCGATGAAAGCTTGTGACATGTTGTGCAAAATACAAGTACTTTGAGCTTTTCACACCACTTAGAAATGTATTCCAAATATCTAAGGTTAACACTACATACATGTTTTTGACCTGACATATTCATCTACTCATTAAAGTGGAGAGTGACAAAGGACTTAGATTGTATGTATATGTATATGCATACGCAGACAGACGTACATCACAGATTTTAAGTGTCATTTGAAACAGGACAGAGCAACTTTGCAAAACACAATTACTTTTAGTAAATCTGTACAAGAAAGGTTAAGAAGAAAAATTAAAGTTACAGTGATTTTACTTGTGTATTTTATGTTTTCCGTTATAACCCACATGATTCAGAAATTACCAGATTGTTACTGCAGCTGTAGGCACACCATTCTGTTCCACTGAAAGCTGCTCTGTCAGGCATTTTTTAAGCCCCTTCAGAAAATTTTCGTTCTAGAAATGTCTTGCAAGGACAAAATCCATGTGGGAAAAAGAGCAAGCTACCCTCCTGTACCACTAATCTAATTTGCAAGAATATAACAGAGTGTCAGGTGGAAAAACAAATATAAATTTTAAACACATGAAAGCTCAATAAACAAAATCAGGGCTGTCATACAGCAATATAAAATCATTTAGAATTCTATAAACAGCAGCGTCATCAGTCCAGTCCGGATTATGGTGCTAATAATATTGATAACTTGGCTTATCTGCTCCCAGACTGCTCCTTTGCTGAACAGCACTACTCAGAATCTCCGGAGATGTCTGACAAATGTTTTATGTACATGTTGATGTGTCAGCTCCTGCCTCCCTCACACCTTGCCATGCAAATAAAACATTTATCAAGTTCACAGAGGGGATTGAATGCCATTTGTTTGCTAAGAAATTGTGTGCTTATTGAACATCTGCCTGGTCTGTATTGTACATCTTGCAGGACAGAATTATCTTTTTGGACCTGCAAGCCAGCTCTGATTACAAATATTTTCCTTTTTTGTGCATGTTGCTTTCCAAGGGTCTGACTCTTTCACACTGTTTTACACCGTTCAGGTAAGGTGGTAAAACAACGTAATGGCTGGATGAGGGTATACTGCACCCTTTATTACTGTCACTTTTGTATAATGGCAGCTTTGTACAAGTGAGAAAAGCTGAATAACACTATTAGTGACATCAGTGAATGGACAGAAAACTCTCTCTTCCTTCTAAAAATACATACCTTGAAATCTCCAGGAATTTTGCAATTTGGACATCCCAAGCTGTTTTAGGTCCTGTTCTCACCCTCTAAAAGCAAATTAGATTTTTAAGAACTGCATCGTGGGTGGGATATTGCAATCACAGTCAGAATATGTAGATTTCACAGGATAATTGTTCTTTGTGTCAACCGTTCAGCCAGCATGGAATTCAGGTGGAGAATTCAGTGTTTAGCAATACATAGATGAACGGAATTTGTCTAGACCTTGTCAAAACATCTAGCTGAAATATCAGAGAACATCTGCAAGAAAAGTGGTGTTGCTCAGCAATTCACAGGGTAGTATCGGGTTTGGAGATGTCTGGTTTAGTTGCTTTATGTGAGTGACCATTCTATGGTCATTTGAACTTTTACTAATCTACATCAGTCAAATGAAGTCATTTGTTGAGCCCATATAAAAATGAAAGTTTGTTTGGGTTTTTTAAAGCAGAAAAAGATTAATCCCCATAAATAATAAAGGACTGAACAGCAAATTGTGGTATTATTTAAACTGTAGTCATAGCTATAAGTGGGTCAAAGAAGAGCCAAAACAGAGTTACATCAGGACGCAGTTAAAAGAGTGTGCCACCCAGAAGAAATTACGTGATCCTGACTAGAACATACAGAACGTGGACTGTGGACAAAGTATGTACACATTTTAGAGAACCACAATAGTAGGAGATGAGGGAGCTTCCTCTCATTTAGAAATAGAAGAGAGATCAGCATTACTCTACCTCATCATGCAAAGATCTGCAAAGTGTGCACAACATGGGTAAAAAGACAACAGGTTTAGCCAAACAGGTTTCTTTAAAGACTCTATGGCTGGTGTTGCAACTGAGAGGAGTAATTCCTCAGTCTTGTATTGTTCAACAAAACTTAGCCCAAAACACAGAATGCACACAGCCATGTATTCAGTTTTACAGGCATTTGCACAAAGAGAAGGAAAAAAACCCAGAAAATAGAAAGTTACTTGATAGACCTGAAAGTTTATGATGGTAACCTTATCCCTATAGGGGAGTGTGTGAACTGAATGTGTGAAAGCAAAATAGTAAATGGGAAATGACAAAATATATAACAGAACCAGTGAGAAATGTGTCTATTATAGGGATGAAAGCTCATCAAGCCATTGCTCTCCCTCAAGAAAAAATCAGTCACTGAAAGGCTAAGGCTTGAAATAGATAAGGAAGAATCTGAGACTTTTCTTCCTAATGGTGAAGGAATAAAGGCCATAAAAAGAGACCTGAAAGATCATCACCATAATTTATATACAAATAATTTTCTGTACCCTAAAATGAAGGTTAAAGGAAGAGTACATTACTTGGATAATTGTTGGTTAAGCAGAACAGCTGATAAAGCAGGCATCTTCAGTCTTACTTGCAACAGGAGGTAAAAATCTTTCCTTTTGCATCTCCTAGAAAAAATAAACATAAATGTGTAAAAAAATTATATTTCACTCTTTGTCACATGAGTGTGATAGATTTCTCAAGTAAAGATGTCTCAGCTAGATCCAGACAAGTGTTCAAGACCAGAAAACAGTTTAAACTGCTTTCACTTCTGCCTTTCTTTCTGTATTTCACATGTCTCAGTGAAAGACGGGAGACATTTATGATGCCACTGGACTGTAGTTCTCAGTCTGCAATGACAGTTTCTTTGAGATTCATGAGGGCAACTAGCAGACTGATAAACTGGTCACAATGGCCCTCTTCTCCTGAGGAAATGAACCCTTGGCTGGATTAATTTTACAGGACCCAGCAGGAATTCAAAAGGACACAGAAGAAAAACATTTGGGGAGAAAAGGAGCACAAAAGGAATGGTTCAGAATAGTTCTAAAAATACTTTCTGGATAATAATAAATAAAATATAAATCCCATGCAATGAAAATGCTATATGAGGTTCTATTTGTGGAGAAAAGGTAAAATTACCTGCTTGATATGATCAGACAGGGGTAACTCTGAGCACTTTCTATCTAACATGGCTGTCCAAACAAACATCATAAGAAGCAAAGACATGCATCTGAAATGGGATTATTCAATTTAGTAAAGAATATGAGAACTAGTCCAAGATTTACATAACAATGACACAGTCCATAGGTATTCTAAAGAAAGACCAAAGGTGTTCACAAGTATTTCAAGGAATTAAAGTAAAGCAATTTCTATTGGTGCAAAAGAGTCATTTAGCTCTGTTTCTCTCCAATGTGCTGTGCATCACAGCTCATAGCTTTCCTGTGTTCAGCTCGTCATGCAATAACAGAGCAAAGAAGGAAGGTGTCTCATACATAACAAGTAAGAGAATAGATGCCTTCAGAGTATAAAAGTAGCAAACGAAGTCACTTAAAAGAAGCTGACTTTGACATCAAAAGAGATTTTTTTTGCAAGTTGCCAGTCTCCAAGATCAACATTTTTATGCATTGTCAAGACCTATGACTCAGGAGTAGGAGAAAATGAAGTTGAGGGCACTAAAGTGCTTAAGGGACAGGGACAACAACRTATGAGGGGAAGCTGACAAAGAGGAAACTATGGGAAAGTTTAATTGCTATTGTCTACAATATAGAGGGACTCTATAGAGAAGATGAAGACAGACTCATCCCAGAGGTGCACAGGAAAATGACACAAATTAGCACAAACTCAGTCCTGCTAAGAGGAGAACTTTCTCCTCAAAGAGTATGGTTAAGCCCCTGAATAGTTTTCCATCTTTCCATTCCTGCATCTTTTAAATATTCAGATGGAGAAAGCCCCAAACAACTTCATCTAAACTTGAAATTAGCCTTTGTTTGAGCAGGAGGTTGGACTAGATGACATCAAAACATCACTTACAATTTATTTTTCTATGATTTTGATTTTTTTCAATTTTTTTTCTATGATTCTATGATTGTAAGTAGAATTTAACAGGCCAGTTGAGTATGAAGAGTCAAATTTTGGAGTGTAAGTACAACCAAGTGAAAGTGAAGCCCGGTATTACAAATTACTGGAAAGAGTTGCAGACTAACAGTATTTCATTTTATGATGCACCTGGGAACCTCATTTCACATTCACCTCATAGTAAGAAGCTGGTAATAAAAATCAAGTATACCAATATCTGAATTGTGCAACTGCAATTTCAGGAACAACTTTGGACAAACATTAACTTTGTAAATTTTGCAGTGTTCTGTAGGTCTTAATGTTGCTGTTGCAATAAAAACAGCATATAAAAAGGAGCCACAAATGACTATCCTTATCTATCAAAAGAGTACCTGGGTTTCATCATACTTTTGAAGGATTATCCTTTTACTAACTGTGCTATCTCATGAAGCTTCCTGTATACAATGAGAGATTGATTGTGAGTGTCCTCTTTATTCATGATGACATACTCCATTATGATTGGAGGGGTGATTTCTATCACTTGCTCTTAATTTTGTGCATGAATCTGTAGATGGAATTCTTAAGCTTCAGAGGATTAAGATGCTGAGAGATAGTTGCATATGCTTTAATATCATCATACTGGTGCCACAGGATTTTCAAAGGTCTCTCTCTCTCTACTCCTCTGTGGAACCCGTGTTGATACTGATTCTTTGTTTCTGTATACTGCACTATTAAACTTGGTTTGTGTTCCTCAGGGTGTAATTGAAGTCAGGTTGACAATATTCCTGCATCTTTATATGAGAGGTGTTCCAGCCCTCTGATTATCTTTGCAGTTGTCCTCTGGACCCACTCCAACAGGTCCATGTCTTTCTCATGCTGGGGACCTCAGAGCAGGACACAGTGCTCCAGTTGGAGTCTTATGAGGGCAGAGTGAGACCTACTGGCCACGCTTCTATTGATGCAGCCTAGGATAGGTTTGCCTTCAAATTGAAAGAGAGTAGGTTTGGAGTAGATATTAGGAAGAAATTGTTTCCTGTGAGAGTGGTAAGGCACTGGAACAGGTTGCCAAGAGAAGCTGTGGATGCTCCGTCCGTGGAAGTGTTCAGGGCCAGGCTGGATGGGGCTTGTTTAGTGGAAGGTGTCCCTGTTCATGGCAGGGGAATTGGAACCATTCTGTGAGTTTGTGATATGATTCTATGATTTAATGTTCAAAGTTATTGCTCTGATACACTCCCCTTTCACATTATCTTATAAAAGTGATGCAGTACTAGCCATTTTTAGAGTGGCTGCAACTTTKCAATGTGTTTTCATGTTCCATTTGCATGGGAAAGCACACGGGGACAGTTCTCTGTGGAAGAAATATCTAAGGCTGTTTGTACTGATTCAAAAAGGCACAGCAGAGAAACAGCATGCACTTTTTCATATTTGTGACTTTTCAAGGTCATAGGCCTTTTTTCTGTCTTTAAAAATACCCCACCTCAATAACACAGATGCTTCAATAACTTTGGGATAAGTGAAATGTAAGTAAGGGCATGAATGAAATAAGCCCCTGCTCTCATAGGTTCATTCATCTCCATGCAGTGTCCCCAAGAGCATGCTTCAAAATCACCCTACCAGGATAACAGAATTGTTGGACAAAGGCAAATGTTGATCAAAGCCATAAACAATCATCACAATAGCCACACTAAAACTTATAAAAGATTATTTAAATTCTGAATCTCTGAAGTAACTCAGAGTTTTAGCTTGTGCAGTTATCATGGATTAAAAATGCAAGATTTCTGGCATTTGTATTCACTGGTAACTGCATGAGTACTGAAGCACAAAGTGGCAATTAAACTTTCTTTATCAATAGCATGTGGTCATTCCAAAAAGACAAAATCTAAATAAAGGTAGACTGAGAGAACACTGGAAAAATGCGTAAGAAAAGGAAGCTCTGCCTTTAATAACCAACTACTGATATAATCCAAAGCTTTAGTTTTAAGGGAGAAAATATTTCATTGCTGTTTTCAGCTTGAGACAAACATTTGCTAACACACTGGACAACCCAAATCACAAAATTCAATTTTGCACTGAAGTAGAACATCTCCAAGGAACAGGTAAGCACAGCCATAACACATCAAAACAGCCAGCAGACAAACCTTCAGCGGATGCACACTGCTTGTCACTGCTGACAGATCCCTAAGACGACCTACATAGCTGCTATAGCTGCTGAAGGAAGTGTCAAGTGGAAAGAATAACCTTGACACTGCAAAGATTGAAAGTACAAAAAACAAAGTGTTAGTAAAAAAAATTGCTCTGAGGTTGGTGGGTATATTTTGCAATTTTTATCACTTTGTCTAGTGTCAAAAGTTCCCAGACAGACTAAGGTGACAGTGTAATTTCTAGGTAGTAGCCAGGTATCATGTGTAGTAACATCCCATAAATTTAACAAGTGATGAATTTCTTTCTAAGAAATGCCAAAATGCCCCTTCAAACCCTAGCACAGTGTGAGCTGTGACTGGGAGCTTGTCAGAGGAGCTGCTGCTCTCCCTCATTTTTGCGTCAGTATAAAACCTCTCCCAGCGAGGAGAGATCCCAAATGCTTTTTTTTTTTTTTCCTTCAGTTAGAAAAAGGTTTCTATGTGGATTAACATAAGAAGCTAAACAATGCCCTTTCCTTCCCTGGGGAGTGTTTGCTTTCACATCCTCATCTGTTCTCTGAAAGCTGAGCTGGACTTTGCAGAGGAAAATGCAAGTGGAACAGAACCAATGACTCTGAACCATAGAGTTCTCTGGCACCACGGAGTTCAGAAGTGTATTTCTGACAATAAACACAAAAAATGTTCATACATGCCCCAGAATGATTACTAAGACTCGCAAGGAAGGCAGACAACACCTGTAATCTGGACTGAAATATCTTCAAACACTACTTCAAAAGTAAGTAACTAATCCTCCTGGTGCTCCTGCATGAACTGATCAAACCCACACAGGTATCTATAATGAACTTATGGAGACTTTGACAACAATGAAGAAAGAAAGGAAAAAGTACAATTATTTTTCTTCAAATTTGTAAAATTTACTCTTCTTGAATCATCTATCTTACACAGAAACCAATCCTTTATAGACTGTATGGTGAAGAGAACTACGTACCAAAAACTTAATTTTCTTTTTTCTACAATGCTTTTAACCTGACTCAGTTGCCCAAGCAGGTTATCAGGTGATGACATTCATGCTTGTGTGAGGCACAAGGAGAGCCCATGAGGATGGGAATGGGAAATGGGAGTACAAGATCAGCCTTTTCAAACACAACATCAATTTATACCCACTGCAGTAAATTACAGGTCACAGTTGAGTGCGTCTAGCCATCACAAATGGGCTAGATCCCACACTTGGGATTTTCTTAAATTTTCTGTTATATGCAGATCAAGTTTTGATGTTTTTCCAGCAGTTTAGCCTAGCCTGAATGAAAGCTATTTATCTTGTTCGGTTCTTATAATCAAACATCTGCTTTAGTCAAACTACTCCCCTCAGAGGGAGGGTTTAAGTTTGAGGTTCCTTAGTTTATGACAAAGTTAAAAGACTAATTTGATTAGTGACTCTGGAAAAAACCTTTTCCATCACTTATGTTTCACTGGTAGATCCAGGAAACCTGAAACTTCCTGGATCCTGACAGACTTACTGTCTGAATGCAAAGTTTAAATGTGATTTTTTTCTCATTAACTTTGGCACAAAACAATTAGTGATTAAAAAGAGACAGAGACACCTCCTTCACTTAAATGGTGAGGTGCCAGCAAAGTATTCTGTGAATCTGTCTTCCCTGTTACACCAACTCCTATTTCTTTCTCATTGCTGTAACACCGTAGAAGAGTAGTGCTCACCAGCTTCCTGTTGTTGTGAAAATGAGTACATGACCATGTTCATTCTGGTCCTTGACCAATTTCTAATAGATTTGTGAAACCTTCTTTTCTTGTGGTACCAAGTATTACCTCCAACCTTCAAAACACAGAGCTTTCACATGACCATGAAAACTTGAGAATCACCACATAACTTCCACAAGATTGTGAGTTTAGGAAAATAGACTGCCAGAATTATTTTACTGCTATGTTTTAGTGTTTATTCTGAGAACTGGATGGGCACATCAAGCTGGTTGAATATAGATGACAGAACAGCCATTATTTTAGCAATTATTTAAAATCAATACCAGCATCAACTCTAACTGTAACAAAACCACTGGCTAGAATATTTTTAAAACAGGATCAATCTTTGGATTCTCACACCAGGATGAGTTATATTTGAGAACTTGACTTTCCATACTAAGCTCCTAAGTCAGTGTAAAACTTTTAATTAGACCTGTTGCTTCCTTCATAAGGAGAAGAGATATACCAGACACCATATTTTCATGGCTTAGTTTCCTTTTCTCTAACAAGAAAAGCAGCAATTATCAAATAGATATTTCCTATAGGAGCAAGAACGTTGGGAAAAACATTTCTTCAMAGTTCAAATGAAAATACATGGACAGATTAATTTGTTATGAAATAGTATGCTGTTTCACAAATTTCTAGATGCCAAGCCACCACCTGAATAAAGAATCACAGAGTCACGGAATGGCCTGGGTTGGAATGGACCTTAAAGACCATCTAGTTCTAATCCCCCTAGTGTGGACAGGAACATCTTTCACTAGACCAGGTTGCTCAGGGTCCCATCCAAGCTCTCCTGGAACATTTCCGGGGATGGGGCACCCACAACTTCTCTGGGCAACATGTTCCAGTGTATCACCACCCTCACAGTGAAGAATTTCTTCCTAATATCTAACCTAAACCTACTCTCAGTTTGAAGCCATTCCTCCTTGTTCTATCACTACATGCTCTTTTAAATAGTCTCTCCTCTATTTCTTTAGGCTCCCTTCAGGTACCAGAAGGTTGCAATTAGGTCACCCCAAATCCTTCTCCTCTCCAGGCTGAACAAACCCAATTCTCTCAGCCTTTCCTCATAGGAGAGGTGCTACATTCGGCTAATCAACTTGGTGGGCCTTGTCTAGGCTTGTTGCAACAGGTTGATGTCCTTCCTGTGCTGGAAAATCAGAAGGAAGTTCATGGTACCTCAAGACTATTCCTAGTTTTCAAACGGTATGGCCAGGCACATCTTCACATTTTGAACAATATTGTATGCTTGGACTCTTGCTGCTGCAGCACGTGCCAGGCTAATGCAGCTGTCAAAGATGAACATATCCAAATTCCTTCTCTCAGAATGAGAACAAATCTTGCAAGCTGGGAGCTCTAACACAAGGCAAGTCACCAGCCCCTGCGTGATGTAGAAAGCATGTCCTTTGGGCTGCAGCTAAAATAGAAAGCAGCTCTAAGCTGGGTAAAATAGCTGATGGGACAGACAGACCTGTCAGAAAAACTACACTTACTTGGAAATTAAAACCTTTCATAAGAATGTGTCTAATTTGACTATATTTTGGGGGAGAAGTGTCAAAACAAATAATATCTACTCGCTTGTTTCAGTAACATGGAAAACTCTGAAGTATTTTGTTTAGGTATAGTGGAAACGCTATAACTTCTGTACTATTAATGTTAATATGACAATATATATAGATTAATAATTTCTACCTTATGGGGAAAGTGTTCACATTTTTTAACACTGTGTTTTAATACTTATTATATTCTTTCAAAATTTTACTAT
The DNA here is from genome assembly GCA_018881555.1 of Amblyornis subalaris. Classification (NCBI taxonomy): domain Eukaryota; kingdom Metazoa; phylum Chordata; class Aves; order Passeriformes; family Ptilonorhynchidae; genus Amblyornis; species Amblyornis subalaris. The sequence goes on along the minus strand of JACAXG010000002.1, from coordinate 23,172,549 downwards.
GATACAGAATTTTAACACTCCACTGCAAATAAAGACTAATGAGTTTTGAAAGATAAATTTCACGAAGCATGACAGCCATGTTCTATCTAGTTTTTGCATCAGATGGATTCATAAATAAGGTGCTTAGTTTAAATTTTTGCCACTGATAGAGTGCTTGGAGACCCGCATATGCAAAAAGCTGTAAAACAATAAAGCTGACCAAATATCCATGTATTTTAATAAATACCTGACTTACAGTAATATATAGAACAGTTGCATCCCATCAGAATTTTTCTGCAGGCATTATCTGCGTTAATATCATCATATTTTTTCCACATCTATGTTAGTCTCAACATCTGGATCACTCTTTCAGATGACAGCTGTCTGAAGAAATAGCTTTATTTTGAACAGCCTCCTGCAGTACTTAGCACCATCAGTTTGGCGGGAAAAAAAATCCCCTTTGGCAATCAATATGCTTTGTTTTATTAAATTTGTTCTCTAATCACAGGCACATTCTGTGCCGTTTAGGAAGGAGAAAATATTTTACTACCTGCCAAAGAATTAAATGATTGTTATGACTTTCTACTCTCACTTCATCGTTATTAGTATCCTCAGGCATAAAGAGAGGAAGAAGGGAGGAAAAAAACCAGGCAGGGCTCTACAAGAACTCTATTGGAAATAATGAAAGTAAATGATTAAGTGATAGTCCTCAAATATCAATTTCATTTTTATTCAATAAGAGATTTATCTATATCAGTTAATAACAAAAATATTAAAAAGCCATCTGCTGAGACTGAGAAATAAAATACTACATACCAACACCATAGTAATTACTTTTCAATTGCTATGTGCTAGTAATCAATTCTTATTTAATATAAAATAATTGTTCTAATGAAGTCTGGGTTTTAATATTGTTGTGAATAAATAACAGTTAAATATCAATTACATGAATTAATCTTTCACCCAACATTACACTTCTTCTCGATAACTCTAGTTTTGAGTAATTCCTTAAGGAATCCATACAGCAATAGGATTTTATCTGTTATTGTCCGCTTTGAAATTCTTTCTTAAATCCATGGGTTTGTGTTCAATGGAATGTAGCTAGTGACTTCATTTAGGGGTGTTACTTTGAAGGTACTTTACAGTTCTTGTGTCCCTTGAGATATCTCTTTTAAAGAACACACGAATTTTGCCTCTTCAGTCTTCCCATGTTTTACCCACTATCTCTTTTCTTCACTTTATGTTGTTTCTTCTATGTCCTTTCTAGTGTCTGTCCTACATAATGTACAGTAATCCAGATGTGTACAAACTAGAATTTTATAGCTCTATTTGTACTTAATCTACTAATAAGTAATATTAAGCTACACTTTCCTATCAATAAAGGAGATTTGTGAGGGTTGCCATGTACATGGTCTGTACATGAAGAACCTGAATTTTAGATTTGGTGAATTGCAACAACACAAGCAGGACAGGTTTACAAGAACTCACAATAGGCAGACAAAAGACCTTTTATCAACTATTTCATGTTCCTCTATACATACTACAGAAACTGAAATTTTTTCTTTCCAATTTTATGTGTAAAAATTTGAACTCTACCACTGACATCGTTAGCACAAAACGTGAAAATAGATATTAACTTTCAAGGCATGCTATCTTCAAAAATCTTTTGCAAAGCAGGTTTCAAGCTTTCTGCTTTATAGACACGTATAAACACTTATCATCAACTCCTCAGCCACTGCCTCACAAACAGAGCTGAAAGAGTCACCATCAGAGGGGGTATTTTAACTAACCTGATCTACTGAGTCAAGTCAAATATTGAGATATATTTCAGTCTTCTTTCAGTGGGATAATACAAAACATCATGGTTTCAGGAAAAAATACTTATAAAGAGAATAGATWTTTTTTTATTCTGGGTGGCTGAAAGCAACTGGTTTATCAAGGTAGAATTTTAAAATAGTAGAGATAAAGAAAAAAAATAGTAAGCACTAAGGAAATATAGAAGCATAACAGAACAAATCTACAAGAATTTATCTAAGAGGGTTCCGGCAAAACTTCTTTTGTTTCATGGTTAATTATTTAAGTTGGTTGGTAGGTTTTCACGCTGCTCAGTATCATTTAAAAACAATGTTTGGATGTGGATAAAGATTTAATTTATACTTCTTCTGGCTAACCAGGCAAACAGGAAGCTTCACATAACACGATTACTGAATTTGCATGGATCTGGTGGCTATAGGATACAATACTGCATAATGTTAGCCCATTTCCCAACAGAATCTGGCTGCAATCAGCTCAGCTGAACTAGCTGAATGCATTAGAACAGCAAAGCAGCTGACAGCTCTGCTTTAGCCTAGTACTGCCCTGCAATGCTTTTTATATGCCTTAAGAAGGGAAAATGTACTTTGTAATTTTCTCCCCAAAAAGTTAAAATCCTAAAGGGATTCTGGAGAAGGTGAAGGGTTCCTTTCTTTAAAGAARTATATTTAGAAGAAAACAGTCCTTCCTGATACAAAGTGAACAATAATGAAAGTTTAACCATCTTCCTCTCCATCTGTGTAAAATTTCAGATGTCTATCAAAATTTAAGCTTTCACTGATATTCTTTTAGTGGTGGCAATGAGGTTTTTTTTTCCTCCAGAAAATGCCAAGGATTTTCACATCTTTGAGAACATTCTTGGTGCGTCCTATGTGAAAATGGTCCAAAGGTTATTAACAGGACACATAAAAAGTAGATAGGCAAAAAACTTTGCCCAGAGTTAATTTCCTCAGCAGTTCAGAGTGCAGAAGAACAGGCTCAAGTGTTGCTGCACCCAAAAGAACAGGGCAGACCATGAAGAACCAAAGCTGGGAGTCCCATAAGAGCATTAGCATGGCATGGGGCCTCAGCTAGTATATTCTAAGTAGAGCTGAACATCATGATACAGAACTCTAATTGTGTGACAATGCACTGTCTGGACTGAGCTTTTATCTTCCTACCCCGACTCGCAAAGCAGTGACACAAATTCATATTCTCACCTGCTGGCCCAGCCTGGTGGAACAACTCTGTATCGATGGTGCTGTGGCTACTTAAAATAAGCCTGTGACAAAAAGAAAAGAGACAGTATTTTATAGGCAGAAAGATCTTTGTTCAGGAAAGCCATCTGTCACTGTGGCAAGAAAAACTTCTTTTTGTCTGACAGATTTTGGCAACAGATTATCAATGCCAGGTCGTGACAGACGTGAATTGAGCTGTTGATGAATGGGATAGTTCAATGAAGCCATCACTCCTGAGTGTTTAAACAAGCAACAAGACATTCCAGTGAATTAAAGGGAATGAAAGATACTACAAATAAAACATAGTAATGACACTATGCTTTGCTCTCTAAAGAGCAAGGAATGCTTTTATCCCAATTGGAAATTGAAACAGACGTGCAGAGGAAATGGTTTCTAAACGTTGCCAAATTTATTGCCACATTTTCTAGATCAAAAAAAACCCCACAAAAATTGGCCTAAGAGGATGCTTATCATGTAAGAAACCAATAGAAACCTTTTCAGGAAAATCACAGGGAAACTTATAATTTCTCCTGTGTTTTAAAATATAAAGAAAAGCCATCAGACTGCAGACAAAGTGAAGTAAATCTAGAACCATGCAAATCACAGTTTCTTTACAAGTCACATGTACCTATCTAGTCTATTGGTACAAATGGTCACTGAGACAAAATCTGGATTGCCTATAGAAAAAAGGCTGGATATTCACTGCAAATATTAATTTTATTTGTGAGTATTTTTGCTAGCAATGCTAAAGGATAATCAAACTATATACATCAGAAACAGCAGAAGTCGATGAAAAATGTAATGTTTAATTGCCAATGATTTAATAAAAAGAAACTACCACATAAATTCACAGCTATTTAATTTTACTAGGCAGTCGAGGCTTCTGAATGTCAGATAAAACTAATTTATAATTTTCACGTATTTCAGCAATCTTAGATATTCTTCTCTATAAAGCAGAATATCTTTTACTACAAGTAAGTCCTTGCCAATGGTTTGATGGTTTTCATGGTGTGAATAAGCTGATGACCATTTCTAAATTTATAATGGTACCAAGCCACTTTTGTTAAATGCAAAGATTCATTTCCTTTGAGTTTAAGAATGTTTGCAACAGATTTTGGTTCAGTTCTATTGTCACCATGGGCTGATCATACAGCTCAGAGAAAAGAGCTGAAACTCATCTGAAAAGAGACCTATTTAAAGGTTTTCAGACATGTGCTTGGCATCTGTATCCTCTGCACATGTAACTGAGACTGGACCTAGCATGCAGACACCTTCTGTATTAACATCTTCTCTGTCTGGATGTCTCAACTTTAATGGGCTTCTTCAGATTTTACCTGCTCATTCCTCCTCATCCAGCCTTTTTTCCCTTCTTTCTTCTTCCGTTTAGAAAGGCTCCTTCCTTTAGGTATGCTCATTAAGTCAGTTTTTATTTCCTTATTTTTTACCAAAGGGGTAAAAATAAGACCACGTGATCAGATGCGATCTGAGTCCATCAATTTCAATGTCTTAATGATCAGACTCTTCCAAAAGATGTTTGAGGTGATTCTATTTCAAGTAGGATACAGGACAGTTTGCCACGGTCAAGTCTTTTCCAAACACCCTGTAGATTACCAAAAAAAGAAAAAAAAGAAAAAAATCCTAAATTATGATATTTTTAAGTGGGATAGCACTTACTGCTAAGTGCTCACAACCCTTTCTTATGTACCAAATACACTAATTTAGTTTTTGGTTTCAGTAGCTTCTTAATTTTATGTCACATAAAGAAAATAGTTACTTTTACCAAGATGAATCCACTACATTCATTCACTTTTCCTGGATTTTGCCTCAGCAGAAAGCAGCGCTCCCTAGAAGAACATGCCACAGCCCCATTAAAAATAAATACATGAATAGAAAATTGTCCCTTCTATTTTAAAACAGAGGTAGTTACCTATTCAAAGATTTAAGTCATGAGAAAAATATCAGTCCTCACTGTACAGCAGCTTCAAAATCCCTTTCAAATGTATCTAATGCTTTTACATTCTGGTTGCTAGTTGCCCTAGAGGAGAAAAAAATAAAAGTTAACTAAACCTAACAGAGTTAGTTTTTTAATGTTTAATCAAGTATATCTAAGGTTCTGTGAAGACCATGCCTTACTCTGCAAGAAAAGTTTCTCAATACAGAAAATATTTTGAGAGATCAGGTCCTTTGTTTTACATATCGTCTTCAGTGTTTATGTCTGTGCATGCCTAGGAAGGTCTCCAGTAAACAGTTATATTTGTGACCTGTAGCATAGTTAATGCTATAGGGGAGGGGGAAATGGCATGACTGACTTCTCTCCTCTCAGCTACTTTAATTTGCCTTAGCAATTGCATCCAGCATCACTGCATCTCCTCATCATCAAGCAGAGCAACTACAACAGCTCTTTCACTGCCATCATTGCTTTGCTCCTTTGATAAATTCTAGGTCAGAAGTAGACATTTCCACGCACAGAGCACAAAGCTGCTAACTTTTCTTTCATAGCCTGAATCCCCAGCTGCCCATAAGGAGGGAACAGCAATCTCAAGGAGATGAAAGCCAACCTAAATGCATTTCCTCAGCCAGCAAGATACAAAGTGGAGGGGAGCATGACCTGATCTATGGTTGGGTTTGCTTTGTTCTCCCACTCTTATCCCAGGTCTCATTTGGCTTATATTTTTCTTTGAACAAAATATTTTTGCAAGTGCTGAGAATACCTTTGGAACTTGCTCAGTCTTCAGGCATCTTTGTTTTCCTTGGGGAGGAAGAATATCTGGAAGATGACAAAGGGGAGGATGCCTTCACCTAAAATCACACCCCATCAACATGTACACAACACTCAGCCTTTGACCTACTCAGAAAGACTTCAGAACAGGACTGGGCACACAAAAGTCAGCCCTTTAAGATAAGTGAACTCTCTGAACCTAACGTCCTTCCCTACCAACTGCATACATAGGCTACATCAACAGGGTCACATCAGAGTATCCTGCTGCTTCTGGAAGCACAAAGCCCAGGGCAGGAGAAAGGTTCTTGCCAGAGGGAAGCCATGGCCCATTTCCAGATGGGCCATGCAGAGCCCCAGGGCTGGCAGACAGGACTRTGCTTCTGCAAGGGCTGAATGGGAGGGAAGTTGCTCCAGAGATCAGTGGAAAGGAGTCCCATCCAAATAAAAACCGTCCCAGCTACCAGCCTTGCAGAGGGACCAAGTGGCTGTGGCTAGTTAACTAAAGAGCAATTGGGAGGCGACAGGTTTAGTTCTGCTCAGCACTCAGAGCAGCTTAGCTTGCTGTGCGTACAGAAGATAACACTGCCTGCTGTGCGGGCACCTGGATGACTTGCTGCTTCTAATGCTCATTTCACCTGCAGTTACTTCAGGCTTTCAAAATAGCTTCCTATTTTTGTTCACTTACAAGGGCTTTCTGGTCTTATGAAAAAGTACTATAAACATAAGGTATTAGCCCTTAAAGGACACAATATGATTTATCTAGCTGCCTCACCTATTATTTCTAACATAGCTATTTCTTTTGTAGCAGTTAATCTGACATTGATTTGCTTCAAAAGAGAGACAGAAAAAGAGTGAATAAGACTTGCTGCTGATACCACAACATTTTGCACAATTCAGTGCAGAAAGAGAAGCCTCCTGGGGGACTCCCTGCAGGCTTCACCTCCCATCCACACAGCCACTACAGTCCCACACCAGCTGAGCTGCCTGCTAAGTGCCACAGGGTCTCTCCCATTCGGGATTTCACTTGCCATATGCTCCAGAAGGCAGCTGTTGGCCTCACTTTGGCCTGCAGCCACACATTAGCTGCATGAGCAGACTGAGAGGCTGGACTTGCCTGGGGTCAGGTCTTGCAAGATGCTGTGGGTATCACAGGACCTTGCTCCGCAAGTGCATAATACCTGCAGCCTGTCCCAGGCAAAGACAGACAGCTTCAACCACCCTGGCTGCTTACAGTGTCAACCTTTCCCCAGGCAGCTCAGATAGGGATTTGGCAGATGACTGGGTACTAAACTTTTTGCCTCTGTTTTTAGGAAGCCAGAGCTGCAGAAACCACTCAGCCCTTCTTGGCTCTGTGTGGCTGAATAAAACCTGTGAAGGGTTTGGCAGATGCTGATGCACTATCCTAACAGCCTAGTGGAACAAACTTCAGAACCAGCTTAAATCTGAGTCAAAACAAGGCACCTCCCTGTTAGCACTGCTCAATATGTCCTCCCAACAAACAAAAATCAGCACAAAAGCACTGACCAGCAAGCCTGTTCATTACCAGTCATGGACTTGAAGTAGAGCTTTGAATGAGATTGAGAAAGAATGATTACAGGTTGACCAAAATGGCCTGTTTCCATCAAGTTGAGGAAATTGTGAAATGCCTGCTTGCAGCTTAAAAACTTATAAAAATGTCCTTTAGAGGGTTAAAAGAAAATGGGTTTCAACTGACTTACTGCTGTGATTTAAAAATGGCATTTCTGTGTCTATGTCTGCAGCACAGGAGTCTGAGCTGCCAGAGCTTAGTAGCTGTTCAGCAAGGTAGCCTGGTCCAAGCAGAGCACAGCGAGAACACAGGGTTTGGGCTGCCAGGAACCAAATGGCTTTCCTAGAATTGCTGACTCCCCAGATCACTTCTGTGTCTTTCTTCCTTGCAGGAAGCACAAATGCTCCATCCTCAGCTTTTCAAGGATTTTTGTCAGCTGGTCTTTTAAATTACAGGATGACCCCGATGAAACACAAATTCAATAAAATGTGATTTATCGTGTAAATAGCTAAGAACTAGAATAATGTGCCCCAATATTAGACACATTCAGAGAGACTAGGGATTTTTATCAATATGAAGAGGCTGAAATAGCTATGTAAAACCAGTGGTTTTAGACTCTGCCAGCTTCCAGCTATAAATATTTAGGGCTATATGTTCTTTGTTATATATTTCACCTTACCCAGGAAAAAAAAGAGACAAGTCTAGGAACAGTTGGGGTTTTTTTGCTTATCTTCAACCTGTGGTAATACAGGTGTAGAGAGGAACACAGGAGCAGTGTCTATATTGCTGGCATCACCCCAGTTCCTTATCAGATTTTTCCCAAAACAAGACATGCTTCAAGAGAAACAGATCATCTTAGCTTCCAGAAGGGAGGCACATAGGATACTGAATTTAATGTTTCAATTGAAGACACATTTTTGCATTGGTAAGTTTTAATTAAGCTAACCAAGTCCCAGGAAATAACTAAATGTGAACTGCAGGGCGAACTTCTTTTCCAAAAAAAAAACCCCAAAAAAATCCCCCAAGAACAACAACAAAACCTAAAACAAATAATAAAAAAGCCCCAAACACATAGTTTTAAGTAAGAATAGGAATTTTGGTGGAAAATAACAGGAGGAGAATCCTGGGTCAAGAAATAACAAGGAAAATCTCCACCAGGTGGTCTTTGACTGAGTCATATACTTAGGACTTACAGTCCTATCGTCAAGGCCCTATTTTTCTAGACATAGCTGACAGTGATTCTGAAATGTCAAGTATGCATGACCTTCCTTTCCCATGAAAATATGTACTGACTACCATCTTGATATGATATTTGAGGCTCCAAAGCTGTGACACAGCTTTTGAAGCTAGTCAGAAATAATAAGACTGATTTCTGAAAAAGTGATGCAGAATCCTGCATGCATTTAAAAAAAAAAAAAAGTACTTGCTAAATCTGGATAACAGATTTGTTGTAAGTACTTAAGATCATATGTTGTTTGTTAAGTGATATTAAGTTCTGGCAGGAAAGAAGAAGCAGCCCTGGAAACTGTATCTTTAAGTGCCTTAAATTCACAAGCACATAAAACTAGGGGCAGGGGCATTCCAGAAACAAATGTTTATTAAACAGAGCTTGCTGGAGGTGGATACCGAAAAAAGAAGAATGAGATACAAGTACTTGAAAGCATCTGTGCTCCTACTGGGAATCAATGACAGAGCTGCAAACAGATTCCAGGCATCTCTCCTCTCCATTACCGGCACTAATGCTGGACTCATTCACTGCTAACCAAAAATGCTGCTTGAAAGGCCTGTGCTTCAGTGAGTCCAAAATTCGCCTCTTCCCAAACTACATCAGACTAGGGGATTGCAGTTATTTTATTAAGAGAGAATGTGCTCCCCACAGGTGAAAAGAGCAGCAGCTGATTCTATTAGTTATGCAGCTGGCTCCAGAGGATTCACTGATAAGAGATGCAGACTGGTTTTTACTCATTTGCAGAGCATTTCTTTTTCCTTAAGCTGACCAGCAAATTGCAGGATTTGAGATGCCTGCTGAAAAGAGTCAAATCCATTACCACTGAGGCATATACTTCCAATAAAAGCTAAAATTACAGTCTTCATGTTTAAACATCTGGTCACAACCCAGGAGGGATATATCCCCACTGGCCATGAAAAAATGAATCTTAAATAAGTGTAAATTAATTGCCTATAGAGATATGGAATCTTTATAATCTTTTATGTTCAAGCATATGAGTGAGTATTCATTAAACCGTGTTTTCAGACATTYACAGAGATTGTTTAACACATACATTACCAGAATGATTAGCTGCAAATTGGAGAAAAAACCCTGCACACTGACGCTGTCATTTTATTCTACTCAGTGTCACTGAATCAAGGCGATAGATAATATATTCACATGACAGGAGGAGGAGACATACAGTTTGAACTTCTATATTTGTTTCTCCTCACCTGAGAACACACTCTGCACCTATCCAAACTTAATGGGTTACTAACTTGCCTTTTTCCAGCACACAAGACACACTGGGGTTTTTAGACCTGACCTGTCCCTTTTTTTTTGTTTCCTGGAGATTTTAGTACATGACTCAGAGAAAAAGGAAAAAAAAAAAAAAAGAATATTCTTCTTATTCTACTTCAGATTTCTATTTCTGTCTTGATCTCCTCAGTCCCCGCACACTTCTGCCATGTTTCCATTTGCAGAAAAGTGCAGGTGAGAACCCACACTGAAAAGGGGTTGGGGATGTTACACGGAGTCAAAACCAGCAAAGCAATCAATTGGACGGCTGCAAGGAAAGCAGAGTGACAAAGATTCATCCATGTTGTTGCCAAGCATGGGACACTAGAAATCTTATTYTGCCTGTGTTTTTGTTTACCCCTACATCATTGATCGATGTATATTACCAGATCTTTGCTAGCTTCCGCTGCATAACCATCAACTGTGGAATCAAGTCATCTTGTTGGCAAACTTGCTACAGAAATTGAAAGCCCTAGGCATCAGCAAAGAATGTTTTAAACGTTCAGACACACCAGTATAAGGTGATACAAACTCAGCCACCAACCAAAACTGAGAAATACCCAACTGTCCTGAATCAGTTACAATGCTTCGTACATCTTTCCTAAAAAAGCCTGCAGACGGATTTAATATAGCTCGAATGTCTCCATCAGTGATAATTAGTGGCAAGATTTCCACAAAGGAAAACAGTGTTTAATATAATAAGCCCTAGACCACATACATCCATATAAATCACAGAATCACAGAATAAGATGAGTTGGAAGGGACGCACAAGGATCAAGTTCAACTCCTGGCCTTGCACAGCACCATCCTTGAGAGTCACACCACGTGCCTGAGAGTGTTGTTCAAACTCTTCTGGAACTCAGACAGGCTTGGTGCTGTGACCATTTCCCTGGGGAGCCTGTTCCAGTGCCCAACCATCCTCTGGGTGAAGAATCTTTTCCTAATATCCAACCTAAACCTCCCCTGACACAACTTCAGGCCATTCCCTCAGGTCCTGTCACTGGGCACCACAGAGCAGAGAAGAGATCAGTGTCTACCCCTCCTCTTCCTCTCATGAGAAAGTTGTAGACTGCCATGTCTCCCTTCAATCTCCTCTTCTCCAGGCTGAACAGACCAAGTGGCCTCAGCCACCCCTCATACGGCTTCCCCTCAAGGCCCTTCACCATCTTTGTWGCCAGCCTTTGGAYGCTCTCTGAAAATACAGCTAACCATTTTTAAAAGGCAGAGAGAGAGATTTTTGAATATGTCTAAATGCAGAATGTAGTCATGGCAGAAAGAATGTACAAGGTGCAACATGGTGGATTGCAAAAAATAAAAGATTGTATCCTAGCACTTAAAATTGTCAAGCAAGTTATAAGTAGAAAATAGGGATCCAATGGAAAGTTTCTTACAGTAGATGGACTTTCGAAGACAATGGCAAATAGAAACAGAAAGCTTCAAGAAAGAAATCTGAACAAAACACCTTTCAGCTGCAAAAATGCAGAAACACTTACTCAGATTCCAGATATGTAATTGTTGTGCATGACAGTGTTTGGTGTGATTGGGCAACATTGGGCCATAGCCGCATATGAGTCTTTGAAATCCAAGAATAATTTACCATGTATGTTGGTATATTATGAAATAAATGTAAAAGCAACCCCAAAGTAGTTCTACCCTACAGTTTAGGGTAGCCTAGTGTGGGATCTCCAATTAATATAGAAAACAATATAAAAGAATTATCTGACTATAAAGGTCCTAGTTTATGTTTGCTCCAGAGTTAATATAAACCCATCTGAAGTACCTGGGACATTGCACCACTTTGTGTGGCTATTATCATCCCTGTTAAAACAATTTATGAATTAACAATTACGGAATCGCAGAATCATTTACGTTGGAAAAGACCTCTAAGACCATCAAGTTCAACCTTTGCCTAATAGCCAGCCTGTAAACAAGACCAAAGCACTAAGTGTCACTTCCAGTTGTTTCTTGAACACTTCCATGGATGTCTACCACTTCCCTGGTCAGTCCATTTCAATGCTTAACAACTCTTCCCATGAAGAAATTCTTCCTGCTGTCCAATCTGAGCCGTCCCTGCCACTATGTCCTCTTGTCCTGTCACGGTTGCCTGGGAGAAGAGACCAACCCCCACCTGGCCACAACCTCCTTTCAGAGAGTTGTAAAGAGTGACAAGGTCTCCCCTGATCCTCTAMTTCTCCAGGCTAAACACCCCCAGCGCGCTCAGCAGCTCCTTATGTGACTTACTCTCTAGACCCTTCACCAGGGCCGTTGTCCTACTCTGGATACAGTGCAGCACCCCGATATCTTTCTTGTGGTGGGAAACACAAAACTGAACAAAGGATTTTCTTTCTAGTCTAATAATTTCACATTTTGCTTTATAAGGTTTAAAATATACTGCCGCTTTAGAGACATGGATAGAATGATGGTTCTAAGTAACAATAATGGCTTTTAATGGCAAATCAACCTTCTGCAGTGCAGTTCTGCCTCCCCTGAAACATATGACATCAGATCAAAAAAAAAGACAAGRTAATCCACCAGTTCTTGTGAACAAAACACTGCAGGCAGCCTCAACACCAACAATACTTCCCTCTCACCAAATTCAGACATCAAATTCACCCATGATAGTCACATCAGCAGAGTAAATTTTAGAACTTGAGAAGAAACTCACTAGAGAACAGTCTCATCATTTCTTGAAGATGTCTTTGGAGTTGCCCACTGCTTGTGTATCTGCCAAACAATGAAAATTGTTAGGAGAAATGCAAAAATCMGAATGGATTCTCTAGGTTTGCTTTGTATCAGGCAAAACAGTGAGGTAGCAGAGGGCAAGCATGGAGTGCCATAAATCAGATAAAAGCATAAACTTAAACCGTCAGTTCATTTGGTAAACGTACTGCCCTACATTCGGACTTGAAATAAAGAGCCCAACTTCCAGTCAACCGCATCAAGTCATATGGTAGGGAGAGAGATAATAGCACCATACTACTGCTAATGAAAGTTCCTACTTGCTGAGACGCTGAGTACATTTAATCCACAAGCCAAATAGTTCACCTTTGAATAACAGCATGTTGACAGCATATAGATTTGAATTTCAAAAAAGTCACTTGGGCCAGAACTACTGGTATGGTTTTGCAGTGCATTCAATTTTCTGGAATGATGCTTTGTGCTAACTCACACAAGCATTGACAGGTTTGGTCCCACAAGCCCGCTAAAACAGGACCTATTGAATGTACTGCAGTGAAGAGACCTGGGTGTTYGGTTCTTTCTGGTCTCTAGCTAAAGGCAAGGGACTATCTGCTCATTAAAAGGCCATGTTCAAACCTGATTTTCAACGGGTTTAGATTTCATTTTTTAAAAAAYAAAATAAAATTTCACAAAATTCGCTATGGTTATCTTTCCCATAGTCTGGCTGATTTTAGCCTACCTATAATTTGTAGCTCCCCGAACTATCCTCCTTTCTGTATTGCTATCACCCAGATAGAAATTATTAAAAATTTTATATGTGAAATTAGCATTAGGGAACTATTTTGCATATTCTGCAACACTCTAAAATAAGTCGTCAAGAGTTGACAAGGACCTGACTATAATGGCTACTAGTTCTTCACAGAACAGCAAGAGGCACCTCTTTAGAAACACAGTTTGAGAACTGCTTTGTCAGTGAACTCATTTTTTCAAGGACAATACATTATACCTTTCTTTACAAAAGAGCAGACGTAAAAAAATCTGGCATTGACTTTCAACGTGTAGCTTGAACTATATAAATACTGAAATCCATAAATATGAGATTATATATCTATCTATCTAATTAGAGCCAAYAAGGCACTGGTACTTCTGAGTTTAAAGAGTGATTCGATAATTTGAAAAATTGCTCTGAAAACAGATTTCTATTGTCTCACAATAATTCAATTTCAAATATGTTCTTGCAACAAAGAAAGATGCTTTGCCCCCTTCAATTTATGTAAGAATATGAAAAATGAATTGTTTCTAGCCTGGAAATCCATGCCTGGAAAACAAATCAAACAAAGGTAACACAACAAATTGAAAGGAATCAGGCATGTTTTCTGTGTTGCACTGTTTTCACAAGGCTAACATGAATAACTCTGGCCACTCAAAACACTTGAGCTGAGAGTGATCAGGCTATGCAGAATCCGGACGGGCAAGAAAGAAGGATTTGAATGCAGCACATCTTTTGTTGGGGATATGGTTCATATCATATCCCCCCAAAATAAGCCAATGAACCACAAAAATTACATTTAGCTGTCTAAAGTTAAATATTGAAATACATGTTTTGACAGTTGCGCTTTTCAGATCTGCTGCAGTTATAGCTGGGTATAACTAGGGGTATCTGAAATCCACATTCAATTTTGTGTTAAGTGCAGATACTTAAAACTCAGATCAAATATCTTCAGCTTCTAATTATGGAGTAAAATGACTAATTTAAAACACGTAAATCTGAGATTTTTGGCTTGAGCCTACATATGCACTTGAACCTCTGACTGCTTCTTCAACTTCAGTGACTCATAAAACTACTTAGTCTGAATTTGTTTGAGGTCAGATTCCCAACTGAAACATTAGCAAATTGCAAGGTGGGAAATAAGAGCAGATACAGCTTTTTCTGAGCTGAGTCCAAACTACTTTTTTCAACAGTCTGTCTGAAATTTGTCAATAGTGTTGCAACATAAGTCCAGTGGCTTTTCCGTAAATCCATAAAGAATATTTTAAGTCTTTTTAAGATCTCCTACAAGTTCAGCTGAATTTTCCGAAGGCTTCTGTGTACAGCATTTTATGAAGCATCTCCTTAGAGGACATTTCTGAAATCCCACTAGTTCTTAGAAAATCAATTCCATGATACCCATATGATTTAAAGGTAACACACCAAGAAGATGTGGGACATGAAAAAATATGCTTAATTACAGTATTTAGATTAAGTTTAATGCATAGACCATGGTTAGCAGTCAAAAGAAAGCTCAAGGATTTTCATTTCAGCTGCAAAAGAACTGATATGTGCCTGCAGTATTGCAAAAAGCTGCTGAAGCCTGCCAGCCAGACAATGGAGTGAAACCCAGGGCAAGTGAACTAACAAAGATACCTGGTGTGAAGGGATTGTACCACCTGCAAGAACGCTTATTATACAGGTATATTTTCTTCCAGAACAATAAAAAAACATTGTTACACTGTTCTTTGGATTGGAATAAAAACCAGATCTGCCAGGAAAAAAGCCCAAATTCCCTAGGGAGATGGTTCGTTTTCCAAAAGAAAGCAAGTTGTTTTTCTGTAGAGTCGTTTTCAGTGATCAGAAAATTTTCCCACTGCTGGAAAGGAACAGAGGATGGAAAAACTCTGCATGTTTCTTTTCTTTGTAGCAGTACTCTTTACACAGTCTCTTATAACCCACAAGCTTAGTACATTAATTAAATACACCAAGCTATAGAATGATTTCATRTAGCAGCAGGGAGATATTTTTTAACTTGTGATACACCACACAAAATGCATCTCAAGCTTCACAACAATTTAATTATTGCAAGAACCTTCCTCATACAATGGGCTGTGTCAAATGAAGCTCCCTATTATTCTAGTAAACTTTTTCAATACTTCTTAAATTCTGAGTACACAATATCTGACCTTTGGGAGTTTTCTCTTTGTTTCTGTGTGCTGGACTCTCAGAAGGACCTCAGTGGTCATTGTAGACACTGTTGTTTTGGTGTGTCTGTACACTCAAATGTGGTTCTTGTCTATATGCACAGATCGGTCTGGAGAGGAGTCAAACCTAAGATTCAAGACTCTTCCAGCAGATATCCAGAGATGCATTCTATCACTATAGTGGCAGTATTATTATATTATAATGCAGTAAAATGCCCTGCAATGGCAGAGAAAGGGCTAAAGCCATTAATCGTTCTTTTCCATCTCCAATGTATATGTAAGAGGAACATAACAAATCTGAAATACTGTAGGGAATACTGTAGTGGTTACTTCTTTTTTCCTTTT
The DNA here is from genome assembly GCA_018881555.1 of Amblyornis subalaris. Classification (NCBI taxonomy): domain Eukaryota; kingdom Metazoa; phylum Chordata; class Aves; order Passeriformes; family Ptilonorhynchidae; genus Amblyornis; species Amblyornis subalaris. The sequence goes on along the minus strand of JACAXG010000002.1, from coordinate 23,156,809 downwards.
TTCCCCCAAGGAAAACATTAGAATTTGCTGGTTGTCAGGCTAAATCCCAAAAGGTGTACTTTGGGAAGAATCTTGATTGGATCCAGTTTGCTGCAATATTTAACTTGTTTGAAACCAAGATGATGAGGATAGAGTACTTAAGCACAAAGAAAAAAGTTGCAGCCATTGACCAGGCAATGCAGCCACTTTGTCCCTCTATATTCCCCATCATTAACCACTTCTGACTGTAATATCCCTCTGTACCCAGGAGTTACTATATTTTATTTTGACCTTGCACAGTGAAAGCCCAACCTAATGCAAAGCATTACTTTTTAAAGAGCTACAAAAAGAGACGCCAAATGACAAGTATGACTGAAGAAAAATTCAAGGGCCTTTTGCTTTTAAAATTGAAGTGTTGGATTTTTTCTTTTCTTTGGAAAACAGAAAAATAATGCAAATTCTGAAAAAGCTGTCAAGAGAGCATCCAGAGGCCAAAATGCTTCACATGCTCATGAGTATGTAATGATCCTTCTTTCCAAGGACTTGAGATTGAGCCCTGAAGCTAAACTTCGCACAGTGTCTTTTTTTTTTTTTTAATCTTATTCTGTCTCTTTTATTAGTGATTGCTGAGGGCAAGATTTGTTTTCCCTCACTCATTTGCTTCAGTTGTGTCACACGTCATGGTTAGCTTCTTTAATGGAGTGTTTGCAGATGAGGTTGTAAAAATCATTAGCCACGGTCGGCAGATGCTAGGTGCTGCTAGGATGCTGTTCCAATCACTCCTTTTCTTTAATTAAAATTCTAAATAAATCATGAGGTTTTGCAAACACGAGCCGACAGTACTTGCATAAGATGAAAGCTGTGCTGACTGCTGGCAGTTTTGATGCAGCTCTTTAGCGTCTATTYCTTCCATGTTTTGTTTTGCTGTTTTTTGGTGTTTTGTTTTTTTTTTCGCTTGGCCATCACACGAAATCCCCATATGCACTTCTTCAGTGCTTAAAAATCATTATTGCTGGAGATCAATACCAAGAAAACATCTGCGCCTCTTCTTGGAGCACAAACAGATTTACTCAGGGTTTGTTTTATTTTGTTTTGGTTTTTTACAATAAATGCAACTAAAACTCCATGTAAAGAGCAAAGGAAATATTCTATGTACAGTTGCCTATTGACTTTTTTGCGATATTCTTGTGAAACATAGATGTGAGAACATTAAACATTCACAGCAGAAGAATATTTATTTGCCATGAAACCTGAATAAATTGAATCTTTTGCTCCTTGTTTCTATGGGAACAAGTTCTATTGAATAAACAGTCTTTGAATAATATTTTATTATTTCTAATTATATTAATTATAATTCAATATGTCGCATTAAAATAATTTCAATAATAATAAGAAACTTTAATACTGGTGCAAACTTAAAAAAATAGGCTAGTTGAGTTAAAAGTAATTTATGCTGCCTGTAATTTTTAGTTTCCAYTGTCACTAGAGCTAATTACTAGTTACTAGACCTGAATGTTTGCATTTGAAATCTTAATGGGGTGATGTTTTACCGTGGCATTAAGAAAAGATATAAAATAACCATGATGAAAAGACCAAAAGTTGTAGAAAAATAGTTTTACTGAAGCAATCAGTCACTAAGAAGCTTTTCTTGTCACAAAATCCCTGCATTTTCCTGTTTTCTGTATAATTATTKTCTTTTTTTCTTTCTTCTTTTGCTGAAGTAGCTGACAAACATCTCAAATATGAGTTTTAATACAAGTTAAAAGAAGACACGTATTGCAGCTTAGTCTCTTGGTTATACTCTTACGCCTACACAAAATCAATGCAGTCCCCCACAGAACATCTCAGAATGACCAACATGAAGATATGGGCTCCAAAACAACACTATGATGGAATAGCAAAATTATTTTGAAGTGAGTAGAGCAGTGTTTAGCCAAAACTAAATTTGGTTTAAACTCAGTCTAGCAAATATAAACAAGAGCAAAACTAAAAAGAATAACAAAATGAAACCAATACAAAACAAAACAAAACAAAACAAAACAAAGGCATTTTAGTGAAGACAGACCTAAGCAACATTATGGAGAAATTAAATATAAAAAGTTAACTGGCCTTTTTTTTCTCTTACTACATTGCTGCTGATCATAGTATTGTTTTTTTGTCATCACATCTAACTATTCATACACAAAATATCAAAAGTCAGGAAAAATTTTCTTTTTTTTTATAAAACAARAATCAGTTGTAGACCTACTCAGTATTACCAGCCTTTTCTTAATTATACTGTAGCAATGTCAAAATCTCCACCTCTTAAATTCCTTTTCATATCAGAAAGTCACCTAAATCATAACTTCAACATAAGTTAGATATTAAATGATGTGTCAGAAAGAGAATCAAATTCCTGGCACAATATGCAACCATTCTATTAAAATAGCAAAGGGAAATCTGAAAACTATGTGAAAAGAACAATGTATTTCTTTCTCAAATGCAACTGAACTATTTAAGCATTCTCATGACTGCATTTGTTTAGAAAACACTGAGCAGCGAAGTTCTGTTCACAGCATCATAGAACAGTTTGGGTTGGAAGGGACCTTTAAAGGTCATCTAATCCAACCTCCCTGCAATGAACAGGGACATCTTCAACAAGATCAGGTTGCTCAGAGCCYTGTCCAACCTGACYTTGAACATTTTCATTCAAGCTCTCCAGAGGTAAGACTCATGATCACAGAAATGGAAATTTACTTTCAGATTTTTCATCTTCCRCCACTCAAATCTCATAAGCCTGTTGGAATTGATCATCGACATTGGAAACATTTCCATAAGTTTTAAAAAGCCATTGCAGAGCTTTTCATTTAACAGCTGGAATATCTAATTAATTTGAATAATGGTTTTATAACTGCAGTGTGCTGAAGGATCAGGAATCATTTTTATCTCTTACTGAAAGGAATTATTCACTATCCATAAATATTTAAAATATACATACTTGAAAATGCAATATGCTGCATTTGGCAACATGTTGTGTAAACATGACGAGTCCAGAGAGAAAAAAGTCTCAATACGATCTTCTTTGTTCTGCTTTATTGTTTCTTGTGATCTGCAATACAGTCTGAAATGGCAGGATTTTTTTAACCATAGAATGACAATAATTCTTTTTCAATATAACYCTGGGTTTGAGAGAGCAAAATCATTCTTCTTATTACAGAGGAGATAGCAGTGCCTGTAATATAGACTAGTCCACATTTTATCCCATAAGTGATAAAAAGATTTTTTTATGCCATTTTGTAGAACTGGAACATTTAATTCAATAAGGGTGTTAGAAGTTGCACATGCAATTTGTTCCAGGACCATGCAGTTAAAGCAGCTACATATTGAGAAATAACTTCTTCAGAAAAAAACTTCCTGCAGTAAATCCTAATGTACAGAAATGATTCTACAAATCAAAGTTTTAGCTTCAGTGAAGTTTGTGACTGAGAAGGATGCTCAAAAGGAGAAAAGTCACTTAAGGCATTCATTTTGAAACAATTGAATGAGGCACTTGTCACCACAGCAGGAAACAGAAAAGCACTTAAAGCCACTGCTTGTACAAGTAATTTATTTCAGCAATCATCTCCAAATTCATACAGGAAACAAAATGCAAAGGAAACAACTAATGAGAGTTCATTAATCTAAACTCCAGCAGTCACTAATTTATAGGCATRGGATATGTATTAAAAGTTYCCACAATGCAAATCATATAAAATGAAATGTATCAGAAGAGGGTTTTAAAGCCAGGTAAAAATAACTTATGCAAGCACCTTTGCTAAGGTGGAAACTTCAGGAAGTACAACCCAGCAGGCCAGAAAATGCATATGCCCAAGAATTCAAAGTATGTATTTTGTCACTGCTTTGACTGAAGCAGTCTTTTAGTTGAGGGTTTTACAATATAACTGGCAATTATTTTAGAAGTTTCAGAGGTTTTAGAAAATGCTCAATACACTTTCCATAATTAAAAGCAAAAAGACCTGTTCTGGTAAGTACCAATTGCTAAATTTATCTTCTGTCTAGTAAAATGCAAGCACAACTAAGTGAGAATGCTACATGATATTTTAGAAAGCTGTAATAAGGAATAGGAATACAGGAAAAGCAGCAAGAATAATACAATTCTCAACAGGAATTCATTTGAAAGAAACAGTAGGAGACTAAGTAGAAATGGACAAACAATTAAGTAAGTGGTCATATGAAGAGTAGGTAGTTACTGAGGAAGCAGAAACACAACCCRCAGTCTTAGTTTCAGACATGTTTCCCATGCCTTTGAAAGCTAGGAAGATTTCCCTTGATTTTGCCTGATTTTGCTTCCCTCCCTTGACTTCAGAAGCCCTCCAGACTGCAACATGTTTGAGATTCATACCTCACTGGTTTCAGTGGGTCMCATATTTTGAATAATAAAAAGAAAATCCTTTTTGAAACTGCTGCTTGAAGACGGATCACCTGTTTTTAAAAGTAGGGTAATGCTGGAGCATTTGACAATAAGAGCCTTCATAAGAGACTCAAGAACGTGTGACTGTTAAGAGTGAGATGCCATCTGTATTCAGTATTCGTCACATTCAGAGAACACATTTGACAACACRATCACATAGCCATACATATTAAAGACACAAAAACTCCAAGAAATAATCCACAAATGTGAAGGTTTTCAGTAAGATTAGTTCATTTCTTTGTCAAGAATAATCAGATAAAAATTAAAAATAGAAATAATTTTACCAAATATTTTGAAGAATATTTTAAAGGTAAAATTTCTAGCAAAAGACAGAATTGATTCAAACTTTGTCRTAATTTTTCAAGAGCAATGCCCAAAATGATAAATTTACCTAATTTCATAGATGAATTCTTAGTAGTATCTGAAATTTCACATTCACTACAAGAGTACTTATTCCTATTTCACTGGTCATAATTACTCAGATAAAGAAAGAGAGAATAAGAGACAAAAAGGAATTAAGKTTGCAGACAATAGAAGTAATTCTGTCTCTGCAGTCCATTTTGTTAGGACCAAGACAGACAGAGGTCWGCAGAGATAGACAAAAATCTTACATGGTTTTGAACACCATAAAATAATGGTTAACACAATCAAATGTCACATTAGGCATCACAGGAAAATTATAGTATTTCAGATATCCCATTTTTTTTACATATTTAAAAATTAAACTGCAGGCAGTAGAAACCTTTTCCCCACCCTCATCCCAAACAGTCAATTTTATTTTTGTGCTCAAAGCTATACACCACTTAAAGAGTTCCCCTGTAGTATAAGGTGTGTTAAAGTGACTTAACTAGCCCTACTTAAACACACGACCACAGCAAAATTACTTAATTTTAAAGGTAAATTAATAATTTTTATAGCATCTTGTAAGAATGACCAAAYGACACAATCTGTTAAAAAACCAACAGAAAATTCATTTGATACTCAGCAGTGGCTTTCTGTTGCTACTCCTTGTAAGTCACTCACAAGATCAACAATTTCAATTATCATTACTAATCTAAAAATTAAATAAAAACAAAAAGAAATTTCTCATTTTATTTTACTGAACAACACTRTTTCAAAGGTCAATTTAGGAAGTTAGAAGTAAACAGAAAAACTAAATGACAGACAAAAAATGTGACATTAATAAAACAAGAGAAGCTTTTTGTTCTTTTTTCTGTAGTACCTTTTCAGCTCTTTACTGTACCAGGGGATGACTAATTGAGTAGACAAAAGCTACGTAAAATTATTCATTGTTTTCCCCATTATAAACAGAAAAAACATTTACTCTATTATTTTTATCCTGCCAAGACCCTACTACACAACATTTCTCCGCATAAGTAAGCCTGCAGTTGATGGCATCTTCCCAGAATCCAGTTGTGTATTTCTGGAGTATATATTTCTGTTGGCATAAATACATTTTTAAGAAGACATTGAAGTATCCATTTTAACAGTCCTCTCCCAAACAACACATTAAAGAGAGATTTTATTACCATTCAAATACCTATCAAAGAAAAAGTCTAAAAAAAAACCCCACAGGTCTGGGAAATTAAGATCTCTGCACAAGAAAACATATCCATGGCTTGCTACAGTTTCCTGCAGACCCTGGAAAACAGATTCTCAATTATTGTCTTTCCATTTTTCCTTGTGCAAAATGAAGATATTGATTCCTCAAAGCGATGCTGGAATGTTTAACTTGTCTTATGAAGTACTTTGTAGGGTTATTCTAATGCAAAGAATCTAAATTAAATGTGAGGTCTYTCTCTCACACACACACAATGACAGTTCATCGTATTTGTTGTTAGATACAGTTGGATCTGGCTGTTTCTTGATGAAATCACAAGAATTTTGCTTTAGGGTAATTTGAGTTTAAAGAGCATATGACAAGGATTAGAAATTATCCTCTATTTTTTCCCCTCTCATTACCTTTCACCAGCACTTTCCTGCATTGATAAGAGTGCTTGGGCAATCCTTTTCTCTCTGGTCTAACAACTAACAATCTGATTTCAGTTTCTAAAGCTTGTTTTTAAAAATTCCGTGAGCCATGCACCATCATAACTTTTGACAGTTTCCCCATCAACATCAAGTGGAAGAGAAAGGGACAGATCAAGGATATGCATATAAAAAAAAGCAATTTCATTAACAAAKGTGAAAAACAAATATTTCTTCAATTTACATGTCTTCATGTTTCACTTTTAAAGGTCTTGTTTTATAAATAACATCAGCTTCCATATCAAAAAAATGGGCACAGCAAGATGCGTGAAATTGGTTCCTGTCTAGATGGGATTCCTGTATCTATACTTCAGCTAGACTCCTGCAGTGAAAAATGAGAACAACATTAATAAATGCACACTGATAACAAATCTTATCTTATTGACTTCTCTCAGATTACACTGAAATATGACTTTCTCTGTCCTTTGTTACACCCCACTCTGTTGTATGCTGTGGGAAGAGAGTGCAACATCAAGGCCTGAGGCAAGCAGAAAAGAGAGACYTCTCTGGTGTTCAAGCCTGTGCAGAGTTTGATGGGTTTCTACTGAAAAAAATTAAATTTCTTCAGATTTACACACTCATTCCAATCTGATGTTACTAAAAGAAGGCCTCTGGCAGTATCATATGTTGCAATACATTTGGGTTTTTTAGGAATGGTTTCAGATAAGTTTTKTTTCCATAACTGTAAAAAATGCTCTCTGACTCAAGGTCAATGCAAAGAAGAGATTTTACTTAGGGCAGTGCATTACTCTCACCATGTTCCCCTTCAGTATATAGAAGTTTYCCATAATTACAGTGAATTTTTGCACTCTCTTTGCTCCAGTATGCTGGAAAACTGGAGTCATTCCTGACATGCTATTTAATATGGAGCATTATTTTCTCATCAGAGTGCAATATAACAAATCCTCAGAGGTACTGGCAATAAAGAAGAATATYCACACTTTTTTCCTTCCCTACAGATAATGCTTTTCATGAAGAGGAAAACCTTCTGTTCACTAAGTTTTRGTTTCTCACAAAAAGCTGAGGAGCACAATATGTAAATTATACAAAGAGGCTAAGCAAGCCCTTCTTCCTTGTGTTTTCTTACTAATCTGGAGTAACAGCAAAAAGAGAGACAGGCAGACAGACAGAGATAGAAAGATTTTTCTTAACAATACCTCCCAATATGCATATTTTAACAAAAAGGAGAATGCGACTGAAACGCCAAGGGAGAGACTATTCCACTATCATTTGAGGCAAGAAAGTGACTCAATACATCTTCTCTAGAAGGAACCAAACTATCCTAGGAAGAAACTTAGGGTCTGTGTAGAGAGTCGAGCAGGAAGGGTTGGTTGTTGRCTTTTTTAGCTTGTTTTACCATTTCAACAGACAATTGTCCAAGTGCAATATATTCAGTACCATTCATGCTTAAGGAACAGGGAAAATGAGACTTGCATGGTCACAAAGGCAAAGGCAGGTGCAAAGAAACGCAGGAAGGACAGTCATTTCTCTTCCTTTCCGAAGTTCTATAATTTTCTCAGTTCCACATGAGGATGAGACAAAGAATTTTGTGTGGGCAAACAAGGACTATATGTTATTTAACAWTGACAAGTGCAAGGTCCTGCACCTGGCACAACATAATCAAAGACCCCAGTACAGGCTAGGATCTGTGTGGYTGGGGGCAGCCTTACTGAAAGGGACCTGGGGGTCCTGGTGGACAACAAGCTGGACATGGTTCGAGTGCATTGCTGCAACAACAAAGACAAACTGGATCCTGGGATGCATCTGCGAGTGCATTGCTAGCAGAGATAGAGRTGTGATCATCCTACTGTACTCWGCACTTGCCAGGCCACAGCTGAAGTACTGTGTCAAGTTTTGCCCCCCACAATTCAAAAAGGATGTGGACAGACTAAAGAGGGTCCAAATGAGGTCCATAAAGATAACCAAAGGGCTGGAGAACATGGTCTATGGAGAAGTTAGCTCCTTTTACCTTGAAGAAGAAGAGGCTCAGGGAGGACCTCATCCCAGTTTTCCAATAAAGGGTAGCTRCAAAGAGGATGGAGACTCTCTTTTCACAGGAAAGACGTGCAGAAGTTAAGTGGCAACAAGTAAAAGTTGCACCAGGAGAGGTTTCATCTTGATATGTGAAAAGAATCTTTTGCATTAAGAGCTACCATTCACTGGAAGAACTTCCGCATGGACGTGGTGGAGACTCCATCACTGGAGGTTTTAAAGACACATTTGAACAGGGTTCCTTCAAGAAGTGAACTTTTTTCCCTTCTTTCTATCCCCATGAGTGTTAAACCAAATGGCAGTGCACTCTGTAGCACATCCAAACACAGATTTATAATCAGAAATCTGAACACACTGCATCTTGTCATGCAGTGTGTTCTCTGGAAGAAAATCATGACCATTAGCAGCAGGAACCCTGGTGCTCTCTGTTGATTTGAGTAATGGAGGCGCCCATCCAGAGGTACAACCCACTGAACACACCTGCCCCCTTTCACAGACACACYTTGTGAGCTGTCAGACAGATCAGGCTTCCAATGACAGTTTTGCAGTCAGTTCTTTGTACCAGTYCAGGTGGATTGATTGATCAGGTCAAAGAGAAGATACCTATATATTTGGCATTTGCTTCTCTTTCAGAAAGGCACAAAACCTGGATTATATCTGCCAGTCCTATGCAGATGCCCCAGGGCATTTCAATATATCAGCCAGACAGGGACCACAACACCAACTTAGTGTGCATGCATTTGATTATCAGCCACCATGCAATAAATGGAAACAGCATAACTAATATCCCTGTAGACACCTTTCCCCTGAATTGCGCTGTCATACATATCAGAATGTCTCATAGTGTAAATTAATATCTTTGATCTGCTTGCAGTTCTTTGACAAGATACATCCTAAAGGGTTACAAAAGAAATAAGGACTAAATATTTTTACACTCTATCTACAAAGGTTTCAAGATTCTCCTATATATTCCTATAATGAGTGGGAKTAAGTCATAACACTTCTGTGAAGTAATTAAAATGAATTCCCTTTAATGTATTGTATCAGCTTTATGATGTGGAACAAACACGACACTGCTAATGGAATGTGTTTTGAAGAACAGAAATGTTATCACATAATAGTATGATAGTTTTCTGAGTTATTTTATATCTAGATAGATAGATAGATAGATAGATAATAGGGAAATAAACAAAAAAATTGGCTTTCTTATGAGCCTGAGAGACTGGCACCTTTCCTTGCATAATCCTGTCCCTTTATACATGCCATAGATGCATAAATCCAGAACAAAAAGACTACAACACATTGTCCTTTGTACATTAACTTTGATACTTTAATCCTGCTCTTGGTTACGATAATAACTGGAATGTATTTGACTATCAATGTATTMATGTATATTTTAGAAAGTTTAAAACTTCTTGTAAAGTTCAAGATTATTCAGTGATTGAAAACACACATGCCTGTAACTCACAGTATGTGACACACAAATGCACTACTATTCAAGGCAAAATCTAACTAGCTAGAACCCAAGATTTTATTTTCTTTGGGATCTTGTAGAAAGCTAACTTGATAAGAAGTCTTAAATTGAAAAGCTTTATAAGTTAAAGAACAGATTAAAGTCTAGGATGAAAGAAAGGGAACACATAAATAAAAGTAAAATTAGAAGAAGGATTCATGAATCACCTATTTATGTAGGTTTACACCTTTAAAAGCTGAAAGATTAAAAAGGATACAGAAAATAGGTTCACAATAATACAAGTAGGTCTGTGCCATGTAGATTTCTCYATTTCTCTCTCTCACTTTTTTTTTTTTTTTAAATCAGCTTGGCAATAATGCAATTAAAGCCCTCTGCGACCTTTCAGTCAGTCAGCTCCCTGTCAGGGATGYCAGAGCCCTGAAATGCCACTAGTGTGTCATGAGATCCATGCTCAGAGCTTTACTTTTCTCCCAGCTGTAGGCCCATCATGTTGAACTGACACTGTACATCACTCAGCCTGGTGATGCCCAAACAGGTAGCAGCCRGGAGCAGCAGGCACAGCAGCCTTTTACCATGGTGATCCAGCCCTGACTTTTGCCAGTTTCCATCAGCATACACCAAAAAACTGCCCCTTTGGCCCAGGGAGAGAGAAGGAAACAATAGGAACACCACAGAAGAGCAGTAGGACTGAGACTATTCTGCCAAACTTTGCATTTCATCTTGACAGCTGCTGTCAAGTGCCTGTGTCCACTTGCATTTTTTGTGCATTTGAGTGGCCAAGACTGTGGAAAGCAAAAAAACGTCTTTAGCATTCAGTCTCTAYCAGGACTGTTATTTGTATAAGGTGTGTATGCTCTACAAGCCAGGAAGACACCAGTTCCTGGAAACTGGTGTCCAAAGCTTTACACAATGCCTTAGCTACTGTCATGCCACAGAGTCCCAACAGAAATGACCTGTCTTTTCTAGTATCCCATCTGCCTTTTACTGCTGAACCTCCATCAGCTGAACTTGCTGTTGATAGAAGGCTGGTGTGAATCCAGTCTATGAAAACAGTGCTTGCCTTACATACTCAGGACAGCATTGTATGGGTACAAGTGAGGCTGTCCAGATCAGAAAGTTCATCAACAGATCTCAGAGCATCTCTTTTAGGACCACTAGTTTTCACATTGATTTTCACAACATTTGTTTTTGACTTGTACACTTTAAGACCTACTTGTTTACTAGTTCTGATTAGAAAGTTTGTTGCTGCGTTTCACATCTCAGCACATTCAGGAAGCGTCATTCATATTCATATAAGTCTAGTGAGACCAAGCCAAATAATCCAGCCTTGACGTCTTTTGTTTGCTAATAATTCTTCTAAATGACCCAGGTTATTTTACAAGGACATGAACATATTTCTGTTGTCTGCCAAAGAAATACTTTATTCATGGCACAAAAGGATTTCAAATAGTCTACCAGGCTTAGGACGAGTGACAGCTGCCATTCATTTCTTTTTTTTCCTTTTCTTTTATATAAAAATTGAACAATGCAAGCATAAATGTGATTAAATTAAGCTAATCTGAATTTGAGGTCAATAGCATTGTGGATTCTATCCATTTTGCAAATTGGGATCAGGAGATTTATTTTTTTAAAAGGATACTTTTTAACTCTGAAATGGCCCAGCTAATACAAGTGACCTCTGCTTTATGCTGCAGATACAAGCATGAACAGAATGGTGAAAAGTTCTTTCAAATGGGTGTATTTTAAAGAAAGGGACAGTTTCTTTGTATAGCCTTACTTATTGTCCTCTTTAGTGCTTTGAATCTAAGACCAGAACCTTTCCAGACCAGTTGCTCACTCAGGCACATGTTAGGAGTAATTTGGAGTTACATTTCCCATGATTCTGAATTCATTCTCCAGCACTCAAAATTGTATCAATGCTTTCTTCTGTTATTTTATATTATCCTTCAGTTTTAGTTTGTAGGCTTGTTTGTGGACATCTGGGTTGAGTTCTTGCATCCAAAGACTGTTTTCTACCAAATGGAAGTCTCTTAAAACACATTGAAAATGACCTATGCCTCCATTTGCTTATACATTTGTGGGGACAGAAGAAGAAATGAAATTCTGTATTTATGTTTTATTGATAAKACTGTAGCTGAAAAAAAATTTAAGCAGAGGCTTTCTGGTTTAGAAAAGCTTGTTTTATTCTCTTTTTAGTTATTTTTTAGATTACTACACTTGACTTTTAGTATATTTTCCTTGTTGACAATTTTACTATTAGTTTCACTTTAAGGGATTTTTTCTTTCCATTAACTTAAAAAAAAAAGTCTAGGTCTGTCTGCTTCTGTTCATAATAGCTTTCCACATTGTGCTGATGAACTATTTCTCTCTCCTACTCAAACCATTCCTAGATATTTTGCCAAATAAATATCTGAGGGTTTCTCCAAGTTTTTCTCTCTGATGAGAGTTGAAATCCTGCAAACATGATGGAAAAGCTGTCTAAGCAGAAGGTTCAAACTCCTCTCTACTTTGATGGTAGAGGATACCATCCTCTAATACTTTCCGCTAATCCAGAAACTAGTGTTCTTTGAAAGCACTTCCTAAAACAAAGTTTCACAACACAGCGCACAAGTCATGGCTATTTTCTACATTGGCTTCTCCAATGTACAAGTCTCCAAAAGAATGAAACAAATTGCTTACTTGGTTCCTGAATATTTATGAATTACACTCTGGGTTAAACAACCATTCTCACCAAGCTGGTCATCCCTGCCATTGCATCCACAAATTCTTTACATGCCAGTGGTGCTTTTTAGTTTATGGTTGTCCATGGCATGACACTTAGGGAGATGTGTAGACAGGTAAGGTAGAAACTTAGAAATTTGTCTTTGTCTTCTTCATATTACCTATTTTAAAAGCAAAATGCAGGATGATAATAAGATTCACATATTGCACGTGGATTTGCAAAATAATAATCTTGGTCTAGGATTTGAGAATTTCTAACAATTTCTATTCTTCCAATTAGAAATCTCCATGGTAGTTATCAGCTTCCAGCCTTCGGCTTGCTCATTTGTGTCTAGTCTTGATCACACATATCCCAATGAAGGTCATGCACAAGYGCTCAGCTTCATTTTGTCAGTGTTGGGAGACTACAGGACAGATAATCAAATAAGTGTCCTTCGGCTTATTATATCTTACTGACACATTCTTAAAATAATAGACTGTGTATTCCTCAAGCTCCTAGTAAAAAAAATCTGTCCCAGAGGCAATTGAATAAAACAGACAGGCCTCAACCTGCACATTCTACAGCAAACCTCTTCAGTCTGTACACCTGTAATGGGTTGAAATTGGATGAAACTTTGGACCCTTGAGCAGTTGTATTCTCCTAGYGAAATTAGCATATTGGAGAAGAAGAAGAAGGAAGTGGTGCAGGGTATCCTCCATCTTAGAGCAGCTCCGAACTAGAGCGAGAGGGGCTGTAGATTCCCTGGGGGGCTCCAGCCCCCCCTGGGGCCKCACCTGCCTGGCCCTGCCACCTCCCTGAGGGGTGGCAGGAGTAGAAATGCACATTAAATTGTGGCAGTGCCACGTCGGCGGTCCCGAGACCCTGGAGGGACCCCCGCCACTTTTTGGACGCGTGGGTTCATTTCAAACTGAGACCTGTTATGCTGCAGGAAAACACCGCATCGGAGACTGCACGCCGAGAGAGAGAGAGAGAGATAATGAGGACTTTCTAAGGTCAAGATTCTTCAGGTATATACCATGAAATACTAGCCTTTCTCCCGAGAGAGAGAGAGAGAGAGAGAGAGAACCTGGGTGCGTGGAGAAGAGATAACATGGCGGGACCACGCGGCTGGGAACCTATTATGGTGACCCCAGAGTCAGAGGAGAGAAAGATACATAAAATATACAGCTGGGGCTTTTATCTTCTGTAAGCCTTGGTGAGCTTTAAATACAACTTCCGATAAGCCATGGAACACGTTTGGGGGGACGGAGAGTTTGTTTCCCACAGCGCGGAAGGAGTGGCTCGTTAGAAGTGCRAAGACTGAAGATACTGAGATATTTGTGGAGATTGATGAGAAGGACCTTTTACCTTTATCCAGACTGGAAATAACTCATCTTATCCTTAAAAAAACACCCCATAGACTGTTTCTTGGGAGAGGGACTGATTTTCTCACTGCAGTAAGTTTTTTCCTGGGCAGGACTACTGCCTGAAATGGAGTTGTAGCAGAAGAGAGAGACTTTGTTTCTGTATTAAGAAGGTCCCTTAAAAATCCCATGTTTTGTTTTAACTTCTGTGTTTGGTAGAAGGTGACATTGGTGGGTTTTTGGGAGAAGGGAAATGTATCTTTATGTATTGCCTTAATGCCTTAATATTATTATTMTTATTATTTCTATTCTTAGTAGTAGTAATAGTAAAATAAACTATTTGATCATTTCTCAAGCTTGCAGCCTTGTTTTCTGCCATCCTTCTTCCTCTAAAGAATATCCTCATGGGGATCTGGGGCCTGCCCCCAGGTTAACCCTTGACAACAGTGTAGAGCGCAGCCTGGGTGAGATTTTTTTCAATAAAATAGGTTTTCACTGTAATTTGTCAAAACTAAGATTTCTTGTTTACAGAAACACATCTTGTTTGTTGAGAATTTTTCCCAGAAGCAGGATGGGCTTATATATTGGTTGTAACCTCAGAGACAAGATTCTGTAGGAAAAGTTCCATGCAAGTTTTGGATCCTTTCTCCACTGAGTACCCTATCCATTGCAATAGCTGGTTATACCCTTTTTGGTTGCATCCACCACATAAAAGTTCTAAGGAATAGAAGAACATTAAAACATTACTTATTTTCCTCTTTCAATATTTCAAGTAAGCATGCTAAAAAAAACTTATACCATGCTAACAGTTAATAAATCTAGCAGTAGTCCATTTTTTCTTACAATGATGCCTCAGGCAAATCAACTATGGCAAGAAAGGAAAAGTATTAAAGTTGTATAAAACTTCCCTGTTTACTTAGATTCTGCATATTCTCTTTATTCTTAAACTACTACTCCTAGCAAGGGATTCAAAGTCCTAGTGCTATTCAGTTCTTCTACCAAACACTGAGAAGAAATGTTTAATGATGCTTATTAGATCAATTCTGACAAATAACTCAGGAGTTTCAAACCAAGTTATTTTACTTTTTACAAAAATATACTAAAAATAGCATGTAAGGAAGTTGCAGCATGTAAGAAAATTTAGCTCTTTTCATGGACCCTTCACACACACTGAAGAAATCTTTGTTTCYTCTTTCAACAAAAAGTAAGATAAATCTCTGTTGAAATTAAACTCTGACTGATGAACCCCTGTCAAAATTCGTCTGAATGATTCACTACTACCCTTTCTGTTCCTCAGTAATTTCAGAGAAGTATCTTTAAAGCTTAAGTACTCATTATCAGTAATTTTGATGCTGTACACACCACATCCGGAACTAAAGACACATTAGCCATGCTATGACTATTCCATAGATAGAAGGCTAATACTCGTTCTTATATTTTTGGGATCTCTCTGTGTCGTTCAGTGTTTCCATCRTGAGACAGAAATGTGCCATCTAAGGAGGTGCTTCATAGTTTGTACAGCATTCTGCTCCATTAACTTTCAATGTAGCCTGAGCTACTGTATACTTCTATTTTGTGTGTGGTTGCTCAGGTAAGGATGTATTCTCTTAAGGTGACACAACTCTTCCAAAACAAGCACACTTCATGAGAGAAAGCAAGAAATTAAAATTTTAGACAACTCACACACAAAGATTCAGAAAGGTCATTCATATTTCACTATTTAGAAAACTGATCAGACATTACAGAGTCAAATTTGAATATGTTTGCTAATGATACACAGTTCTGTTTGCCCTTCACATCATACAGGTGTATGACCCTCACTAAATTAACCTACTTTTTGATGGAGATGGCTCATGGATGAAGAAAACCTGTTTGAAAATTAATCAGATCAAAATTAGGATTACATTGTAAGGTAGGGGAAAACGCACCTTGCAAATAGGCATGTTCTCATCTATTTGGTAAAGTGCAATCATGACTAGTCCATTCTCAACACAAGTTGCTTGATAATTCTTTTTCTTCACTGATAGGAATTTTTCATGATACAGTAATATTCAGGGAGAAGTAATTGATTTTGACTAGAACACTCCGTTATTATTTGCCTTAAATAACCTGACCCTATTTCTCCTGGATATGCTTAGAAAGATTACAACAACATAGTCTTGGACATAAAATAGAACTCCAGAAACTACAGTCAAGTCTAAAATCCAGCAGAGAATTTTATAACTTACCATGGGGACCATAAGCTCACTCAGCTTTGCCTTCTAGTCTCCCTGCAGAAATTTCGGTAATGATCAAGATCTTGGGTCATCTTTCAGGTTGGGCTTCAGTTAAAAAAAACCCCAATCAACCAAGAAAACCGATCTTTCTTAAAAAACACTATGGCTAACTAGCAAAATGCTGCTTGTTGCCAGGTGAATGAAGGTTCTTGGTTGGACAAAACTTTGGCTGGACCTGGTCCAAAACTTCTGAAAATATTCTCAGAAGATCTAAAAAACAATACAAGCCCTGCTAACCCTATCCTGTGTCTTCACAAACACCTTTCTTGACCTTCAGTCTTCTAATAAACACCTAGCAGAACATATGCAAATGTAAGAAATATTTTGCCTTTTTTCATCTTCAGACAATTATCTCCCAGGAGAAGGCAGAGAGAAAGAAGAAAATAACCTGAAAGAATTAACATCTCTGAATTATTCATTTTTCAGAATATTAATAGTGTTTTTGTATGAAATAAGGGTTCTCTGTCCTGCATATTTGAAATAACCCATAAGGTTATGACAGAATTGAGTGCCCCTAAAGAATAGATTTTTATTGTTTATCATTCAAACATATCAGATGTATCAAAGTTTGACTATGCAGTTAGTGTTGCTTCTGCCATGTAGGATTCATGGTGTTTTAAAAAAACCAAATATTTAACATCTAAATTATGGAAGCAGCATTTGATTTCTGTCAAGAGGAAGCAGGAACCAAACTCCTACTCATATCTTTTATATTTTTTGCTCACATCATAAGGCTTGGTGTCATTTTGTTACTCATTGTCAACATACAAGATTCAGACATATTTACAGGAAAATGAGTCAGTGATAATGGTTTTCAAGGCAAAGTTAATTAAATATGAATGCTACTAAGTAATATGCTTTTCATGAACTCCAAAAATGAAATAAGTGAAACTACTAGTGATGATCCAGCTCCAAAATAATTAAAACATGAGGCTGCTTGTATCTATTTGTATGTTTTCAGCCATCAATAAAAAAAAAAAATCCAGTTCAGTAACTCCAAGATCTAATGAGAATACGGAGTATTAAATTTGTCTCCAACCATAGTGCATCTACTAAGTTCCTTTTAAACCTCTGCCTCTGAAGACAGCCAATTCTATTGCCTGCTTACACTGGAGGCAGAGCASAGCTTTGCCGTCTTTCTCGCTCAGCATTCGGCACCAAAAAGTAGAAGAGATAGGACAACACAGGTAAGACAATGCCAGCTTTCTTTAGGAACCTGAGTTTTAACTGGCTATACTACAGAGGTGTAGCATTGGTAACTGAGGCTTCTTCTGACCTTCCTACGTTGAGCAGCTACCCACGTACCAGACACCATATGGCTTAAAATAAGAAAGTTACAAGTGCTCTGTTTCCTGGTTATTGTTGATATTAAGAAACATATAATTACTTTTAAAGAACAGATTCAATATAGTGCTAACTTGCAAGACATAGAAATAACTCAAAATACATATACATGATTTCCCATTATCATGAAAAAAACTTCTCTAAAAAAAACTAAAATAATCTCCAAAACGTGATGAAACACAAGCATAATAACTAGTTGAAATGTTACATCAATCTTTCATCTTCAAGCTAAACTATAATCTGTATATACAGGAAAGAGCAGAAGTGCCTTCTAAATGTATACCTGCTAGGTGAACTGGCCTGCTGAAGGGCCTGTAACACATTATGCATTTAATAAATTTTATTTGCTCTTTAATGACCAGAAAAAAGAAAAGCCATCTAAGTAGATTTAGAATTTGCATGGCAACACAGAGAACACTGATTTCATTCTGACTGACGGGCTCTGTATTACCCAGAAGACTTCTGTACAAAACTACTTCAACTCAGGAACTGCCTGCTGAGATATATCGTTTAACAAAACATTAGGCAGAAAGGAAGAGAATTGTTCAGCAAGAAAACTTCAGAAATAGCTAAGACAAGTTCAGGACAGAATTTATTCATGGAATGAAAGTAGAAAGACATTAAGTGTTACTAACTAATTGAATTTTTCTGCATTAAATAAAAATGAAAGATCTGGTTGCAGTTGTAGCTCAAGTTAAGTACATTCTCTCAGAAAATATTCCAGTTTATTGAAATGGAGGCTGAAGTTACAAAACTCAAATGTAAGTTTGAATTTCCTTTCAGAGGTGTTGTATTTCTCAAAAAGATCAACCAGAAAGAAGTTCAGCCAGTGTGCTACAGAGCAGATCGGTTTTCCAGTTTTCAGAAATGACAGTGATAGAGGAGGTAGGACCATAGACAGAACAGCCAGTGGGAAGAGAGGTAAAGGATTTGAAAGGTATGGAGGGGGCATTATGTGAAATTGCCTTGAAAAAAACAGCCTTCAAGATTTTTGCTCATTGTCTAATTTTGCTCAGTATTTTAGAACTTGGATTATTTAATTCTTATCATTCATTTCTTTAACACAAAATCTGTAGCAAAATTAAGAAACTTGCCAACAACACAAAGCCACGAGAATAATCTATTCAAGAAATAAATGGAATAACACGTAGGAAACAGGTGACCTTGAAACACAAACAGAAATGGAAGGGTAAAATAAAATACAAGATCCTGAATTGAAGAAAAAACAGGAATTTTTAGCATCAGCTAGAACCGAAGGAGAAGCAGAGAAACACAGGTACCTTAGCTAATCACAGCAGGACCATAAACCAGCAAAGAAAATCAGCAATGAATAATAAGACTAAAAGATATTTCAGTCAAGCGGTTTCTAGCTGAATGAGGTAAATGTAAATGTCATGTGATGCCCCATTTAAAATACAGCTTTCGCAACACGTATTTGGGTACAAGGAACTCAGATGTAGAATAGATGTAGAAAGTACTGGTATGCTCTGAGCAATGAACAGCCGATCATATGAGGCAAGTTTATATGAAACTGACTTGTCTGCAGTCACGCAAAATGAAGACCAGGAGGAATTTGTTACCTCTAAGCCTGGGGAAAACAAAGGAGGAAAAAGAATGCTTCAATTTTGAATATAGAAAACGTGTAATGGGATGCTAAACCGTTATTAAGAGATCAGAAAAATTCTAATTTCTAGCTTGTCAGGTGGTGAAATCTGGAACAGCTTTTTTAGGGGCTTCTCATCAATCATATGCTTACCATCCTTCAGTTTTGATTAAATTCAATTACCTTGCACTACTACTATTAAATTATAGAAAACTGTGGGCTTACAGATACTGAGAAGTCAAATGCACTGGTAGAACTCAGCTGTATTGGTAGAAGCCATTGTTTTCTTGTTCRCTGTGCGGTTAGAATGTCCCGAGTCCTTAGTGTTGCACTAGAACCTCTGACACTTCTGCCTCCACGTGATCTTCTCCAAGGCAAGCAGCTTGTTGCTATTTAAGTAAAGTTAAATTGCTTATAGCAAGTATATTTTCATGTGCAACAATTCAAATGTGTTTTCCCACCTACAGTTAGTAAAAACCCAAACACCCCAAAAAACCAAATTGTGCGTAGAGAGCCAATGCAAAGCAGAGTGCCATTTATGGAGGCAAAGGAGCAAGGAAAAAAGGAGCATAGCCCAGCTTGGATGTCAAGTCAGTTTTTGCTCATAGAATGTGTCCCAGAGTGATGGGATGTGTACAGATAAACCCTTCTTCATCACACAGCTCAGGGGATCAACGGACATTGGGATACATGTACGGTGAGATCTGAACATCACTATGACAAACATGCTGTGCATGGTAACTTCTCCTTGTTTCCTTAAATAAAGTGCTTTTATTTTAAGGGTGTGGTCTGTGCAAATTGCAGACAGTTCCAATTGCAACAGACATTACCTGGGACATAGCTTTAAAGCAACATCCTTTCCACCCATTTTTTCTCTACTTTTCATACTATATGATAGTCATCTCTTAGCCATATCAATTAAGATATGTTTTTTCTTAGCTATTTTGTCATCTTTATATCAGCACRTTCTATATTACCTCTTGCATTATTATTATTACACTTCTAATATTCCACTTCATTATTACCCAAAAGCAACTTGAGCAAACAATCTAAATTGTTATGACTTTATATTCTTTTTTACTCAACAAACCAGATCGCTCCTCATTCGGGTGAGTGAAGCAAGACAGCGAATCACAAACAGTCCAGGAGGCTTCTGTAAAGCACTGATGGCAACTTCTTTTCGTAGGTAGTGGAGGATCCCACAAGAAATGGTGTGCTGGTTGACCTCATAATGACAAACAGGGCAGACCTTGTTAGAGGTGTGAAGGCAGGGGGCCACCTTGGCTGCAGTGACCATGAGATTGTGGAGTTCAGCACTGGGCGAGGAGGAAGCAGGGCAGTGAGTAAGATTGYAACCATGGAGTTCAGGAGAGCTAAYTTTAGCCTCTTTAGGGATCTTCTTGGAAGAATCCCACGGGAACAGGTTCTGCAGGGAAGAGGGGTCCAAGAAAGCTGGTTGATATTCAAGGATCACTTCCTTCAGGCTCAAGAATCTGGGCAAAGGGGACAAGAGACCTGTGTGGATTAAGACACCGTWAGCGGTGGCAGAAACAGAAGCAGAGGTAGAGCAGTAGCTATTGCAATGAATTAATTTTACTCATTTAGAATGGTGCACCTGTGACAYGCAGAAGGAATTACAGCAGCCAGGCTTAAGACACATCTTGTGAATATAATTCCCTGCGAAAGGCATTAAAAGGCACAGCCTTTTGACACATGAGAGATTTAGCATAGAAGGTTCATATCAGTCCTTGTGCTTACCATAAGAATGCTGGAAGATCATTGCTGCTTCATTACACTTTCAGAAAYAGAACAACCCTGAGAAGTACAAAACAAAAAGACCCTGGGCAAAGGACATATTTACCTGCATTAAGTACTGCTAAACATCTGCCAGGGAAGTAGTATKCAAATGCAAATATTGCAAATCATTATGAAGGATTTGCAACATCCTCRTGATCCACTTGTAGACAGTAGAAAAAAAATAATAGTGAAACAAAGTTAAAAGAATGAAAACCTTGGAAAACCTGAACATTTTCTTCTTTTTTTTAAACACTCTTTTAGTATCGAATTCAGTATTCAGATGAGGCATTCAGAAAGACCTTGGAAGAAGTAGAACACAAGATCACATGCAGAACATTGAAACTATGTTTAGAAATACAATCACTGACTGAGGAGTTGGTAAATGGCAATACAGTATATCTGAACTTGTTGAAGCGATGTGGAGCACTGGCAAACYAAATGGGGTTCAGTGAGCAGCCAACGAGCGCTACTCATTCATGCAGCTGCTCGACTGCTGCACTCAGGCACCCATTTACAATCCTTACCTACAAAMGGGCATAAGGGAAAATTTTATCCATCCTGAAATCACGTAGTGACACTTCATTGAAAAGATTCATTAAATTTAGATAGGTTAAAAAAATAGGGAGCACTGGCTCAGATAACAGCTTTTGCAGATGAACATGAATGCCTTAGGATGTGCAAAAGCAGTTACTGGAGAAATCATACAAGAAACAGTATGTTTTGAAGCAAGTGAAAGTTTGATCTATTTCGATATCCTGAAAAGTTTATTACTATGGACTTAGTGATAAGATCATATGAGTTAAAAATAGCTAAAAGACCATGACAAATAAGAATAGRAAAAAAAAGAAATGTATCAATTTTTGACAGCTCAGCCTCAGTGCTTGCATAGATAAGATTATATCAGTATGTTAGACTGAAAGATAGAAATATTCAAACCATCAAAGGGAGATGCAGTCAGTAACAATGGAATATTTACACCAGTGCAACATCACTTGAACAAATCAGTGTCCTAGCCTGCTTTCTGACTAGAACCCAGACAATCTAGAACTACCCACAACATTTCCATCCACTTGAAATGACATCTATATCTGCATGAGATTCCAAGAATACACTCTAGGGCACCACAAACAGTCSTGAGCTTGAATGGGGAGAAGGCAAAACCAGGTTGTTTTGGTCATTCTTGCAYCTGAAGGAAATTCCTACATAATTTTGGCAATTGAGAAATAGGATAATGTTGGTCATTAAAGGTTGCTGATCAAAAGTCTTATAGAAGGAGTAAAGTGTGGATTGAAGCAAAACTTGCCRTTCCCTTTTTCTTCACTTTTTGATTGGATGAAAGTAAGATTCCTTATTTATACATAAATAGGCATATATTCTCTTGCTTGGTAATAAATATGCAGAAAGCAAATAATATAACAATCTAACATAAGAATACCTTTTACAATTTTTTTTTTTTATTTCCTTGTGCATTTTGTTAATGGAGATGGACAAGCAGGGTAGCTATTTAGATAAAATAGTTTATCATGTAGACCATAGTGCTCAGACCCTTTGATGACAAAGATTACATGCTGTTAACTCAAAAACAATAATTCTTTGCCAGCATAGGAAAATATATTTCTAAAATGACCTTATGTTAATCAAATGAGTACCCACTGGAGTCTATTATGTTGGTGACAGAAGATTTCCAGAAACAGAACCCTCAAGGTCTTGTTCTCTATAGCTAGACTGATGGTACTGCTGCTAACACTGAGTCTCTCCTTGACTAACCCAAATARCTACAGTGGGGTAGAGAAGATTACCCTCAGGAAGGAAGAACACTCCAAGAAASTCTGTTTAAGACCTAGGGGCAATATAGATTAGAAATCAAACTGAAAGGCAACACAGCTTRAAGTTTCCCGAGTTGCCTGTTACTTTATTTGTTACCTTTCAAATTCTTTTGTGTACCCATCCTAAAAATATCAGATATTTTTTTTCAGGATAAATTTACAGAGTGTTCTACACTAATCTGCTCTGATGGGTCTGAGGACCCTCCAATGGAAAATCAGTAGCCTTGTAAGCACCATAAGAGTCTCCGTTGTATCTATTTCTCTCCTTTCTTTTTGAGGACAAGGATGGTTAGTTTCCTGAGAAGGAGCTTTGTTGCTTGTTGTTGCTTTTGTTTATAGCAAGTGTGAGGGCTCCCTCTGTGATCCAGCTAGGAAGACAGATACATCCAAAGCTCATCTGCCCCATCTGAACACAAGCTGGGATGAAAAACCACGTGAAAGTGTCACTCTTTTCACTGACTATTAGAGCTTTGAGTGGTAGCTGCGATTAGGTGAAATATGCAACATCCTTAATATCTAGTCTACCCAATGTCCAGTGCCTGTAGAGGGGGTAACAATACCTACAAATCCATAGATACACTGTAGATGCTGTAATTTTTGTGGTGATTTGCTAATAAGAAAACACAAAAGATATTTCCTAACAGTGGTTAGAGTCCATGTTCACGTCTGGAAAATTACTGTAAAACCTATTCACATAACCAAGAACAAATTAAATTTGTTTGACTCAGCAGCTTTGCACTTCTCCAGGAGGAAAYGACAACACAAAAATAAAAAGAGAATTGTGATTTCCCAAAGTTATTTTTTAAATAATTGTGTATAACATTTATAATTCTTTCAGCTTTTTTCTCTCGTGTGAAACAGAGATCTCTAGCTAACACGAAAACTTCAAAAAGTTTTGCATTTATTTTCAGTTTAGATAAGCACACCGAATTTCAAAAAATCTTTACAAGAAACTAYCCAGCCCTTTGAAAGCTGGATTTAGATCCCCCTTACACTGACTTGACCTTGTGTTGTACTTACTGAATTCAGAAGGGTTACTTCTAATTAGGTTGGAATAAATGAGACTCAGACCTCTGTGGTCTGCAAATGGGAGTAGACTCAATACAAGACCTGCTTGTCTTTCAAGATTCCCAACACTTCCCAACCCAGCTGGGGATTTCTCAACAGCAACATCTCTCAAGATATCTTGATACTTCCAGTGCTGGTCAGCTCCCCAAAACTCAAGGGATATAAAAATGAAAATGGAAAAAGTGCCTTGGAATATTTCAGAACCTCAATAAAGTCTATGTCACATCTGGAAATGGGGCCATTTTTGCAAAAAAACACCTATGAACAAAATGGAGTGAACAGAGCTGTTTAAATTCCCAATTGATTCTCTGCCCCTAATTCTATTCTTGTACTCAAGTTTCCCTGCAGTTTATTGCTGAGTGCAAAATGATGTTTCATTTCAAGACACATTGTGACTCAACGACCAGAGTTTAGTTCCTTGCTTTCCAAAGTGCTTTTATGCAATGGAGAAATGAATGGTACTAAAATAAAATCATGTTATGTTCTTCAAATATGTTCACTTGCATTATGTTGGGAACTTGATATGATACATAAGACTACATAATGCCTTAGAGAGGACAGCAAGGAATTACCAACTGTGCATTGCAGAGCTCTGAAGAAGCTCAGTTGAGTTATATTTCTCAGCAGAGATTCACAGTCATATTCTAGTCAAGCGTTTTGGTAAAAGATAGAACATCAGCTCTTGGACATCTTGGATAATCAACCAAATTTTTGCATACACCTTCTTCCAGCCAATTATCTCTAGTTAAGAGATAATGTTTACTGTGGAGCAATATATTTTTCTTCATTGGTCTTTTCAATGTAAAAGCAGCTTACTATAACCTCAGAAGCAAAAGTAAAAAACCTGTTTTCACCAAGCTTGTGTGACTCATTACTAACGGGTTCAACTTCCATTGTCTCTCCTTTCTGTTCTTTATGTCTATTACTGAACTATGAAATCTGGCCCAGACTTTAATCCRTTCAGAATCATGTTTGCAGAAGAAACCACTACTTTTTGGTGAAAACAGCTTGAAGAAAAACCTATTCTTTTTTTTACATATTTGGAAACAACTATTACAGAACTCGTTACACTGCCTTAAATTGCAGGTCTAAAGCACTTCCAAGTCAAATTATGTTTTGCCTGCACTTTTTATTCTCTGATGAAAATATCCACCTTCTTCTTTAGATTTTTCACTGAAGATCATTKGATCATCTGACATGGCCAGTCAGTTCAAGTTTTGGCTGGAAAAAAACCTGGTTTTTTATTTACAATTTTATTTACAATAATGGTAACAATAATAAATAGTAATAACAGTCATAATAATGCATGTGTCTATATATTCCAACAAGATAAACCATAAAATGCAATACAAATTGTGACAATACCTTTTGTTTTAAACATTATGTCAGCTACAAAATTTCTTGTAGTCAACTTAGCTATGGTATCRCTGGGAAAAATGAAGAAAAAAATAKTCTTTGCTACACAGTCTTTTTTAAGAAGTTATGTTATGGAAAAAAAATTAATCTCCCAGCCTTCTGTCTATGCCTAGAAGAAAACAAAAGAGATAAGCTTTCAACCTGCACTAGGGACCTATCATCCTCATCCTCAACCCCAAAATTCAGATGTTTGAACTGGTCTCTGGCTATAGGATTGCAAGCTTTCCTACAGAACCAGGACAATAAGAGAACTACTGTTACATAGGAAAAAGTAATACAATATGTAACCACATAAGGAAAAAGCCTTAAGGAAAATCACCATGCAGCACACACTGGCACCATTATACCACTTGTTTCCCTAGTGATATCTCTTTTGTCAGCACAAGTGTCATATCTTCTACTGCACAGCAAGGCAGCCTTTAAAGCCTGCTTTCCTGTTTGCTTTTCCGTGAGCTTCACAGCAACTGATCTTTGTAAGCCTTAGACTCAGAAAGAAAAGTGAAAAGATAACTGGGAGTTGTTASTCAGAGACTCTAGAAAGTGCAGTGGATTTCAACTCAGAGAGAAGTCATTAGTTGTGTGGTTTTTACTTACCTAAGACACGGATGCTGAAATCATCTTGCTCAGAATTAAAACAAAATAAGAAAAGTTTCTACCTTTCCATTTCTAAGACATTCACTTTCTTAGCCTTTTATCCAAGAGGATGGACAAAATCCCTAATCAATTTGAGGACAGAAAAATAACTGCATTCAAGCACAAGAGTTAAGTTGGCATAAAATTGTAATGAATATTCTGTATAAAAGCTCTTTGACTGTGCTTCCTGTTATAACTGAGAAAAGTATTTAAATTTGTAACTTATCAAAACAGATGCTTGTTTTGGGTGGATGAGCAAGTGGAATTTTGCCTATATGTGTTAAAAAATCCATTTTCCTGCCCAAACTTTTTCTGCTTTCCAGTCAAACAAAATAACAGAAAGAGAGCAACTATTCCAGTTGGGAAGTTCTGAGTGCTGACAGATTTTCATGAGATGAGACATCCCAAGCACTGGACTAAACTCTCATGTTGCAAGTATAATTTTAAGCCATTGACCTAAACCCAAACATCTGCAGATTTAAATGATATCTCTGTTTAATCTCCTGGATCTTCAAAACATGGAAATAATTTTGCTTCTGAAGCTAGATTGTGCTGGCATATTAGTCGTCACCCATTTCTCTGCTTCAGTTTTTCCATTAAATTTTCCTTTTTCCCCTTAAGAAAATAAAACTGTGAAGTCATCCACTTCAACAGCTATTAAGCATCTTTCCATGATCAATTCTCAATCTTCATCCTTCAGGTCTTGCCAGCGTGTTGTCACTCCTTATCTTCCATGCCAACTTCTCACTGGCTGTGACAATCTTAAGTTCCTCAGCATCTTTTGCACAGATCCTGCCTATATTTCATCTTGATTTTCATGCCATAATTCTCAAGCCATACACTAGCAATTATTTCACAATACTGCTTCTTTGCCATGTGACTCTAATTTTTTTTTAAGCTTTATAGAGCTGTCAAATCCTTTGGGAAGCAGAGATACAGCCTACAGCAATCTGCTGTGAGGACAGCAGGAGGGTACATGGGGTCATTGAAGAACAACTTCCAGGCCTGCAGAGCAATAAGCCTTCAGCAGCTTTGAAAGCATTGAAATACACTAAAACAAGAAATATAATTCCATTGGAAAGAAGAAAGGGATAATGACTGCAACAGAACTGCAGACTCTTCTTTCCCCCAACTCAGACTCAGATATCCTTCTCTTTACCAGTAATTTTCTTGCTCTCTTTTACAGCCCCTCTTCTTCCAAAACAGAGTTTGCACCCTTTTCCTRCTCTTGATACAGTCCAGATCTAATGAATGTGCTTTCTTAGCATTTCCAGTCCTTCATTTTTCTGGAGGTGTGACCTTTTGAAGGCTTATGTACTTCTCCCTCTAGAATGGAGAGAAGCAAAGTCTGTTTCTCTCCATTATAAGCATAGCATGAGGACCACGCCAAGGGGACTCAAACTCTCCGTGGGTCATTAATTCTTCTGCAAACAGGAGACAGAAAACACAATTAAACCTGGGGGAAGGAGGGGCCACAGTAAAGCTGCATGGTTTTGAGGGGAGTGGGTTGTTTTATCACTTTGTCTCAAGTTTTGTGCCTACTCTCTTTTTAAAGCAAAACAAACATTGCTACACCTATTAATGCTCCACAGATCAACCATAGGGAAGGGTTTCACATTCATCTTATTGTTTCCATTGAGCAATGTTTGCTAAAGCCCCTCTGACTGTACAATCTCAATGAGAGGAGCTGCATGACTGCTTTGGTAGGCTAAACTGACGATGGATGGATGAAGGAAAAGTCTCATGCCAATTATGGATTTAAACATAAACAAGAGTCAAGAAGCAGGCTTGTACACAGAAAAATCACGTTACGACATAGATTTTCACTTAAGCTATGACTGACAGGAGATGCCAGGTCACTCCCTGTCATACTGGGAAACTTCACACAACCCAGAGCAGTATTTCCCAATACCCTCTGGCAGTAAAACTGCAGTTTAAAGGGCAATAGATTGGGAGCTGCTTTCCTAACCATGAAAAGAGGGTGGTGTTGTCCCTGTCAAAGTCTGTCAAACTGATTGCTTCAGCTTTATAAAAGTGTCTCAATATTTTATGTGTCTTACTTAAAATCTAGCTCAAGGAGCTATCATTTTTAGCTCCCACAGTCACAGAAAAGACCSATAAAGTAAATTTTACAGGGTCCTACTTTTAAAAGATTTTTTTTCAAATAAAAAAAGGTAATGATTTCAAAAAGTGTCATGATTTTGACAGCTCTTGAGCCCTTTCAGCTGTCAATACTAATGCTACCRTCTCCCTTTTCAGCTGGATATATGAGCATTAGCTGTAAGTGGCCAGTGTGTTTGCCAGCTATGTGACTTTGTTATGCTTAAGGAAGCAATCCCTAGGTATCCTACTCCTTTCCTCCTACATCACCGTCACCAGCCATCTAGAGAAACAACTGCTGACAAGCACCAACAGCTTTAGGTGTAAGTGAAATAGATAGTTGCCTTGTACTGAAAACAATAGACTTTGCTGTAATCTTTGCCTAGGTGTTGTCTTGTCTAAATGTTGAACTAGCAGCAATGTAGGACGGAGTCATGGGAGGTACCTGCCCCTGTATGAACCCATTCTTTGCAATGCAGTACCGCAAAGTGGCAATGGCTCGGTGTAAAGGGAGTAGGAAAAAAAAGGGTTTTTTTTCCTTGGCCACCCTCCACCTCCCTAGCAAAAAAATTTCAAATCTATCAATTTCGTGCTTCCCCATCATTTTATTTTGCCAGCAAAGCTGATGAGCCTTGAGTCAAAATTTCTAACAGTGTGGTATGCATTTATATAGCTTTTTAATCTATGGAAGAGTAAAAGAATAGTGCAATAAAAATTAACAAGGAAAACTGGACAGATCATGAGCTGGCAGTCCCAGTGTGAGCAACACATTGAGCTAATATTAGGATGGAAAAAGAATATTTGAAAATTGGCCGAGTCGATGGTAGCTTTCTACAAAAAAATTCTCATTCCTGGCAAAATCAGTAGGAAAGAACAGCACATTGGCACGTGTTGAATTTTACCTGAATTGTGAACCAGCACTTGTTCAAAACATCAAGTCATGTTCAGGAGAAAAATGTTTTGAGAATTTTCCCAACAGAGCAGATAGGAAGACTGAATAAAAAAATAAGCACTTTTTCCCATATATAGGCAAACAAATTTCATTGTTTTATTTCACTTATCAGAACCTCCTCAAATTGTCTTAAGGCACATTTCTGACCCAGTAACAAACCAAACATTTATGCATCTTGGAGTTTTATCATTGGCTGATACAGATGTTTATTTATTTAAATATTAACTTACCAATAAAATGAAAAAAAAATTAAGGAAAATATTATCCTTGTCCATATTCTGTGAAGTCTGGCAAACTGGCTTGCAATTTTCAAAAAGTAAAAATAAAAATATCAGTGGCAAAGTGTTTCTTGGTAATAAACCCATACAAAATCCTATAAAAATAACAGCTGTTTCTGACAAAACCTTGAAGCAAAATTAAAACTTCAGTACAATTTTAGCAGCTGCAATCTCTAGGCAGTCGCTGAGTTGATGACCAAAAGTAGCTATTAGACACATTTGACATTAACTGTAACGGGGAGGCTTCTGGCATCATACTTGCAGTCTGAACAAAAATATGATAGCACACAAAGGTCAGCTCTTCTGAAGGCATGAAACACAGACACCCAAGGTCCCTGCCTGGACCCCTAGGTCCTCTTCTTCCAAGATGATTTCCTGCTGGCTGCCACTCCACATATACTAGTGCATGGCTTGTTCTTCCCCAGGAAAAGTTCGTCCTGCAGGTAATGCTAGTATGAATCCAATCGAAATAGCCTTTGGCCAGAGAGTCTTAATTAGGTACTTCTATGATAGCATTGCATTCTTTGTGGGAGTCTATTAGGGGACACTGAGACATGTGACTGAGGCTCTTCTTAGTTACTGCTGAGTTAAAAATATGACAGACAAAGAAACAGAAACTTACATTTCAAAATAAGTCAGACACCTGTTTCTACATTTGAAAGGAAGGGAGGCAAGTAAGCACTCTGGAAGTTAGTCACCAAAGAACTTGTGACTAAATATAGAGCCAAAAGTGCCACTTCTCAGCAACCACTGTTCAGCACAAGGTACACTGTGTTTGTGTCCACCCCGGCGTTCAAGCAAAATCTGCTTTCACAGYAAGTTCCTGTAATGAAGAGTTCTAGTCAAAATACACTTTTGGCTGTACCAGAGTACTGGCAATCATAACAAGTAGCAAGGGGTCTATCAGGTTATCTGGGGCTTCTTCTAAATGAAACAAACTTTAGTTGAAGTTTCCATCYAGAGTCTACTTTTTTTCTTTCCATGGGAATTTGAAACTGAGTTATGTGAATACTTCTGGAGGATACTTATTATTCCTTCTCTTCTTCCATTTCAACAAATGACCTGGTGACACAAGCATGTCTTAGAAGACACAGTAATCAGCTGACTGGGTTTGTTTTTCACAAAAATCCTGCACTGCCATTCTACTAACAGCTCTCTGTAACTACAGCTGAGATAAAACTCCCTGGAAGTATGGCACCAAGACAGGTGACCAGGAGAATCATAAGGTGAATTTTAAAGCCTCTTACAGACTCACAAATGCTATCCTCTGCTACCACCCTCCCCTTCCYTTGACAACAAAACCTATGCCTGATAAAATGTCACAGTATCCACAGAACTAAAAGTGATAAAATGAAAGTAAAATTTTCCACAAAACTAAGCTTCTCATGTGCATAGGTCTGCATAAAACTGCAGGTACATAACCTCTTCTACACACCAMAGAAGGAATTTTCAGATAACTGAATTTCTTTGGAGTTATGCAAATGTCAGCAACCAGAATTGCCTTTCAGCTTTTTCCTATTATAAGAACAGGATATAGAAAGGAGGAATCTGTGAGTTAACCTGGTAGCAAAGACCTACATTATCCATTGTCTCATTTAATCAGGAGGGAATCAATCCGTATCACTACCCTCAAGCTTCCCTGTCAGCATTTCTCCCTCGCACCCACCCTGCTTTGTTTAATTCATCTCTAGTACTCCACTCAGTTATGGAGTACCAGAGCCTCACATTTATTTAGATTCTCAGTTTCCTGTGAAAACAAATGGCAAGCCTATACTTAATATCTTCGATGGGCTGGCTCTTAAAGTCTTAATGTCCATTTGCTAACAAATAAGAAAATGTAAGCAAGCATCCCAATGGAAACTAGCAAATATTTGGCAGCAAACAAAAGAAAGATTATATTTTACTAAGATTTCTCCTCTTAATGAACTGATACTGAGTGTTTATTTTTCATTTCACAATAGCTAAGCAAGCAGAACCAGATACCCTTCTTTATCATAATGGATTCAGCTATCCAAGCATCCGTTTACAGACAGATAGCTTTAGGAGGGAAAAGCCTCTGAAATGCTTTTAAAAGCTAAGCAAAAGACAATGCCCCTGGTGCAAAACAGCTTAGTAAATTTTCTTAGACTTCTTAATATACAGCACACAAAGCAATTGTTCCATCAACTTCAATGAAACTATTCTAGAATATATTCAACAAATAAAGCTCATTTATTTTTCAGATCCTATAATAACAACTTACTGAGAYAGCAGTGAAAAAGAGCCCGACTTCTCTCCCTGATCCACTAGAGAACAACAAGCAAGGAAGGAAGGATGAAAAGCTAAGTTTATGAACCACTTTTAATAYAGATGTACATTGTTGTGTGGTACATACATTGTCAGCATTCCACAAAAAAACATTACCTCAACAAATTTCATAGCACAAAGAGGGCAAACTTTCTCGACGGGTAATTCTCATATGGCCCCTAAAGAGGCCAGTATCCAAGGAATTTGCTAACAAGGAACAGGCTTACCTGAAAGTCCTGCAAACTGATAACAAAATCCTTACAGATGACTTTTAAAATTACTTTAGGCATACCCTCATACTTAACTAGATACTAATAAAACAGACTGCCAAATGATATCCATTTATTAATGCAGCCTGTGTAACCTGTGTKACTTCCTCAGAGGAAGTCCCCATTCCCTGCTCCACTACTGCACATTGTACTTGAACAACACATGCTAGAGCAGTATCATGTGCAAAGTTATATAGCACCTGTCAATCTATACCACTATCAAAATATTATATACCAAATCTCACACTAACTTTATCAATTTTTTGCTGAGTTTTCAAGCATACCAGATTCACCTGACTACAAATTTGGGAGACAAAAACATATTAATCACCCCAAAAAATGATTCAAAGGAAGTAACCAGAAATGAAAAATGTCCTATATCTACAGCATTTGAAACAAGAAATACCAAGATGGTGGTGCCTTTAATGTCCCAAAGGTTGCTGGAATAGCAAAAGCCAYTCATGAGTAAGGAGTGAAATATGCTACAGGGAAAAGCAATAGGTTCTTTTTGTCCCTAGGCCAGTGGAATCTAATCAAGAGCCTGTGCTACTTTTGCACATTTTAAAGAATATCAACAGAGAATTTAGGTTGTAAGAGGTCCGCACTGCACAGGAAAGAAATTAAATAGAAGTTGCTATCACATACTCATGGCTAAATAAATGACTTTTCTGTCAGACTTGACAGAGTGATAGTATAAATAACTTCCAAGGATAATTTGCTAACACTTGGCTAGTTGGCTTGATTCAGCAATTGGCACTGATAACCCAGTCTTATTCTCAGAAGAGCAATGACATTGTTTAATTCTTAATTCCCACTGCAGAAAATTGTGATCTATTGTAAGAACCAATGATTTACCATGGTAACATAGATCACCAATATACACATTGCAGAGTTTCATGGTGGGTATCTGTATCATTGTCTCAGAATGTGTAGACCTTTATAATAGTGGAAGAAATTGAGCCAAAATGTCTGTCCAAAACACCCCAAAGAAAGCAAAACCACAAAATGAATCTTATTCATAAATCCTAATTATAGCCTTCACAGACTTACGGATTTAGTCTGATTCTGGGCTATCTATTGAAATCTATTATATGGACAGATCCTTGCTGGTTGCCCTCTTATGTCTCATTTTAGTGTGTCAAAAGGGCAGTTCAGTCATGGAAAAAAGTCTTTCTGCATGTGAAAGCATGAAGATTGCCACTGCTGCAACTTTGATTACAATTTGCTTGTCCAAAGGGGATGCTGTCATGCAGCACCAGCTTCAAGTTCTTGGCACACTTGTTGTCATGTGTTTGATTACTGCCCTGCTATCCCTAGTAACCTGTCATTCTTCCCAGTTTGAAATCTAAATCTTCCCCAGATGCTGCTGTGGCTGCTTTATCTGCCATGGCCAATAAAACTGAGAGTGATAAATAGCACCCTGATGGTCAGGCATGACCCAAGGAGAAAAAAGAATCGAACAAAGGGAATCAGACTTATTTAGTACCGCTCTTGTTGACAACTGTCAATTCAAAAGCCTCATGTTCATATTCATTGCTGACTACCTCACAGCAACCCTTCCTTGACTACATGCTAGCTGTATCATATCCTCTCAAAGGTATGCAATTGCAGCAGATACAAATATTTTAACCAATACAGGATTTTKGGGGAAAAAAAACACTTTATATTACTTAAGAACTGCCAACAGTATACAAAAAAATCAACCACCTGTTTTACAGTAGCCTTTTTTTCGCTCGTTCACACTAAAGTCCTACAAGCAGAACAGGGGCCTGAGCCAAGCATTTAACCCCACACATCCCTCACCAGAACTGGTACTGAGAACCATTTTGYAACATCCTCTGCAAGGTTTAAGGTCTCAACCA
Source organism: Amblyornis subalaris (assembly GCA_018881555.1). NCBI lineage: Eukaryota > Metazoa > Chordata > Aves > Passeriformes > Ptilonorhynchidae > Amblyornis > Amblyornis subalaris. The sequence continues at coordinate 23,123,111 of JACAXG010000002.1, read as the reverse complement.
CTTAAGTATCCCAAAGACTTTGAAATAACAAAGGACAATAAATCTGGTGACTCAGTCCAAGCAGTTACATCAGTACTGTCTCCATCCTAATAACTGATGTAACACTTTAAAAACAAGGAGGCAGGGGTGACCTTTGAACAGCCCTGCTAAAATTCTCAAAGCTCTGATTCATGCATAGTCCTTATTGCTGAGTGTATTTTAGGGGATAAACAGCTTGAATTTCATTTTTAAAAACTGAAGAAAATGAAAATGTAAAAATKATATTTAGAACAGAACAAAAGTTTGATGGAAAACAAAAAGCTCCATCTTATTCTCCTTCTACATTTTTTCTGTGTTCCCTCTCTAATGCTATTGAGCTTTGAGGGGGATGRTTGTTTCAAGAAGTTGTGTATTGGGTCTGTCTGAGATAGAGTTCATTTTCCCATAGCAGCCCTCACTGTGCTGTGCTTTGCATTGATAGTTGGAAAGGTGCTGATAACACATCAGTGTTTTGGCTACCACTGAGCAGGGCTGGCACAGAACCAGTGCTGTTTCTCAACATTTCCTCCCCATCAAGGGGCTGGAGGTGGGCAAGATCCTGGGAGGGGACACAACTAGGCCAGGTGACACAAATTTGCAAATCAAGAGACACTAAATACAAATTCTATTGATAAGTTGCACAATGTTTTTTTAAGGCTCCTCAAATTCATTCCTGAATCCATCGTGGCCATTTGCATGGTCTTATCTTTTTTTTGGTTTCTGCAGCTGGTGAAATTGTCTAGAAACACTTTCATGAACAAAACATGCATTAGATATTTAGCACATAATGAGAAGACAGACTTGCTGTCAGAGAAAAGCATTCAGCCACTTCCTACCAATCAGGCCAAAATAAAAACCAGTAAAAATGAAGGGAAAGGCTTCAATTACCAAGCTCTTGAGTGCTGGCTACTGGAGATAACTTTAAATGAGCATGCACAAGCTTACCAACAAACCAGCAGAAGCAGAACCTAAGTCTATTTTGTAGATCATCTATAAAAGTGATGGGATGAATGGATTTAAACTTTAGTAATGCCTTGGTGACAACGATGACAACATGACATCCTGCACAAGTTGCTTCAGACAAACAGCAGGAGTTAATATTTCAGAAATTCAAGAGAAGAGGAAGACTATCACAAGGACAAAGCTACAAAATAATGGGGTTATTAAAGAAAGGCTGCAATTACAGGAATAAAGTGCAGCTGACTGAAACAAGTTCAACAGCTAATACAGTATTAGTAGAAATTCTGCTATAATCTGGCTATAAATGTTGATTAATAAAATTACATGAGTATTTGAATACCCTAAATTCCACCTAAAGGAGATTATTGCTATACAATTGTAGTTACAGTAGGAACTGGCTTTTCAAATAAGCTCAYTGAAACCTATTTCACAACAGGTAAACAGAATTATATGAAAGCCTAAGAGGATATAAAACTTTATAAGAAAAAGACAAGGATGAGTGGGAATGATGGGGTAGAGAGCAGAAGGAAAAAGCCAACATTAGTCTTTGCCATAGGAAATAATAAGCAGATTCAGGTACTGTACAGAATAGCAGGACGGCAATTTGCATAAGTAAATAACTATTTCTTGCCTACTCCCTTCTTTCATTTTATTCACAACCTCCAGTTCACCCGACCTCCATTAGCTTCAACTACACTTAAATTCACTTCCCACTTCCTTTCAAATTAGCTTCCCATTACAGCATTCCTGAGTACATTTATGTACTTGTAGAAAACCTGTATATTGCATCTTTAGGTCATTCATAATTTTCCCCCAAACAATAATAGTGATAAGAAATAATTGTAATAACTACACCATCAGTAGCAAGTACTTGGCCAAGATTACACCTTAGAAAATGCTTCATTTTTTAAAATTTAGATCCTAAATGGGAAGTGAGCAGAGAAAATGTGGAGCAGAGTATTTACTGACTTAGGTATCTATAACAAAATAATGCAACAGAAATGAGAAGGACCTTGGCATGAACTAGTGATGGACAACAGAGCACTTGACTTGGTCACCCACTTTGTTCTGCTGAAAACGCAGTCTGTTTTTTTTTTATTTTCCCTGAAATGATTGAATCCACATCATCATGCAGACAGGAGGAGCATATGGGAGGAGCAATTTTCAATATCTTCTGCGGAGTATGTCCCACCTTTGTACAAGGCACTTAAATACTTACTGAGACATAGGAAGAAATTACATTATAATCTAGTGGCTGCAGCAATGCAGTACATTCGCAATCCTTGTCCCTGCTCCATGAATATGAAGTACAGCATGAAGCATAACAGCGTCGACATGCAGTACTGGGAGCTGCCGATCCATCAGTGCCCTACAAGACAGYGCTTAGGATGCAGTTTGGAGCAGATGCTGCAATGATGAATTCAAACTGATGTAGCTCAGTTCTCTATAAAGTGGTCCAACTATAGCATATCTCATTAGCTGAATGAATATTTAAATATCTCCTACRAAGCCAAACAGCACCAGTCGAACATAAATGCACCTGCCTTTTCAGTCATGCATAGTCTGTAGCACATGTTTGAGAAATTCTAATTGCAAGGAGGATTCAAACCCCTAATCTACTGGGCAGAAAGGGGAGCATCACTACAGGGAAATATTTGCTAAATTCAAAACAAATTCAAGAATAATTTCAAGCAATTAGACTACTCAGATCCACTTATCTCTATTGTAAGATAAATTTGCAGTACAATTTGTGTTATTCATGGACCTTATGTAAAAAAGGTTTAAGTATAGAACACAAATAATTAACAATTAACTTGAATTTTGAAAACCTAAAAATGCTTAAATAGCAATCAAAAGTGATAATATATTTTATGTAAATCTAACTGCTAAAAATTACATTATTCATTCATCAGGAACTGTAGTGATAGGACAAGGAGTAGGTTCAAATTGAAAGAACAGAAATTTCATTAGACATATGGAAGAGATTCTTTCCTGTGAGGGTAGTGAGACACTGGAACATGTTGCCCAGAGAAGCTGTGGATGCCCCATCCCTGGCAGTGTGCAAGGCCAGGTTGGATGGGGCATTGATCAAAATGGTCTAGTGGGTGKTATCACTGCCCATGGCAGGGGGGTTGGAACTGGGTGATCTTAAAGATCCCTTCCAATTCAAACCATTCTATGATCCTATAAAATAAGTTTTATTATATTCTTGGCATTAGTTGCATTAATGGAAAAAAAAAAAGGAAATAAAATGCTACATGCACAGCTTCCTCAACATGCTCAACATGTTTTGTTTAAAACTTACACACTTTAAAAATATAGCTTTTAAAAATTAAGCAGGTTGAGTAGTTGAAGTCTTTTAGCAGCTTTGCTTCTTTTTTACTTCTAGACTTGGCAAGGGATCACCCATTCTCTAATAGTTAAAGCCACGATTGTCTTTTTTATCCCTGCCTCCTTTCTTCTGGTATTGTTTCAATTTTTCCCATTTTCCCATCCCTGGACTTCTCATTCCTTTCTTCTCCATCTACTTTTAAAAAAAATAATAATAATAATAATAATTATTATTATTATTATTATTATTATTATTATTATTATTATTATTATTATTATTATTATTATTATTATATTGTTCCCTTATTCTTTTAATAGAGCTTATTACTTAAAAATCTTGGAATCGTTCCTGAATGGATTCAAGGGAGAAGGGAGGAGAGGGAGAGGCCAGGGGCAGAAAGGAAGCAATGCCTCAGCAACTGGAAGGCTTCTAAATGAATTCTGCATGTCCTCTCTTCAGCAAAACCCCTTTGTATTTTTACAGCCCCTTTCATAACAAACGGCAGCTACTGCTCCTTCTAGTAGCCGCAGACCCTGCAAATACATCACAACTTGCACAGGCTCATAACAGCACAGAGCACTTGTGCAGCAGCACATCTCCAGTCACTCCAGACCATGTCCCTGCGTGGTCACATCCCCCAGCAGGAAGCACAGCTGGGAAACAACCATGCAGTAGATATAAATGTCCAGGGCAGGCATGAAATGGTTTTAAATTAAGTTCACAGTGTCACCTCTTCAGCTTTCCCATTCTTTAAATAAATGAATAATGGGTTTTGGCTTCTGTGCACTTTCCAGAAAAGATCTAATTAATATTGCTCTAAGACACAAATTGTCTCCCGTCAAAAAAAAAAAAAACACCCACAAGAAAACACAAATAGAATTTTTTTTTTYCAAAAATTACCCTGAGCCCACGTAATTGCCCATCACACTCTTTGGCAAACATGCTGGTATTCCCTCAGCAAGCATAAGCTTTCCAGCCTTGCTTCCACTAGTGGGTATTACTGGGCCTCCACAGTGACTATTAAAGAAAGCAAGTGTAGAAAAGGATATTAAGGAGAAGAAAAATGAAAAAAATAAATTTGTATTAGTCATTCTATAATTCCTAATAATARTGATGTTGAATCATTCCTTTAAAGTGACTATGGTGGTAGGCATTTAAAAGAAAATTTAGCAGATTAGGATCTTGAAGTGCTATTTCTAATTCCTTTCAAGAAAAGATGATAAAGTTTGGGAAGGTCATCTCTGCAGCCTACTGCATTTTTTCTAGGATGGTAATACAATTGCTATGGGAACAAGGGAAAATGACAAACCTGGAAAGGTTCCCAAAGGAGCACACCAGACAAACATGAAAAACAGATGATTGTCCTCAACTTCTTGCTATTATTAATGATGCACCAATGTCCCCATGGGTTCACATGGGTTTAAAATAAAAATAAAGGCACTTACAGTTTATTTCAGGGATGTCAGTCTTATGAGGAGATGCTGAGGGAATTGGAGTTGTTTAGCCTGGATAAGGTAGGCCTAGGGGTGACCTTATTGCCCTGTACAGCTCCCTGAAAGAAGGTTGTAGCCAGATTGGGGTCCATCTCTTCTCCCGGGTAACAAGTGATGGGACAAGAACAAATGGCCTCAAGCTGTGCAAGGAGAGGTTTCAATTGGATATTAGGAAAAATTTCTTCACACAAAGGGTTGAAAAGCATTGAAACAGTCTGCCCAGACAAAATAGCTGAGTCACTATGCCTAGAGATATTTAAAAGACGTGTAGATATGGAATTTAGGGTCATGGTTTAGCAGTGGTCTTGGCAGTGCTGGGTTTACAGCTGATCTTGATGATCTTAAAGGTCTTTTCCAACCTAACCAATTCTGTGATTCTATTTTTCCACAGGGAGCTACATCTTGTGTTTCACATGGTTGAATTATACCTCTCTAATAAGGGAATTAGATTAAGTCAGATTAAATGACAACCCAGACAAGATCCAGATCTGTCCTGTAAACACAATTTTTCAGAAGATTTATAAATGGTTAAATGTTATATGTTTTTGTGTGGTTTAGAGTGTCCCACATTCACAAGGGGAAACAAAAATCTGTTTTTTCTTGCAGTCCTATCTCTATTTTTCTGCATTACTGAAATATATCTTCTCACATCAGTGTCAGTGAGGGATGGCTGGAATGGAAACTCAATTCCTAGTGTAGCTCCAAGTCACTGGGAAATGTATTCCCAAGAAAAGCAAAGATATTTTCAGAAATGTATAGCTTGTACCATTCACTGTGAAGTTAAATTCTGAATTGTAAAATAAAGAAAGAAGCAAACAAAATAATAGAATATTGTGTAGCTGAGTCATGTATCCACTAGAGTATTGAAAGATTTATAAAACCATAATTACAGAATTCAGGACCTAGTTTTTTGGTTGTTGCTTTTTTTTAAAAAAGCATAAGGTCTAACTTGGTTATTCAGAATGACAATTTCTTTTAAAACTAAGTTTGCTCACATTCGTACAAACAGTAAAGATTCTGAATTACCAGAACCAGTTTAGCAAAACGATTTGACTGTCACTATGAAAGTAAATGTTCAGCCATGGTCAAATCAGGGAAACAAGATGCTGTATAAGAACTAGGGAAAAACATCTTTGAAAAAGTTACAGTACTTATTCTAGAAATTAAAAATGTAATTTCATCTGAATTGACATGTAGCCTATTCCAAGCAGGGCAATGAGAATTAGGTGAGGTTCAAGGAAGGATAATAAGAATTATCCAAATGGACACAGTCTTATGAAGAGTGATAAAAAAACAGTAGGTCTCTACTCTAGGACAGGTAGAGTGCAACAAGAAAACAGCAATTTTATTAAAATCAGTACTATGGGAAAGATAGGTTAGCAGTTTCTCTCACAGTAATACAGGCTATCCCACAAATAGAAATGAAGCTAATTCAAATTTTTTTTTTTTAATAATGTAACATTTTGAAAATAATTTGCAACAGAATGTATGGACATCTAAAATTTAGAAAGATTCAAGGAACACCTGAATATTAGTATAGGCAACAGGAGCTGTCCAAGTAATTAGAATTGCTGYAAAGTATCTTTTGGTTTTGCAAATTGTATAAAGCTTAATATCTCCAGACTTAAGTCAATCCATCTAAAAGCACAGGCTAATGATGAACAGGACTACAAGTTATCCTATTTTGACTCCAAGGAGTTCTGATGCTTTCCAAACCAGAGTTTTATGCTAGCTATTTTTGACAGAGGGACACGGAAGACAAACCTCAGCTCGATAGTCTGTCAATTCCTACACTCACATAAAATTACCAATCTAGGGAACAACATTTTCCCTGAATTTTCACGTAATTATAAATATTTCTACATCTATAACCCAGAAAGGTTATGTTGGTATATAAACTGCTAAAACAAGAAGAGTAGCCGGTTTTCTGAGTGCAAACAGCAATAATTCCTTACTGCAGGTGTCATGCTTCTTACTAGTCCGGTGCTAGATACAAAAAGAGAGTTCTACTTTTTTGCCATAGTCTCATCTCTACCTGCATTTAAAAATGCTGAGTTTTTCTTTTATGTCCCCTGAACAGCACTCAGACAGCACAGCAAGATAGCTTGAGATTGGATTAACCACACCAGAGCAGACTCTCTGGAAATAAAAAAAAAGCCTAAATTAAAAAAAATAAATAAATAAAAAAATCACCTAGTCCTAAATGTCTTTTACAAACCACAGACAGCTACACATGCAGCAATGTTTTCTGGAAGGAAAGAAACGAGAGAGTAATGAAAGAAACTAGAAACGCTTTTTTAATGCTTAAAATTGAATCAAGGCAGTTACTTTCCCAATCTCCCTCCCCACAAGGAAGTTATTATAACAAACAAAAAAAAAAGTAGATATTTCTCCCTCTTGWCAGATTACATTGAAAATGCCATTTTTTTCCTAACAGAATTTACAAAGACAAGTAAGAAGATCCATGTCTATTTATGCTATATAACCACCAACATAAGTACACTTGTAACAAGGATAACCGAAACAACATACATGAACCTAGACTTACTTTGAACAAACCACTAGCAGAGGTAAAAGCAGCATGAAAAAGGGACAAAATTCAGCCCTTCACAGMAGGTACAAAGACCCCCCCAAGCAGACTCATTTTATAGTCAAGAACTAGTATGTTTTATACCATACCAACACCTTTTCAAAGCTGCCTATACTCAGAAGTAATCCCAAATTCCAATTTACAGTTGYAGAATTGTAAGGGCTTACTGAGAAGAGCACCAGCTAGAAAACAATCAGTGGCAGGGTTTGATCACCTCTATGTTGTGACTAGTCTGTGCTAACATCTCAAATGCTGTAATAAGCATAGTGCTGCAGAGTGAAACACTTTCTCTAATATTCCTGACTCTTCCGTAATTCTCCCCACATGCAACTTAATTCTGTAGCTTTTTCTGATGCCTTTTCCACAGTTTAGCACTACAGATATGGTACTCCCCTTATGAAGCCACAAAAGCAGTACCCGGTGAGGAGCCACTAGCCTCAAAGTGTCAAGTAAACATCCTATAAAAGAGACATTTTCTTCCAGCTTTCTCTGCTCTTCAGCCAAGTGCCATTTTCCAGTCCTTGCTGGAAAATTGCAAGAAAGTAGCCAAATAAACAAATTTTATAAATTAAAAGCAAAAAGAGTAAGAAAAACAGTGAAGAAAAATCATTCTGTCACGCACACAGTCCTTGAGTATAGCTCAGTGTTTCTTAGTCTTGTTTTGACACACGGGTGGCTTTCACAGATATACACAGTCGGCCTAGCACTCAGGAAGTCACCTGTGTAGCTCCCTGCCAAAACTACTTATACCAATCTTATGTATTTTTTTCCTTTACAGACTGATTAGAAAAGATGTGCACTAATAGAGACCACACAACCACAAAGGCAATGTAGTTCAATTATATTAGGGAAACAAATTTTCCAGTGCTACAGAGTAAGGTCATTACCATTACAATTCATCAGAAATACAGAAAGGAATTTATTCTTTTCCTCTTTGTCCTGGGTTAACCATATATTCTATTACCACCCACATAARCTGGRTAGTTCACAGTTACACACCTGGTCCCTGAGGTACTCCTTATCTCAACCGAGATAACCACCCATCCTGATTAGATCATCTCAGCTAATGGCCCATTACACCACCCATCCTGAGTAGATTATCTTGATTAATGGCCCATCACTGGGTTTGATAAGCATGGACCAAGAGAACTTCACAACCACCCTGAGTGAATTATCTTGATTAATGGCTCATTACTGGACTTGATAAGAATAGAATGTCAGGAACCATGCAGAGCCTCATGTGAGCTCATTGCCGAAGCAACCAATAGAACGTTGGGAAAAATCTTCTTCCATTGCGGAAGTCCCCGCCCCTGAGGGAGGTACCAGCCAAGAAACACAGCATAAAACAAGGGTTTGCGATGGGAGAAAACACTCTTGACTCCACTGGACTACCAGACCACTGGACTACCAGACCACTGGACTACCAGATGACTGGAAACCCAGAGGTCTCCGGACCAGACCTTCTACAGGATCAGTGCCTAACCGGACTACACAGCTACCAGCCTGGTCAGCAGGGTGTCAGGTTGTACYGTGACTCTGTCGGTTTGTTAGGCTGGTGTTTTCTGTATTCCTGCATTTATTTTAACCTTTTTATTAAAATCGTAATTTTGACCTACAATCTCTTGAGGTATTTTGGGTGGGGTTAATTTCCCCTGCTGGTTTACAGTCAAACCAGCACACTCTTATACGTCTTTGTCTCTGCCCTTAATCTCTTCTTCAAGTCAAAAAATGCTGTCTCTTTCTTCCTACCCCAAAATCTTGTTCCTTTGACCTCTGACCATTCTCTCCACCAGTTTCACTCCACCTGCACCACATTTTTCTGCGTATGAGTACGTGCTGTACGCTACCTAATGCCTTACAACTGCAGAACAGAGCTAAAAGGATTACATATCTCATTCTAAACCTATACTCCTACATATATACATATATACATATATATATATATATATATACACACACACACATACATACATACATACATACATACATGTATATTAGCTTAGCATGTCCAGGTCTGGTAATGGCAGGATGTCAACTTCTCTTTGGCTTATGATCCCCAAATGATCTCTTTGTGCAGCACTACTACCTAATTAGAGGTATTTGCACTCTTTTAAACATCTCATTTATGCACTTGATCTGGAAAAGTTCAATTCTTGATTTTAGTCCTTTCCATGGTCCCAAACACACACCCAAAGTAGCTTGAACTAAATAAAAAATTTGATTTCTCATAATTTTCCACATGGTGTATAACTTTATCTTCTTCTCTTTTTCAGTGAAATATTATCATAGGTCTGATATATTCAAGTATTACACACAAGGATTTCTGAAGATATTAATTTCAGAGTGGATCTACTTTGGCAGAAATGCAAGTTGTGCAATTATAGTTGTGAGATTCTTTCATATACCCAAGGACCATAGCAACAAAGATAAGTAATTAACTGGGTGATGAAAGTGAAGGGAAAGCTTCTGTATAAAAGGCAAAGACATTTTATGTGCTTTGCAGGTCAGGGTACACAAAATGAAACAAATAGGGCATTCAATCTTTGGCTTGATACGTAGTTTACACTTTGCAGTAGTCTATTTTATTACTAGACATGCCAAGAAGCCCTCAAACTTCTGTTCCAAACTGCAGTTCTTATTATCAACTGTATGCTGATTAAGCTGAATTTGAAAAAAATGAACAATTATGATAATTAGTAGCATCTGTAACTTAATTTTCACAGACTCACAGAGGTCTCCAAATTCCACCACACTGACAAAGATCCCATGCCATATACTTTTTCAAAGGGGTCATCCAAAATTGGATCAGGGGCAAAAACTCTGACCTAGCATATTGAATTTCATTACCTGTCAGTGAGCAATAGAGAATATCTGAAAAAGGATCTGAAACAAGCTGTATATACAGAGTGTTAGTGAAAATTAGATGGGAAAATAGGACAATATTTACATTACAATGGTATATCTTATAAAAACTATGCTAGAAATTGATATGGAACCTAAGAAATGAACCATAAAAAGATAAGCCTTAAAAAGATCTGTTGTCACCATACAGAAACTAAGAGGAAAATAGTGAATCTAAACTGCTATTCTACAAGTACTAGATTATATTCAAACCTTGATTATGATACTCAATAATTAATGCCCGTGTCAGGAATGCCCAAAATACATAATCAGCACTGGTAAGAGCTAAYTTTGATTTTTGTAAACCAAGATCAGACTCAGTCTAAAGAAATACAAGTGAACAGTCATTGATGAAGGGGAGGTGAGAGTATTTATGTTAATCACATTTACTTATGTGTGATCTGTAGGAACCTAACAAAGGACTGTTGAGCATGGATCTCCATTTCTAAGATGTTTTAAGATGGTATTCCTAAATTAAAATATGAAAAAGATAAAAACACCATGCTAAAGTAGCCCTTCTACTAGCTACATTAGAAAAAAAAAAGTTTTACAATTTTAAGGTAATTTTAAGGAGCCTTGACCTCTCTCTTGAAACATTTATAATATCTTACTTCTGCCTGGTCACCTACTGCCATAAAATGCGCAGGGATAATAAGGTCTTTGGCTCTCCCATAGCAACTGGGACTTATATTAGCCAGTGGGTTTAAAAATTTTAAGCAAAATAACAGACATGCATGTGTACAGACAGACATAGATACGTGTACATAAGTAATCCATATATAAAAATGAACACAAAAATAAAGAAGTTTTATTTTCTTTGAAAACTAGGCAGCGTTCCATATTCATTCCATACTCAGTTTCAGAAAGACRAACCTTAGTGTACTCTACTGTACCCGGGAAGTGGTTTGGGGTGCRGGGGTACCGGGTTTTCAGGATTGTATTTTCCAGAGTCACACAATTATTTCAGTATTTAGTTTTGTAACTTCCACAGTATATGAAAAAACTTTTCTTTCTGTCATCCCCATAACAGCATCAACTGCAAATTATGTAAGCTCCAAGCACAGCCTACAATCACATTGAGGCTATTTCCATCTTTTAAAGCAAGCTTAAAAATTAAATTCAGCATTCTCTTATTTTAATATTCTGTTCACTTAGAGTGATTAATTTATTTGCTTTGAAGACTCTAGAAAGCCCATAGGTAATTGAGGAGTGTAATAAATACCTCTATAATTCTCAGATTATATCCTTTCTGAGGTTGTAGCTATTTCATGATAACACCCTTCCAGATTCCCCATAAAGGTTTTATTGAACATGTCAGCTGATGCATACTAACTGCATCTGTAAGATACAGTGCCTTCTAGAAATGTAAGCAAAAAGTCCATAACTTCTAACATTATAATTTCTACTCTGTACAGTATTTGTATTTCAATATATTGTAAATATAAATAAAATTTATGCATTAATAACAAAATTGGGTTGCACTTGGTGCAGATATTGTCTTATTATTATTTCCATCTACTTTTGACAGAAATACGATTATTTTCATTTGTTCTGAAGGGAGTACCTGATGCTATCAATGTTTACTTTAGCAGAATGTTCCATAAATCATTCATAATAAAGACAAGGAAATTACAGAACTTTGAAGTATAAAATGCAAGTTTAGCAACAGTGTGTATTGAATGTTAAGATATCAGTCAAGTACATCTTCAGACCAACTTGTAGGAAATATGCAAAGGAAATGGAATCTTTTCTGTACAGGCGATTTGTGAATCAATATTATACCAGCCACTCCAGAGTTTTAACGCCTTTTCCCCCCATCTACTCTATCTAGCTMAGTTTCACTGAATCAACCTCTAAAGGAAAAATGTCAAATTAAAATCTAGTCAGGAAAAGAAATACATTTGTGTGCTGTTTACATAGTGATATATCCACCTGGATATTGTAGGATGTTATGACTTAAAATAATGCTGCTGAATGCAAGCAACAAAGAACTTCCAGCAGGCACTATGGAAACTCATAATCATAAAGTCATCTTAGACAAGGATAATAAAAACATACTTAAACAGGCTTTGTTCCTTAGTGATAAATCACAGAAAGAAAAATGGAAATAACAATTGCAAGACTGCAGCACAGTCATTATCTGTAGACAATGCAGAAGAATTAGCAGTGAGATAGTCAAAGTCATAGTGGTAGCATTAGAGGTCATTTACACCTTCCATGATAACTGCATGTATTTTTGAATACAAACTTTAAACAGATATATGGGAGCTCATGGTTCATGTTACATAGAATATTTCACAAGCAATATTTAAGTAACTTTGTAAATTATGACAGTACAATTCTTCTAGGCTTGTATAATTAAAGGTATATTTATCTACTTCATTACATCCCTGATGCTCTTTGCCACAGATTAAGACAAGGTAGATATTTCGGTTTGATCGGGCAAGACCCTGTAAAATATTCTTAGTTTGGGATTTATGGGTAGGAGGCTAAGTAGCTAAAAGTCAGGAGAAGACATAAAATATTAGTTCATTTAGGAGACCAAATAGCTTTTAAAATAGCATCCAACCTACTTACCTTCTTTTTTATGGCAAGAGTGTTAATTAGCTTTCTCTGAGCATATAAATAAAAGCTGTACACAAACACCTCACAGTTTTACTTTCTGTGCTGTGGTGCTGGTTTTACCTCTTCTTGATTGCTATCTAGAAACCCTCCAAATACAAATTCAGTCTTTCGAAAACATATTTTGCTCCTCCTTATATTTTGCTTTACAAATGCAGAAAGAAGGAAACAAATATAGATAACAAAGCTGATAAAACTATTATAAAAATAATTCACTGGAGATAAGACACCCTACTGCTCTTCAACTAAGTACAAGGTTTAGGTTTAAAGGGGCTACAACTGGTCAAATATTTGACAAACCGCATTTCAAATTCTTAAAAGCAAGGTTTGGGATATCACAGGATTCATCTTGAGCTTAAGATCATGGTACTAACATGTATTTCTAACAAATATTTTAATCCAGAATAGGAGAGAAGAGAATGACTTTGGTTGGAAGATCACCTAGTTCCAGCCCCCCTGCCATGGGCAGGGACACCTTCCTCTAGATCAGGCTGCTCAAAGCCCCATCCAGCCTGGCCTCAAATACTTCCAGGGACAGAGTATCCACTGATTCCCTGGGCAACATGTTCCAGAGCCACACTACCCTCACAGTGAAGCATTTCTACTTAATATCTAATCTAAACCTGCCCTCTTTCAGTTTGAAGCCATTCCCCCTTATCCTATCACTGCATGCCCTTGCCAAAAGTCCCTCTCCATCTCTCTTGCAGGCCCCTTTTAGGTACTGAAAGGCTGCTCTAAGGTCTCCCTGAAGCCTTCACTTCTCCAGGCTGAACAGCCCCAACTCTCTCAACCTGTCTTTATAGCAGAGGTGCTCCAGTCTTCTGATCACTTTTGTGGCCTCCTCTGGACTCACTCCAACAGGTCCATGTCCTTCTTATGTAGGGGTTCCCAGAGATGGATGCAGCACTTCAGATGAGGTCTCAGGAGAGCAGAGTAGAGGGGGAGAATCACCTCCCTTGACCTGCTGCCCACGCTGCTTTTGATGTAGCTGACCAGGATATGGTTGGCTTTCCAAGGATCTCTCTTGCTGAATATCTGTTAAAGGTTGCAAAGCATCTGCCTACAGCTCTCTTGTCACTTATTACAAAATCTAATTTACTATTGAAGCAACACTAGAAGACTCTATATTTTGATACAGCTGCCCAAGTAAACATAAATAGGAAGCCATTATTAAGGTTGATGCCGTTTCCAGAGGTTCTTTTTGCATTTAGGGATTTTGTTAACCTCATTCGTAAACTTCAGAATGTGAAACCTTCTTTGTGGTCATAGCTGGAATTAACATAGCAAAGTTCTGGACCTTGTTGCTAACGTTCAGAGTAGTGGCCTGTGAAGCCAAACAGAATTTCAGGGCTGACACACACCGGATTATGCTCAGCCCATTGAAACTGCAGAAATACCCGTGTTTACCATTGTTTCGCATCCACAAATCACTCTGAGAGAGTCTTTCCCATTCTTTGCAACAATATAGGCACAAGCAACCAAACTTATCCTTCATGTCTTTCCTACTGCCAGAACTTTTGATTTTCTTAAGGATTCCTTGAGTTTGAAAAGAAACTGGGCCACATGGACCTTAATTTTCTCTATTTTTTTTTTCAGAATTTATTTTGTTTTGATGACATTCAACATAACACTGAGTAGTTGTAAAAGCCTTTCATTCACATAACTAGTATTTAAATGGGAGATGTTTCTTTCCATCTTCTCTAAAACTTCTAAAAGTTCACAACTCTCCTGCCTCCCTAAGAAAAAAGAAGAGCAGCTACATAAATTCTAACTGGAAGTTTACTGAGTCCAAATGAAAGATCAGTTCTTCAGTTCCAAACCAGTCTAGCCATAGCCAAGTAGCAATGTGATTTTTTTTTTTTTTTTCATTAACACTGTCCTCGCCATCCAGACTCATTATACAAMGTTGCAGGAATTTCAGAAGAAAAGATTTTGTTTGTTTGTTTATGAACTAGAGGAAAATACAGCTTTGACAACATAGGAGGTCAAACTTTGCCCAGGCTTATACCTGCTGTAAACTTTTGACCGAGTCATTGTACAAAACATGCTATATTTCCCATCTTTGCTTCTGAATTCTGCTTAATTCAAAAAGCACTGCTCAGCTTCCCTTCATCATCCTACATTTCTGATATTTCAAAGTGGTTTGGTCTTAGCCAGATATAATCCTTCGGCTCTGATGAGCCAGCCAGTAGAAATCCCCAGCCCACCCCTGCTCAGTGACTCAAAGATCCTGAATCACTGCTCAGAGGGCTGACAGCAGCCAGCAGCCACACCAGAAAGCACAAACCACTGCACTGGAAGAGCAAACTGCCTATTAATAAAAATAACATTTGTTTTCTTTCTCTTGTTACAGCTGCCACCACATAAATCTAAATATTTTGCATTTCTTTTTTTCAACAAAATTAAGCCAGACAGGTGCCTCATACACCGTGGGAATCAGAAACAGAAAACAGAACAAATCCAGAAAAACAGCAGGAAGAGCTAGTCTTTGAAAAGGTACAATACAGAGACAACAATAAAAACAATTTTTAGAAAAGCATGCTGTAACAGTGCATTCTCTAGGGGAGCTCCCTACCCTGTTTACACATCAGATGGTAGATTCAGTAACTACAGAATTGCAAAATACCACATTTTTTTCTAAGTCTTCATGTGTTTAGGTGACAACCCGTGACAACTTTATCACAAAATATATAAGGAAAAATGAATATTTTTGGGGTAGCAATGGTTGTACACAAGTCTCACTAGAGGTTTAAGATAAATTTTTTTTCTCCATCTATTGTACAGCTCTGTCATTGACTCCGCTTTGTTAATAGAACCTTAAATTCTACTGTCCCCTAAGAAAGAAATGCATATAGCTACTTCCAGCTCAGCAATAAATTTCAATCCATCTTGCCAACTATTACGAGCTACAATAATCTTAAAAACAGCAAGGTAAATATTTCAGAATGGTTCCAGATGTGCACAACTGATTCTTCACCTGAAAAGCAACCTGTCAGTCAGTATACAAGAGCAGAGTGAACCTTGAAAGTCTTTCAGAAGATAGAAATCCATTTAGAGAAGAGGAAGCTCAGGATGCTCGTGCCTCACCCCCCATGTCGCAAGCCTCTGACTCTGCTGGTGCTTTGATTTTTCCCTGCTGCCTCACACCCCACACGTTAGGCTTCTGCATCAGAGCAAAATGAGTGCAAACATCATTATGGTCTGATCTGCTACACCTATTGTGTTCAAGCACAAGCAGCTATACAAAGAACTGAAGCCTTGGAGGAAGATGCCCTATGTACTTCTCAAGCATTGAAAGGGATCTGGACACGTAATTCCAATTGTTTTCCAAACACATGCATGTTTCAACCCTAAGCATCATGAGTGGCCTGGAGAAACTTACAAGAGGTGCAAAGAAACCATTCTTATTTCAAGTGCTGAACTGCAGAGTCTAATCCTCAGTGCTACTACATTCAGAGGAGGCACGCTAGCACCTCTACTCTGCATGAACTGCACAGGGAGCCCTGTATGAGTGTATGAACCTAACTCCAGCACCTCATTTCAGCTTCTGAATTTTGGCAGCATGAATTCTCTTCCCTTTCTCCACCATCAGGGCACAGTTTGATTTTTTTTTCTTTTCATTTCTCAGAAATTACTTTCCAAACCTGAAAGAATAAAGAACAAACAAGCACTGCAAGGCAGCTGGGCCAGCCTAAGAGATAGAGTTTCCTATAAAAATTATCAGTACCTGACTATCTTTAAATCTCCCACAAAACAAGAGCTTAGCCTGACCACTGTTAGCCTAAAAGTACCCCAGCTCTTGTTTGAAATAATCAATTACAAAGGGGAAAGTAGACAGCAGTTGTTTAAAGGTAAACTGCCATAAGAGTTGGAAAAGTTTTTCTTAATCTCCAAGTTGCCTTTAGAACCCCAAAAAAGATGCAGAGTGGACCTTTGACACTTAGCTAATTACAGGGGTTTTACAGATTTAAGCCCAGTCAGTTCGACAATAAAAAGGAAAGAAAGCAAATGAAATTTTGGCTTCCATTCAGCATTCACCAGATCTAAACCATGCTAAATCAGTTAATCCAGAAAAACCAGCTATATCAGTCAATCACTGACAAAGTAGCAGTTCCACTATGGAGTCAGGAGGTTGTTGAGGTAAGAGGCAAGCAAATCAGATGTGCCTGTGTTTCTGCCTGCTGATGGAAGACAGCATGTAATGGGGTGATAGCACAAAAAGCAGGTACAGATATGATTGCTTACCGCTTGTGCTGTCTGGAGGAAGCAGGATCTGCTCTGAAAAGACAGACCCAAGAAGATGTCTAAAGAGACAGAACATGAAAAGAGATCAAGGCATTTGTTTAAATTAGGTTCAGCAAGGCTCCAGGCAGCAGCAATGATACCAGGACTTTTTCCAGCATCAGGTTATAAATCAATGCCTGGCAGGCTACAGGCTAAAAATATGTCTCAAAGAGATGCTATCAACACAGAACTAGGAGAGCTCCAAGAGAAAGGCAATATCTGGCATATAGGTAATAGCCCTGTTTTAAAAAATGGGCTACTTATTCATACTCTCCTGACCCAGAGCTTTGCAGGGATTTCATTCAGCTTGGAAAAGATGGGTTTTAATTTATACTTCCATGGCCTGAAGATTTCTGGAACTGGGTTCTGCTGAACTGCCTAGGAAATCCTCTTTGCAGAAAAAGCCTTAGGTCTAACCCAGAGTGCTTGGGTTTAGAGGCAGATGAATTAAACCCTTCCCACATATATTTTATCTGCTTCCTGCAGGTCAGCAGGAGGGCAGCCTGCAAGAAAGGTAGGTCACAGGCCACTCTTTCCTATACAGAGAAACCATTTTTCATAAGAGCAAAAAGGAAATAGCAATATAATAACAACCAGGAGCCTCACCTGATGATCCTCACTCCTTCATACAAGGAAAATGGCTTCCACAAACCTCAGTAAGTCATGAAAAAAACCCAGAAAGTGATTAGCTGCTGAGCTTGTTTGAATCAGAATTACCCATCAGCTTGAACATTTCTTCAGCCTCCTTTACTTTAGTTTCATGCCAAAACAGATCTAGGAGCTGTCACCATATGTTGATAGTATTCATTTACTTATGCATTACTTCTTCTTTTTACTGACACAGATGCCACTACAATTTGGAGAACTCAAGAGTTTTTGCTTTCTTTCTTTTCCTGACATATATTAAACTAAAACTAATAGTCCAGGACTCAGCAGCCTGGGTTGTGGGTGCTTCTCCTGTTACAACAGGCTCTGTAAAAACAAAAAGCCAGAATCTGAATTTCACATACAGAATTTTCCATGTGTCCAGAATAAATTCCTGTTGTTAATATATTCTTACACCCATGAAAGCAAATTACTCAAAAGGAAAACAGAGCTGTTTTTAATAAAAGATTATTTAAACCCCTCCTGCCTCTTTAACCACGACGAACACCAACATGTTGTGGGTACTCGGGCCCATATTTTTGAAAAGTAGTATCAGCCCAAAAATTCATATTTTAAAAGAGGACATTAACTCTACGGAGGTAGATGCAGCAAAAGAAATGTTTCTAAGTATCAGCCTCCTTTATAAGGCTGCTGGTAAAACCTTATTCTGAATACTGTGTACAGTCCTCATCTCCCAGGGGCAATAAAAATTAATTCAATCTGGAACAGACACAGAGAAGGATTTCTAAGATGATCAAGGAAGTGGAGTGCTGATGTTAGTAAAGGAGACTAAAAGAAGGCTAGATCATACACCTAGAGAAAAGAAGTCTGGGAGTGGATATTAAAGTTCTCTATTAAAAGATCAAAAGGTAAACAGAAGGTACGGAAGAGGAGCTATTCAGAGTCAATGTCAATGGAAAAGCAAGTGGTTATAAAGTGAGCATGAAAAAATTTCAGCCAAAGGTGAGATTTCTAAACAACAAAGGAATCAAACTTTGGAAGTATAGTTCRGTAGAAGCAGGGAGGGAAAACACTTTCATTAAGTGCAAGATGGAACTGAATGGATTTGTCCAATAATAGCAGCAAACTGGATTAAATTATACAGTCCCCTCCATTCTACATCCCCTTTTTTCAAGATGGAAACTGAGAATATTTGTAGATATTGGTACATAAGGTATACAAGGATTAAGAGAAGACTCCAATGTGTACAATTTTGTCACTCCTATGAGAGCAGCATTTCACACTGCCTTCAAAAGAAATCATGATTTCTAAACTACAAAACCTAGACAATTAGTTCCAGATTAAACCCCAGGTTAATTCCCAGATTACTGCAGCGAATTACATTTCTGAGGGACTGTGCAGTTTTAGCTCTTGGAAGGTTTTTTTGTACTATCATCTAAAAAACCATGGCTAAACTCTTCAAACTGAAGGGACAAATTATTCCTGTTTGATTCATTTTTGCAAGATGAATGTGTAGCTGGCCAATAATCCATTCTTTCATTTGATTTCATGCATTTGTTTTTAAATGCTGCACTGCCGATGTTGGTGAAAATATGTTCCTATGTCAGTGAACCACTGATAATACTCAGGTAACCAGGGGCTATTTTTATATCCAATTAGAAAGGCAGATTTAAATAAAATATCTGGAGATAACAAGTATTCAGTGGAATGGCATATCCTTAACTTCAGTTTGAAAATGAGTGAAAAGCAAGAAAACACAGTAAAAATGTACTTTCTTAAGAATTTAGAGGGGTGAGCCTACTCTGAAAAGGATAGCTTTCAGATTTGTCATATCATCATTTGGAAAAGTAAAATGAGAGTCAATAATCTTGCAAATATTCACAGATGGGGGAAAAAATTACAAAATGATCTGTCAGGATCTGAGCACAGGCGTGTTTATTTCAAGGCATGAAGCACATTTTCATTCAGAGGCTTCAGCAGTAGCATTTAAAACACCTCACTGGCTTAGTTTGGGCTTTTGCTTTGCTTTTAGAGAAGCTCAGCTATCAGTTCTGTAGTTTCATCTTCATTAAAAGTATAATTGGGAATAGTGGAAACATGATTCCAGTGATGCAGCAAGACGGACAACAGTGTAACAGGAATAATGGTGGCTGCTACTTCTGGAAAAAAGTTCAGGTCTCATTACCAACTTTCAAGAATGGATAGGCTTCCTCTTTTGGGGGATGGGATCTTTAGAGGGGGAGGGGGAATGGAAGGAGTCAAAAAGGTCCAGACTCTGGTTGCCTACAAAGTTAATCTTTCTTTGGAAAGGTAAGCAAAAGATATTCCMTCTGGAAAAAGGGAGAGCCACCTCAGCATTGAAGGGTATGTCCTGATTCCAGCAACCAGCTGGAAATCTCACCATCCAAATCCCTTGACATCAAAGCATCCTACAATATGATCTTGTATTCTGAATACAAGTTTGATTTCTCCCTTTGTAATCTCTGAAACAGTGAGCATTTTGCTATCAATGCCAAGGTTCCAGTTTGAGAAGAGAGAGTTCTGTAGTGGACTGAGATGAACAGAGCAAACACTCCAGGAAGCTTTTTGGGCCAAAGTATTATTATCAAAGTGCCTGTGATTCGGGGGGCTAGGGTTCGGTGTCCCTAGAAGTCCTTTCTGAAGTCTCTGTTCCTTATTAGCCACTTATTTGTTATCAGCAACTTGTGTGGAAAGCTGACTTCTGCAATGTTTTGTTGATTCACACCATTTGGCCCAAAATAGGAAAAATACTTTGTTAGTAATTCTATTGCCTGGAAGTGTTTTAAGTGTAAATTCCATGGTTACTGACTCTTCCAGGCTTGAAGGAAATTAAGAAAAAAAGACAATAAAAAAGTAAATGAACATTTATATCCCAAGTCTTTATAATCCAGGAATGGTAATACACAACATTTGGTACCTAACTTCATACCACACAGTTTTAGCATAATTTATGCAAGAATGCTTGTGTTTATTATAGAGAAATTCTGAACACAAATTGAAAAGAAGCCTGACTTTCAAAAAAGTCCATGAATTTTCATGTTATCTGACCACCTCCTCTGGGGATCACTTTCTCAGATCATTCTCCAGCCCGCACACCATCTCACAATTAGGCTGAAAAGCTGATCCACTCCAGCTCCTGCATCTAAGGCAGCATTCAATATTTTTCTGCATCTAACATTATTTTCAAATTTATTTTCTACTTCTTAGGCAATTTAAAATTCATTTATTTCCTCTTTTGTGGTGAACTCTGCAAAGGCAGCAGTTTTGCAACATTTTGTGACCCTGGGTAAGAATACAGTATCTTTCCAAATCTTTTGTTGATGTCACTACATGTATTATCGACAAAATCAGTWCCAGGTGTTTGGCCTGCTGCACTTCTTGTGAAAGACAATACATAAACAGATTACACTGATAACATATTTCTCATCGAGGGTTGTGAATTACCACATAAACTTTTCCTTGGTAACAGGGTTTTGTCTTTCGCTTCCTTTAAGGCTTTGGTTAACCAGTTGTTTATCTCTAGAGTGATCTGTGCTTCCTACTGAGAGTTCACTGTTCAAAATGTACTGATCTTTTTTTGATTAGACATTATCAATCATTCCTTAAGTGACCAAAATTCAAATTCCTCAAAGATGGTGGCTTTCTCTATGAATTCCCGGAGGGTTTTCACAGGCTAGCTCACTTGTTTGYGTCCCTGTTGAGCTCTGGTTGTCCTCAGGGTAATGCAAACCAAGCAGTGCCAGTTCTTAGTGCCTGGCCCAGAGGACCCAAAGCCAAGACTGCTATGGTCAATATTATTAAACTTGCAGTTTCCCTACACATAGCAGCATTGAGAGTGCTGAGTAAGAACTCTGCCCTGGACTGGTCTGGCCAATGCTGTTCTGCCAGGGCCAAAAGCTGTGAGGGACCATCTATCAGTTTTACAGGTAGATATGATGTCCAGATCTACACCCTTTTCAAYTCACAAGCAATATCCCATATTGCCAGCAAATCACAGGAATTATAGCACGACTAAACAGAGAGTTAYTGCTCATGTCTTAGCCAACAAGAAATTAACTCATTTTAAAGATTCTTAAACTGTTGTATTACCAGAGAATGAGGATGAAATAGGTAAACCACAGGAGTTTTCAACAAATTTTAAAAAATTGTGTACAATGCACTTTCACAAGAGAAGGGGAGAACACAGGAGCTAGGCATAAAGTTCCTCAAATTCTGTTTCTGTGGGGATGTCTACTTATTTTGTTTCCATTAATTATTTCCCCTGTCATTTTTTAATCTCCCCTCCTGAAATATTTCAATAAAAGTTAAATTAAAATAGGATTTGAGGGAGTGCTATTAAGAATTTGAATTTTCATTGTCTCTGTGTAAGGATTTAGTTGCTGTCCTGGCTGTCTTCTCACTTCTGTTGTTTACAGAAAYTTTAAACACCCACCCAGTAACACATGCTACATTATTAACCTCCTGAATATGGAAAATGCAGTTTCATTCAAATAACACATGCCATCCAGCTGTCCAAACCCGCAAAACAGCCACTTCATCAGTTATTTGCACAGGGATTAGGAATTTAAGAGCAAGACTATGGTCCAGTGAATAAAAGGGTAAACAAGAAATAATCAAACCTACTGAAACTCCTTTTCAGTTTCTGCTTCTGATTCACTCTGAGATTTCAGGTGTCTCTTAACTTCTCTACCCTTTAGTTCCTTYGTCTGTAAAGGAGAAACAACATGTTCTTTGCAAAGTATGTGGGAACACATGTAAAAAGCTTGGTGACACAGTCATCATAGCAGTTACTGATTGAATATAATGCATATGGAGCCTTGCAGTACTGTAACATTTAGATTCTTTCATGAACACTACCAATAAAAATCAAAGTTCACAAGCCGTTTTGAACAAGAAAATGGAAACAACGCAGGAATTTGCATACTGTTGGATTTATTCCAACACATASGGACTGATGATATAAGATGATAAATTTTCAGATGCAGTAATTGGTTGTATTTCCAAACTGCCTCCTTTAAACATCTTTCTCACCAAATGTTCTTTACAGTGGAATTGTAAAGTAGATAATATTTAGTGTATAGAACCATGCAAATAAAACATCCTACCCTATTAATACCTAGGATACTTAGCTTCCAATGCTCTGCAGCTTGCAGGCTTAACACTATATATCAAGCTGGATAGAAACAGCTTTTAAATTAAAATGGAATAAAATAAACTGCCATAGAAATAAAGACCTTTCTGGCAGGTTTTTTTTTTAATGGAAATTAGACATTAAAACCTGAAAAGAATCCAGACAGATTGACAAGGAAGACATTTTTGGAAAGGAGGTTCCAATCCACCACTACATCTCTTGTCATTTTTTTTTAAGTTTGAGAAGGAATTTGAATTTGGGCCTCACACTTTCCAGATCAGTGCTTGGGCCATGAAGCAGGTGATAGTTTGGAGGCTGGTTAGTCATTGGTTTAAGTAGAAATTCTAACTAGAATATAACGGTTTTGTCAAACATGGTAGGCACTTGCAAATAAAAAACATTCTTACTTAATCAGTACTTTCTGTCAATAAAAATTAAAAACCCTTGCCTATGGCTAACCATTCAAMGTGGTTAATCTTCGCAGCATCAAAGGAGCAACGTATACACTGACAACCAGATGCTTGTGTGAATCTTTCCATACATATACCTATTAGCAAAGAGAAGAAACTGTTCAGCTTGTAGTACCAGTACTACATTCCTTGATGCCACAGCCTCAGTGTGTGGTCTCCTGATAGGACCCTGTTTTCCTTGATTTGCCTTCAATTAGAGCAGGGAAAAAATATTTATGAGTTTGCGTCAGGATTTTTTTGGCTATATTGTGGAATGTGTCGACATTATTCACTAAAATAATTTCACCATGAAACAGTCAGTTTTCACACTGAACTGCTTTCATTTGTCAATACCTCGCATTTTTTTGAAATGTCAAAAATTTATCCAAAGAAAATATTCATTTGGATTACACAGAACAAACACAAAATAAATTGCAAAAAGTAAGTCTATTTCACCAGCAAAACTGAAACCACCTATTTTTGAACTCATGACAAGTCATATTCCTCCACTATTCTTTCAGAGATCCCAAAGGTCATTTATTCATACAGTTTTATTCCCACATATTCATTATTTCGATTGGAAGATCTCATCTGACTTTTCCAGATTTTGAGGGTTCTCTCCCATTTTCCCTTTTACCTTAGAATATGATTTATTTAACCTACAATCAGAAATGTAGATATCATATGCCTGCAGACTGTTCAAAGATCTGCCTTAATTCTGTAGACCTAGCTTATGCAATTCTAAACGTAATCTGTTCTATCTGATTGTTCAGCCTTGAAAACTAKAAGGTTTTGGGGTCAAAAAACCTAACTGCAGTCACCTGAAGGGACCCTACAAGAAAGATGAMGTGAGACTATTTACAAGAGCATGGAGTGACAGGACAAAGGGGAATAGCTYTAAATTGACAGAGTAGGTTTAGATTAGATATTAGGAAAAAAATTCTTTACTGTGAAGGTGGTGAAGCACTAKAACAGCTTGCCCAGAGAAGATGTGGATGCCCCATCCCTGGAAGTGTTGAAAGCCAGGYTGGATGGGGCTTTGAGCAACCTGGTCTGGTGGAAGGGGCYCCTGCCCACATCAGGGAACTAGATGATCTCTCAGGTCCCTGCCAACCCAAGCCATTCTATGAGCTAATAACTGGTTTCATATCAAGCTTAACGTGGCTATAAAGTATCCATTAAAATTTTTCTGCCAACCATCATGACTACATTATATCTAAGCAGCCATGAGTACTGCCATCCTGCTCTGTCTGCTGGGTATAAACAGAGCATCATCTTCAAAGCAAACCTCTTTGTACTGACATCACCATCCTTGTTATGTGTTGCAGCTTCTCTCTCCATAGCATATCTAACTATGAAGAAACAATTCTTCCAAGTTCCCACAGAAAAAATACTACAGGCTTTTCCTGTAGCCTTTATTCTGGACTTAGTAATCACGCTTGATGATCATTTCTCCCGATTGTCACATCTCTGAATCACTCTCACAGCTCTGCCATCTATTGCATTGTTCATCAGGTATTTACTTCCTCTCTACAGGCTCTTCACAACTTCTTTCTATCCTCACAATTATCTCATATTCAGTTCCCAAAAGTTAACTCCAATCAGCCTATTGGACCGCTTTCATTTTCAAACATACTTTTTTTTCCTATTATGCTTTTCCCTCTTAGGAAGAATTTAGCAAATCATCCAAGAGACTCCTTCATTATTCCMCTCCAGATTGCTCCTAAAGTCTTTCTTTGATGTGTCACTAGGCTGTTGATGCATTAAAACCACAATCTATCATGCTGAATGACACTCGTCTGGTGATTAATTTTAGATTTATTTGACATCTCCAGTATTCTGCAAAGACAATAAAGAGAAAAAGATAAGCTATGTTTATATTCACAATAAATAAGTCAACAAATCCACACTCATCTTTGTGTAGTACTGTATAACCAGTGGCAGAACACAGAGGAGGCAGAAATAATAGTCTTCTGCGTTCARTTGCAAAATTGCATTTCAAATTTGACAGAGGATTATTTATAACTGTACAGGCACATTTGGTTGGCTTCTTTTTCCAACCTTGTAAAGCAACACCAGAAGTCACCAGCCTATCGAGGTTCAGTTACCAGCATTCTCTGGGAGACTCCCAGGATGAAAGTGGTGTCACAATTGGTTGACCTCAGCTTAACRCTGTGCATGTTCATGCTCTTAGAGAGGTGCCTTTGAGAAGAAAGCACTAGAGCATGCAGCAAATTTTAAAGTTGTTCAATAAATGTGGGTTTATTTTCTATATGCTTCTTTTACAGCAGAGACCCATGACAGTGGCCAAAAGAGGCAACACGATTCAGCTCCAGCACATGGACGTGACWAAGGTGAGATGTGAATCTTGTAGTGCCTTCCTTTCCTGTGAGCATTTCATATTCCTTATTGTTCCCTTTGAGTCTATATCAGAGCTAGCCTTCAGCAATAGAGCAATGGAGACAGCTATAAAGTAAAAGAAATATAAAACAACTACAAAAACTGTTTCCTCTTCACCTGAAATCCTGATGGCAGAAAAGTGGTGTTGCTTCAGCAGATAGGGCCTCCCAGAGGGTTCCAGATAGCTGGCAAAAAAAGTGGATAAAGGCTGCCAAAAGAAATAGAATAATAGATGACAAATTTCAAAGTACCAACCAGACCATAGAYGAATCAACAGAAATTGGAGAATGTATTAAGATTAATCAATCTAACTGAGAGCTGAGTGGATCACACTGCTTCCCCTCCCTGAGAGGACAAAAAAGGCAAACTGCTTTCCCAGCTGTGTGGTAATCTTGAGATGCAAAGTTAGAGCAATAACAGATCAAAATAATTTGGATTTGGTTGATGGAACAAATTGCTTTAAAAGGATTATTATAGCACTATCTGACAAAGCTTACAGTATCAGAGGCAAGAGTTATATATGTATACCCTCTGTAAATTAGATCCATCAACATACCCTCTATCATTTTCCATCAACATTCTTCRGAAATGTAAGAAATTTCTTCTACAGTTATTCATTAAAAAAACCCAATCTATGACAAAGCTGGGAAAATAATGTTATTTTTCCAAAGAGCTAGTAAATCATCAGACAGTGACAATACAATAAAATTTTTGTGCAAATTTTTTTTTAAGAAAGAACAAAACCAAACACACACACCCCCAAAAAATCTACACCACACCTGAAAGTTAAACCCACTTACAGACATTTATTTTGGAAAAAGCCAGGAAAAATACCACAGCAAAACTGTTGCAGTAGGAAGTGCAAAGACATACTCCTTCCAAATAACATTAATCCAGAAATCTGCCCAAAAATCCTTCWCTATTTTGTCTTGGGAAATCAGTATATTTTGGCTTTCTCATACATACACAATCTTTTCATACCTAAATTCACAGCRTTCATTTACCAGCACAACCTTACCCCAATCACAGCCAATGCAAGTATTTAACTGACATCAAAACAGTAATAATCTTCTTGAATTCAGAAAGCCAAGAGCAGTTATTTTGAGATATCACAGTTAATACCTCAAAGGAAGAGGAAAGCAAGGCAGTTTAAATAAATTAGAAGCCAAGGAGAAGTGGAATGCTGTCACCACAGCAGAGATTCCTTCATGCTCTCCTGAGGTCTCATGCCACAGCTCCTACTTGTGCAAACTGCAACATCTATCTGCACTTACTTGAAACATCATCGTCTCACATAAAGTCCACAAATCCATGACAATAGGTTCTTGTGCCTGTTTGCAGCTGCAGGAGAAAAATCACATTTGTCAGTTCCAGGCAGCAAGAAAATTACTACCCTGGGCAATTCTGAAGTAAAACAAGTCCCACAGCCAAAACAGTTCAGTTCTGGTTTCCTACTCTACAAGTAGAGTTAAAATATTCCTCAAGAAAAGGAAAGAAAAGGGATAATTTCTCCCACAGAAGAGGGAGGGTCTCCCACATCACTGAAAAACATTTAATTATTTTCTCCAAGTTTTTTTATGAGAGCTGGAGTCCATTTACCAGATTTCCATGCCTGAAGTTTAGCTCACCCACCTGAAACCAATATTGGTATTGACATCACATGGCATAAAAAAAGATATTAAACAATTGAATTTCCAATGGCACTGGTCACTTCTGTAAGTGTTACTCATGAGAGCAGGAAGAAGGATATAACAGCTAAAGAATAGAGAGGTTTTTGTGGTGGTGTGGGAAAAAGATTTGCTGGTTTTGACTTGTACAAAGGTACTTGTGAGTTTTGATGACTGAACATATAACTGCCTACGTTCAACTGCCACTGAAGGGTCTGTTCAATTCTCACATACATTTTGTCCTCCTAGAAAGCAGTCACTAAGGAAAGCTTCATTTAGCTTCCACAGTCATCCACCGTGTATAGCTTAGTGGAGGTGGAGTTGAGGAGGAAAAGGAAGAAAGAGGAAAAGGAAACAGAGGGAAGAAAAGAGAGCCCTTGTTTTCCCTCTCATCTCCTGTGATGACTGTTTTGGAAAGAAACCTGTAAAAGGTGAGGTGTGAAAACCTGTAAAGTAAATTGTGAAGAACAGTCAAGAAAACGTCATGTCAGTAAGATGTGGTGTAGTCAACAGAGGTGATGGAGAACAAATATGCTTTTAATTTTTTAAAAGCGTGGTGAAGAGTCTGTCCATCCCCAGGAAGCATAAAGACAGATTTACAACTACAGCTCATTTGAAGAAATAGATTATTTACAGTGTAGTAACTCCTGTACAAATATACTTGGGTTGTCTATCTTGCCTTTTCAGCATATTTACATGGGAATGTATTTTAATTTCTAAACTTTAAATTTGATTGGTGCTTTTTCTAAAGAGTAAGAAGTCTGTTGATCATCAGTGAGTGAACATGTTTGTTACTGTGCCTAGAAGACTCACCACATGTCTGTGGCTTGGCCTTTTTCATGCTGCTCTCCAATGCTCCTTAGTGGCAAAAGAAGTACTAG
Organism: Amblyornis subalaris; assembly: GCA_018881555.1. NCBI lineage: Eukaryota > Metazoa > Chordata > Aves > Passeriformes > Ptilonorhynchidae > Amblyornis > Amblyornis subalaris. The sequence goes on along the minus strand of JACAXG010000002.1, from coordinate 23,094,756 downwards.
AGAATATTCACTATGCTGCACTCCATGCCTGTGAACTAAAGACTTTTATTTAGTCATTTATTCATTTAAAAGAACAAATTAAACTAGACTCTGGGATATATTTACATATATACTATAATAGTTAGTGCTTCTCATCCCAAAGGAGTTTAAGCTGAGATCTTCTTTTACATAGAAGGCCCTTCTCACAGTCTTTAAGGGGAAAAAATAAAAACCTCCTCTTCCTTTCTATCAAATAATGTCCAAATGACCCAAGGTCTATATGGTGACTCAGGGAGCTCTAAGTTATGTCTCTGCCTCAAGATTCTTTCCCTCTGCAAGGAAAGACTTGAGACAATCAAGGAGTTGGCCACAATATCCTCTATATAGCCTCGACAATGTAGCTTTTAAAGCCTCTCAATATGTCCCAGGAAGTGGTTATACATGATAGCCTGTGACCCTCTGCATTCACCAGTTCAATTCGATTTGTCTCCTCAGAAGAAGCTTGTACAAAGAATTTGTCCAGCTTCATTTGGACTTGACTCTCAAAAGAGGCACTTGAGAATGAAAAGTACTGCAAATATAGTCTATCAAAGCAAAAGATCAAGATCTGGATTAAAAAGTTGGAAACAGAATGGTAAAAAGTAAAAACCARTACAGTTGTTGGGTTATTCTTGACCAAAGCAATTTCTCCTTAGCTAGCTGGGTAACGTCTTCATCCTAGCGTTACATGTAAAGACCTCATTCCTGTCTACAACTTTCTCACAAGAGGAAGTAAGGGGAGAGGGTTTTTTTTCATTTCTTGTCTCTGGTGATCAGCAACAGAACCCAAGTGAACAGAATGAAGCTGTTTCAGGGGAGGTTTAGGCTGGATATTAGGATAAGGTCCTTCACACAGAGGGTGGCTGGGCTCTGGAACAGGCTCCCCAGGGAGGTGATCAGAGCGCGAAGCCAGACAGAGCTCAAGAAGCGTTTGGACATCAGGCACATGGAGTGATTCTTGGGGATGGTGCTGTGCAGAGCCAGGAGCTGGAGTCAATGATCCTTGTGGGTCTCTTCCAACTCAGCATATTCTGTGATTCTATGATTCTCTATGAGGCAATCCGAGATGTCTCTCCATCACCTACTGACATTCTGTCTTTCAAGTGCTACTGCACGTCGCTGAATCCAGTTCATACGCAAAAGAAATGCATATTTGAGATTTATTTTTTAAAGTTTTGAAGCTGTTCTTGGAAGACTGGCTGCTTTTCCCATCTTGCCTTCCATAGGACAAAAACTAGACTACAGCTGCTTGAGCCTATGGACACCACAGCAATTTGCAGTCTAGGCCCACCAGGGACATGATCACCTTTCGCATGATCATAATTCATTAGGCTGGCAATTTCCTATTTTTTCACCCTGTTCTGACTAGGAAGTATGTGAAGTTCCTTATAATAAAAAAAAATAGTTCCTTATAATAAAACCCACTCTTTGCAACAGGAAAAAATTACATAAAAGATATAGAGTGACAGTTGTGTTAGTCCATTGGCTCCTTGCAGAGATCAAATGCAATGCACAATAATACACATCCTTGCTAAGTGTAGAATCTGTAAGACAGTGTGTATACTCCACCCTCAAAGGTGTTGTCAGCATTGTCAGAATTCATCGGCTCAGCTAAGTAGGTTGTAAGTCTGGCTATGGAAACTGGAGGACCTTTGAGTTCTCCAGTGCTCTCCATTCCCACCAGTTGCCGGGGTAAAAAGCCAGGAGTCAGTCCTTCCTTGTAGTTAAGATGAAGGTTGTTGGTTCCAGCCAGAGGCAGTCAGGCAAAAGTGCCAAACTTAACATTCTTACAGCTATTGCTACTTTTGCTGATATAGAAAAAAACTGCTGCCTGTTCAGCTCTGCCTGTTTCCACGTCTGGCTATTGCTAGGGAGGCAATGGAGGAGCAGCAACCCTCCAGAAGCAGACCAACAGGACCATGACACATTCCCACCAAGCAGAGCAAACTGTCTTCCAGTGAAGGGCAGGGAGGCAAAATCTCCGTGCTGTGCCGGGCTCTGTCATCAAAATTGTATTTGGATATTGCAAAGTAAAGGCTCCTACTTTTCTCTTTTGGCTGTGACCCCTCTCTTTTGGCTGTTGAGCCTCATCTATCAGGCTGTATAGCCCGTATAATGTAACAGTGGGAAGAGTCAGGCTGGTAATCCTGCTTACCCTGGCACAACTTCACCTGGGTTCATGACTCCTCTCTGGAAACTGACAATCTGTAAATAAGGTTTATGGTCACTCACCGCTCAGGAACAGAAGAACAGATCATTTAAAGGAGTATATTGCATCAGTGCATCGAAAATACAGTGTACAGTGTGTGGGGGAGCAAAATGAACCTAAATAAAGATTACTGCACAGCATGAAGACCCAAATGGGTTGTCCTGGACTTGTAATTTTACTTCTGGCACTCATGGATTTTTCAGGGGATGGCCTTTCAACCCTAAATCTTTCTTTTTTATTGCCATTTTGTATGAGAAAAATTATAGTAGAAAAGAACTCCTCAAAAATATCAAAATTCAGAGAGATTGCAATTACAGTCTGCACACACTGGTGCAGGATTGCAGATTTCAAAAGGATATGCCTTGAGAAGTAATTTCACAAAATATGTACATTCTCACAATATGATTCTATGCCATTCTCCCTGTTGGAGATGGTATCAATCTTGCAGATTAACCACTACTCATTCAGCTACATCCTCCAAGGGACTGTGGTTCTCTTCATAAATGATTCAGCCGGCAACAGTATGCAAACTTAACTCCTTGATGAGGAAAAAGCAGCTCCTTGATCATTTAGTTTAGATGAATGCATCTTACTCCCTCTTACTCTGTAGTGCTTGTGGCAACCAGACAGGGGCTAGATGGGTCTCCCAAGTGAGTGCTATAGCTCACCTCATTCTTTTGATCACTTCCACAGGCTGAGAACCAAGTTTTAACATGGACAAAGGACTGACCTTGTCAAAAAAACACCAGCAGTCAGTGATAAAACCAAGAAAGTATATTTTTGGGTGAGCCTGGACAGTTTCTGCTCATCTACCTTTAAAATTTGAGACTACAGAGAGTGCAAAGCGGGACTGTTTGTACCCCCTTAGGAGTCAAATTCTCCTTCCACACCTGAGAAAGAGAAACTGAGACATGACGCATAGGAAAGCAGTAAGGGAACACAAAAGTGACAAGGAAAAAGTGGAGGGAAGCCTAAGACAGTAAGGGACCATAACCGAAGAGTGACAAGGATGTCTTGTTGCTTGGCTCTGAAGGAGAACACAACGATCTGCTGACAGCAGAATGAAAGCCGAAGATTTACACCAGAATTAGGAAAAGGTAGTGACTATTGGACTTTGTTGTAAGAGTTGACAAGCCTGTCACTCAAACTGTTTCAGCCGAGGAAGATGTACAATATCTGCCCTGGGAAAAGGTATGAGAGATGTGTCTGTGGCAAGAGCAAATGCTGATAGGAAGTGAGGGCAAGGAAAGCACAGAAAAAACTCCCCTACTTGCCCTTCACATTGGAACAAATGATCCTGCCAGAACAGCTCTGCCTACCAGAAATGAGGCTCAAAGCAAGATGACCTCCATGATAACTATCTCTGTCCCCAGTTGGGAGAATGCATTGGATCAACAAGAAGCCGAGGACTAACAGATGAATTAATGAAATATGTTATTTGCATCTGAGGAAGATTTCAGATGTGCAATCCTTGGGAGGAATTAAAGGGAAGCAGTCTTTTGACACGGGGATTTCCTTGTTGCTGTCTTCCTAAAGATATCATTAGCATAAATGTCCTGTCAGGGTTGATGACATATTTTTATATGTTTTTAGTGCTTAATAGTTCAGGCACTCAGGGAGCTCCTAACAAGAACAGTAACATTTACTTATTTGACCCRGACACAAACCCAAGCTCAAAATACAGCAGAGCCCTTTTGACCTTCAGAGGATCTGAGTCGGCATCCAAGTTGAAACAGAAAGAGCAAAGCACTATACTATACATGTGCTTAGCTTGAGATTGCTTAACCAGCTAACTAACTGAAGTTTTCTAACTCCAAAGCCTAGGACAAAGTCATTCTCGTGCTGAAAAGTTTACTTGTACTCCTCCTAAAACTAAGAATTGAAGCTTTTTATGAAGAAAGTATGACAGCATACAGAAAACACATCCTTATGAGTTCCTAGCTATATCTTATGTAGGAATAATAATAAAAAAAAAAAGAGCAAGAAAACTAATGAAATCCTGCATTACAGCTGAATGAAGAATAAATCACAGAAGCCAAAAAGCAGCACAGTAAAGTGTTATATGAAACTGAAATATGACAAAGAAGGAGGTGTGATTATTCGTTAAATTGCAAGTATGTAAAGCCTAATCTGACCTACTAGCATTATAAGACAGATATCTTACACCTAGMAGTTTATATTACAAGTAAAATGTTCATTACGGTTTAAATATTTTAGTGCCTGATATTGACTTTAAGCCTGCAGAATAGACAATTCAACACTTGCCAAGATCATATTTTACAGTTTAATCATCCTTAGTCTTAATGATTCACACTTTATTTTCAGCTGGCATGTTTCTAGTTTTGTCTTCCAGCTGCTSGTTCTTGTTATGCAGCTCCCTGCTAGACTAAAGAGCTCTGTGATATTCAGTAACTTCTTCCCATGAAAACACTTATCCATATTGATCACATTTCATGTAAATCATCTTTTAGATAAAACAAACCATATTGAGCTCTGTATTTCATTCTGACATTATCTTCAGCCCTCATACTGTTTCTGTTGATTTCTTCTGTGTTCTCAATTTTTCAGCTTACATCTTTAAATATTAATTCATCTCATTTTAGCTGTGTACAAGCTGGACGTCTAGCCTAAGCAAGTCTTCAAGGTCCCTCTATAGTCTACAGAGGACAGAAGGCAATTTCAAAAAGAAATTCATCCTTATCTCTTAGACACCTCTCTCACGATCAGGAAATGATGATTTGGATGYAACTTTTTCTCCACAGACAAGAGCAGGAATTCAGGCCACCCATCTGGATGGCACAYCCCACTTTCAGAAGGCTGAATTTCAGTTAAATCAATTCAAGTAGATATTCAAACTCTGGTATCAGTTGTTTTCATCATGTCTGTCCCTCTCTGCTGCATTGTAACAGAGMAGCAAGTTTTGATTTCCTTCACAACTTATGACCTCCATATCCTTTTTAGCAATCCTCTTGCAGATTGCAATTTCTCCTTTTGTAATCTCTATTTGGACCTACCATGTCCTGGGAAAATAAAGATCACTCTGCAAGCTGTATTACGATTCCCATTGTGATTATCATGATTCAAACAAYGTTGCATCTCAGCTGAACCTATTGAAACTTCCTGTTTTGGCRGTGTAATTAAATAATACTAAGCTTTACAGATAAATGGCAACTTTGGTGCAAGCTGAAAACTTCTTTTAAAGACAGAATAACTCAGCGCATTCCTTCATAAACTCAGCACATTCCATCATAAAAAGGCCTAAAAACTCAGGTTGTTGTATTGATTTCACCCTTCAAAACAACCATAAATTTTGGAAGCCCTAACTTCATTTGGTAATAATACCTTTAAGCTATACAACATGAGCTTGTCTCAAAAGGGAATGCTTGAAAATGTCTCAATTCTGAAATGTATGAGATTATAGGGAGAAAAATAACAGTTATTGAAGAAACACTTATCCCTAAATCTTTGAATTTCCAAGATCCCAATATAAATAGGCAGCAAGATGTTATGAAAAACCTCTGCTGTGATATGAATCAAGGGAAAACTTATTGTAAGAGCTTRGAGATGTTCCAAAGGCACTAACTATGAAATAAACAGCTAACCTAGAGCTTTGAATTAGTGACCTTACAAACAGTCCACCCTGAGCCACCTTCAATATCTTGCAATCATTCTAAAGCTGACAATGAGCTTTGCTTCAATTGCTTTTATGKGTTACAGAGGAGAGCATAAAGAATTGCTTTGAAATCAGGAAAAATCTGCAAACAAATAAGGTCTGTATGTATTACATAATATATGAAATAAAATCTTCATATTTACTGTGGACTGTATAAGAAAACTGAAGGATAAAAAAAGGAGTGAGCTAAAAAAAAGAAGAAAAATCAAGCTATTAGAAGTGAATTCACAATCTACACTAAAGCCAACAAAGCAAAAGAAGTGCTAGGGAAAGCTACAATTTGCATTATCAGACAGCAGCCATTTCTCAGTGCTGAGCTGTGCTAGTCCTCAGTTACACAGGGCATTTCTTTGGAAAGATATCACACAGGCCCATTTAGAGGAGGGGACTGATGTTTCTGCTTTGGAGCAGCTACTGAGAGAGATTCCAGAGACAGGGAAGGTGCCACGGGTGAAAAATCCCAGCTTGCGCAAAATGGGAGCAAGAAGGAGCTGGGAGCAGCCAGGCAGGCTGCCCTGTGAGCTGCATCCCAAAGTTGCTGAGGTAGTTGAAGCCAAATAGAGAAACAGTCACTTGCAAAGAGAAAGTGGGCAAGGGAAGAGCTGTATATAAGTTCTGCTTCTTCCTGTTCCACTTTCTCTAGCCAATTTGCATTTTATGTAATTAAAAATTAGTTATGTTTGTAGCTTTTCAATCAGATCATATGGGAGTAGGGGGAAGCTGAGTTTTAAACCAGCTGGTCTTTGGGGAGATAAGCACTGATGTTCATGAAGCAAAATGAAGAAATTAAACAGGTAAGATACGCAAATAACATGTGTTCTTCCTTGTGAGGAAAAAAAAGAAAAAATCAGCAACATGCAAAACTGAAAGAACAGCAAGTTTTAAAAGATACATTATTTAATCTGGAACTATAAATGCAAATTTCTTCATCATAAGCGAGTTACTGAACTCTGCAACAACTCAGTCACACTAGTGAATACCCATGGTATTTTTGATAAGTCAGTATCCTATTAGCCTCTCATGGTCATCCTCCAGCATTAGAAAAAAAAAGACACTTATTTTCATATCTCTTTCCAGCAAAATAGCAGTCTAAAAGTATTCTTCAACATCTATTCTGAAAGATATTCAAATTCAGTAAGGAATTTCAAATCTTGACATTCCTTTTTTTTTTTTTTTTTGAATGGCCAATTTTAAATGAATCTACAGATTTTAAATTATTTCAAATCACTTGAATGAATCTAGCATTTGCAAGACAGAAAAATGCTTTTTTAGTGCAAGTTAATTATGTTATAATTAATTTTTTCTGTTTCTTAAAGGAAACTAGCAATTTCAAATTAAAAAATGGAAGTTTGTCCAAAATTCAAATACAAAAAAAAATAGAATGATTGAATATCAGGTAGTTATTTCTTCCTCTCTGGGTCAACAGTCAGTGATAGTCTTCTTGGGGAAGAAGAACACTGCAGTAACTCTGTGAGATCTGGGAAATACAGAAATGGTCTCCCAAAGAAATCAGTACAATGCAGACTGGGGAGTCAGAAGAGAACATGGACTCTCACTGGGGAGCACTAAAGATGGATGAGATGCATGTTCCAAAGAGACAGAGAGTACAGGTTTACTGTTTTAACATTAAAACAAAGTAAGCTGAAATGTGTTTACTATGCTGTAGCCATGCCGCACCTGGCAAGGTGCTTTTCTGGGACAGGGGCCCTCGAACCACCTGGCTCAGTAAAATGAGAACATGTCTTTTATTCGCAAAAAATTATTCTAATCCCCTTCAGAAAACACTTGTTTCTTCCCCTCTTTCGTCCCCAAAAGCCTTACTGGAAAATGAATGAAGAATGCCAGGCTTAAAGGTATCTAAAGTCTATTGTCCACTACACTAATTTTCATCAAGTTAGTAAAACAAACAAAAAGATGCTGTATTTCTACTCAGGTTGTAATGAGACATTAAGTAAAATCCTCCAACCCCCTTGCAACGCAGAAGTGTTTGTCAAACGAATCATCAGCAAAGCTGTAGTTCATAGGTATGCCTGTGCTTATTTTAGCAGCAATCTCCCTCTTGCCCACAATCATCTTTCTTAAGATAAGATGATGATGTTCCAGCAGCACTGAATAAAGATTTGCTAACATTTCTTTTGTCTTCTTTTTAAGTTGCAATCTTTGCTTTCTGCTTTGCATTTCATTGTGGGTTATTATGGCATGGGAGTGAAACTTGTCAGTTGTCAACCTCACAGTGTCAGCAGCCTGGAAATGCTCGTGCTGCTAACTAGCAATTACTCACACATCAGTGTTGGATCTGAGCAAGCATGGGCGTCTTTGCAAAGCCTTCAGAACTTCAGTTTCAGCTCCCAGTACATGCTATTAATGACAAACTACAAATCAGGGAAAGAAATGCTTTTTCAAATGCAGGCATTCAGCCTGGGAGATTTCCATTCACTTTACTATAGCTCCAATCAAGGAACTCGGGAATGTGCTGATTTACATGGGACCCTGCTGGCATTGCCGAGACGACAGATGGTACTTGGCCAATCAAATCAAATCATAATGTGATTTCTTTAAAGAAATGTGGCACGTTGCTCCAGTGCTCATACATGATGTTTATTTGCAAATGTATCAGAGATTTCTGCCACTAATGACTATTTTCAAGTAACTCGACTGTAACTCAGATTGTCACTTTTTTCTTCCAAGGTGGGGATATTATTTCTCACAAGTGAGGGCGAGGGGGTTGTGTCGAGTGTACTGACAAAAAGCCATACTAGCCTATCTTCTGTTGACTGGGAATTTGCAGGAGRTTTGCTATCATGTACAGCATTTTTATATTTTTCTCACAACTAGTTCTAAATTCTGTAACAAATCTTGTTACATTGGTCTTATTTTACTTTTTTTTTTCAACTGAACAATAGAAACATTGGAGGGCAATGGCAACACTGTTGTTAATTTGATTGAAAATACTTGAGTTACCAAAATAGAAATCCACTTTCACATAGTTTTAGCTTACTGTCTTAAGTAACTATGGCAGCAGGCAAAATTATTAGCAATTAAACAAACATTCTTTTTAGATTAACATAAATTATTTTGGCTCATGAAAGTTTAAAAGAAGATTAATATCTGTTATTTAGCTAAGCCATATTATTTCTCCTTTAGGAGTTGAGAAATTTTTCCTCAAAAATGTTACTTCTTGTTAATTACTCTTCCCTGCAATGTTTTAGAGATTATAGTTAYTATCTCCCAGAGGAACTATTTAATAAAATAAACCAAAAAAAAATTAGGTATCATATAATTTGTAAAGATTTTTTTTCTACTTGTTCCTTTGATAACTTACATGTTAAAATTTGTCACATAATCAGATTCAAGTTATGCCTGGAAGTGTTCAAGGCCAGGTTGGATGGAGCTCTGAGCAACCTGGTTTAGTGAAAGGTGACCCTGGCCATGGCAGAAGGGTTGTAACTAGATGATCTTTAAGGTTCCTTGCAAYTCAAACCATTCTATGACTCAATGATTATAAAATCAACTGTCTTCAGGTACTTGAGCAACTACTTTGCTTAATGAATTATACCAACTACTTAGACTGGTCATTTTAATCTGTGTCTTTTCATGACCAGTTGAGSATCATGCAACAGAAAGTAAACCTTGAGATATTTCTTGGCCTAGCTTCATTTCCTAACAGTCAAACCCTCTCTCCTCTGGAGAAAAAAAATGGTGGGTGAAGAACAGATGTTTGTGCCTTCCTGACTGTTCCTAAGCAAAGGCTAGACTTGGAAGTGTTGTGGAAAATCCACAATGGTTTCTAAACAAGATTCAAGTCTGAGGACATCCAATGTTCAGCCAGGATAAAAGGCTGTCCAGAAACTCTCTCCACAATGAACTGCTGCAAAAGTCAACTCAAAGGASTAAGCTTCACTTGGCAGTGCCAACTCTTCTTAATGACAGTCACGTAAGACTTGGAAAGTCCTCTGCACATTCTTGGCTAAGAATCCTCTCCTYAACATTCACAATTTAGGAACATATGGGCTCTCTTGTCAGCTTACACTCATGCCCATCTGTTCAGATGGCATGGAGTCTGCCCACAAGTCAGTCAGATGGTTGCTCGAGGGTACACGTGGCATGCAATAATGGGTTTAGAYGAGCAGCCTGCACAGTACTGAAAACGCCTTTTCTGCTGCAGGATGTCTCTCATCTGTAGCAGCAGTCAAGCATTGGCACCACTTGCCTCCTTACACGTGGACAAAGATGTTTGAATGTATTTGACAGAAAAGAAACGGAAGCCGTCAGCTGACCACTCTCATTGATCGCAGGAAATAGGGCTGTCTGAGTAATAGAAACACAAAAAGAAACTCTTTCTCAAGACACAGAGTCTTGGCTAATCATGCAAACGTAATGTACAATGTAACCCAGAGGAATATACAGAATATACAGAACTAYAACTGAGTATTTCAGTGAAGATTAAGGCATAGACTGCAGTACCTAATATATATCTAGAAACATCATTTCACTTTTGCTTTCATCTTTCACTATTGCTGGGAAAACATGGTGACCAGGTGAGAGCAAAAACAATTATCTAGCAGGCAGTCAGCTCCTGGACAACGATATGTCCCTCATGGCACAGTAACATTCAGAATGTAGGAACTTGCATTTCCTATAACAAATTGGGAGTTGGTTTTAGATTTTGCCATAGTTGCTCCCTAGAAATACCCCTCAGGCACATCAGTAATTGACAGGGTTACACAGTGAGTTTAACTTGGATGGCCCAGGGCATCTAGGAAGAAGCTTCACATCTGCCAGGATATCGAACACAAAGTTAGTTTTCAACATCTGTGTGGCAGCATCCCATTGAAGCAAAGCCCTGCTACCTTCAGTGAAAAGACTTAGCAAGTGGGCACATAAAACRGGTGAAGAGAGGCGAAGGATTTTCCTTTATATAGCAATGCAGCTTCCTGGCAGATTGACCCAGAAAGCTTYTATAGAACAGAATACCATATACATACAGCAGCACTGCACGTCTGGGATAGAAACTATGTTTGTATCCAAGCAGGGATTGGAGAAATATAGCAGGAATAGGAGAAATTTTTCAACATTTATTGCAGTGGTTGCTCTTTCATTTACATCAAATAGGACAGCTGCTACTTTTCTGAATCACATCAATTTTTTTCTCGAAATACACAAATTCATGACAAAAGTTTGACATCCCACAGACTGGCATATTTGGGCAAGTGTAGGCATGCAGGAGCAAGTTGAAGCTGCAGATGAAAAGCTCCTCTGAAATTATCCCTGTTCTGAATATTGTTTATTCAAATAACGTTAGGGAATGCCTTCTAGCAATTAATATACTGAAAGAAAAAAAAAAAAAAAAAAGAGTTTGCACAGTTCAGAGACCAGAAATGGATTAAACTGGTAGTTAATATTGTTTGAAATGTCTAATCAAAAATCCTCTAAAATGTTGTCTTTCAGTTCTGTTTCAGTAGAGATTAAATTAGGAGACAGCTGAACCACTTAATGAAAGAAAATCCACAAATAAGAACTAATCCAAAGAAAAGAATTCTTCAGTAAGCAGTGGAGGTGTATCCAAGTCTGATACAATTAACACTACTCAAATAACATAAAGCATTTCACTCAAATATTTGTTTCAATTCTTTAGGTAATTCACACTACCACCTGTATTTCCTTTCYATAAACTCTTGAATAGCAAACCTTTCTTCTACAAGTTCAGTGGAATATGAATTGCAAAGTGTGTTCTAAAATCATAAATAAAAAYCAGTTTTAAAATCTCCTCATTACGTAGCACAAATAAAGAATACCTACAAGGAATTTTTTTATGTATTGCAGATAAAAAGTAACTGCACACAACATGGTATTACCTTCTCTGTTTCTATCTTTTTCAGAGCTAATTTCCCAGTGTGTGTTCACTGTTTTTTCTTAGCAAATAAGGCACTAGGAGACTGTGCCATAGCACTTGCAATCAGAACTAGGGGTTAGCAYGATCTTTTCTCAGTAGCAAACTTGAAATAAATCCTATTGATTTATGTTGGTTTCATTCTCAGGTTTAGAAAGTTTTATCAGATTAAAGTGTAAGGAGAATGCTTCACTGAAAAAGTATTCATGTTACCTTGCACCTTTTTTTTTACCTTTTTAAGTATTCCTCTTCAAAAGCAGTAGAAACTATAAGCACTCTAAAATGCATGAAAGACAAAGCACAGTAAATTTGGCCTTGGACCTTAGGCAGCTGTAGAACAATGACAAATGAATTTGCTTATATCATTTATATCCTGGAAAAAGAAGAGGGAAAAAACCCACGAAAGAAACCCTTACTCTTCATGCCTAGACACAACAACAAATGGAGTGATTCTCAAGCTACTGGGTCTTACCTTCTAGAGCCTATCATTACCAACCATGAATGAGGTGTCATACAATTGACTCTGATTCAGTACACACTCCACAACAAAAGCCATAATTTAAAACAAGAATACAGGAGCATACATAAGTAAAACTGACCTCAATAAAGTCAAACTCTTCCAAACAACAGACAAAATCACAATGACAGATTGTCTACTGAATGCCCAATATTAATAAATTCTTAATGCACTTTTCTGCATTACTATGTTAGGAAAAGAATACACAAAAAGTACTTTCACATGCTAAAGAAATTCCATTAGGTGAGCTATTCTTTTGGACATTCAAGAATGAATGCCACAGGTATAACAGGGACAGATTCTGGAATATTTTTTTCCCTCTGCTTGTTTAAATTAATTGCTGTATGAAAATCCTAGTGTTTCGTCTTGAAAACAAGCAAATCCAGTAAAAAAGAGGATTACCTAGAGTTTGTTCTGCCATTGAAAACTGAGGTTTTGAACTAAATCCTAAAAATTTCAGCACCATTCAACAGAGCATACTTTTTACTTYTGATTTCTCAGTGTCAGGGATCCATCAGCTCAGCACCTTTGAAGCAAGGTGAGCTTAAAGGTCCACACACATCTAAAGAACTAAACAGCGAATAGGAGAAACGGAAACTTATAAAAATATTTCAGTCACTGCTCTGGATCCAAAATTCAGATAATTTAAAGATGTCAGCTCTCCCAGATGCAATCTCTGAGAAAATCAAATAAGCAACAGAGACATAATAATCTTTTTAACTGAAGTCTGATCAGTAGTGCTTACCCAATATGAAAAGCATAAAGGACATGTTCTTTCCTCCATCTATACAGAGGAAAAGCAATGCATGAAGAAATGTTATTTTTAGATAGCACTTGCATTGGGTTATATCTAACAGTTCCATCTAAATACATACTACCCAAGTGGTGCAGAGATTAATACTGGGATGCAGTACAGGGACTGAGAATTTGGGCATGCARGTGTGTTTCCTAAGGAAAGCTCTGAGTGAGTTTTGAAATAGCCTTTGATAAAAAAAATAATGAAAACTCAGCAAGTCAAGTCAGTAGGAATTGGATAGCCAGGGCCTATAGACATGTACTAAGGATGGGTTTTACATTCACCAGAACAGAAACTAGAACAAATGTTGTAAAACAGCAAAACAGCTTCCTTCCAGTTAGCATGTATCTTCCATATTTTTATGAGTATCATTCTGTATACCAAGAACTGACACTTTCACTGTGAGACCACAGTCCTCCAGGACTCTATCTTTTATTTGAAACATGAAGAAAAGGAGTAAAAATTTCAAACAACTTTACTGGCTGCATAATACTAACCTACAGGAAGACCTTGACTTCTGAGGAACTCATCTTGTGGGAGCATCCACCAAAAATACAAAAATTGTCCTCCAGCACTCTTTGGATAATGGAGTCTGTCCCATTATCCAAATAGAAAATTGGAGTGAGGTGACAGGGCTGGGAATATCAACCCACCCAGAGCCTGTGCAGGAGACGCTGAAAAGCTGAAACACTGTAATGCAAGGGCACTCTGGAACCGCTGCATAATGAGTCCTGATGGAACAAAAGAAATCTTTCCATTTCCATACAATTAGGTTGCTGCAGACTGGAATTGATTATGCAGACCTGATCAGYAGTGTTACTCAGCCTGGAAACTGTGCAATCCACAGAATAACATTTTGTGAATACGGTCTTGTGTCAAGGCTTGTGATTAATATTCTGTTAGGGACTGACTTGATTATTCCAATTATAAGAATTAACTTACAATGGACTTTGAAAAAATGTAATCATGTGGGAAATCCCTTGCAGTGCCACAGTAACTCTCATTCTTAACACATTCAATATATGACACTAGTGTATTTAAAACTGGATTATTTATGCTCATGTACACTAGAAGAAAAGAGGCATTCTGCAAAAGCGGAGATGATAGAACAGCCAAAGCCTTTCTATGACACACAAAGTTTAAAAGCATTCGTCCTTGAATGCAACAGGGGATGGTGATGCTCTAAGTTGAATGGAGATGTGTGCAAATGCCCACATCAATAAAAAAGGTTTGTACACTGTTAAACACAGTCCTTGGAGGTAAGCTAATTAGCAAACTAGAGAGCTTTAAAACTCTCAAGTGAAATCTTTGAACTGAAAAAAAAGTTATCTACTAATGAAGTCCCCTGTGGGTTAACAGTCTAGATTTGCACACATACTGCTATAGCTGAATTTCAACTAGGCTGATTCACAGAACTTCAGCAAGAGAAGTTGCATTTAAGGACAGAAAAAATAAGTACATATATAAAATTCCCAGTGACCAATATCTCTCTTCACAATTATCAGAATTTAAGCAGATAAAGGTGAAGGTGAAAAAGAACAACCTAAATATGCTCTCTCTGAAAGGGAAGTAGCAAGTGAGAGACACATTTATGGATGATTGGTTCCAAGCAATATCTAAGAAGTCTCTCACCCGTACAAAATGTAACAGAATTTATTGTTATGAAAGTGATATAAGTATATATTTTCAGTGTATTGCACAGACACAGATGTGACCTCTCCTTTTTGGGCTTAATGGTTTCTGTAAAAAGGCTTTTTTTGCTGGGCTGTTTAGCATAAAGTATTCAGGTTTATAACTACACTTGAATTAGAATCTCAAATCTAATAAAAAATGCAAGCAGAGTAAATGGTCAATGTGGAGATCCATATAGATTTAATAATTGTACTAATCTTGACAATAAGAGAAGGATTGTACCTGCAATAGTGTTACTTATTCCCTATTAGGAACACATGATTTATCACACTGCAACCGAGAAGCTGGCTGGATGAGCCTCATTATTTAATAAATRTGATATTTTCATATGGTTTAGGATTCCTTCTCTCTCTTTGACTACAAATTCTGGAAATTACACAAAAGTAGCTTTGCAGAACAATCAAGACAAATCAAGCTCTGAACTTATCATCTTTCTTAACTTGTCACAAGTTAGAAACACAGAGACACAGAAAACAGTGATCTGGATTGAAAACAGGAGAAGTTGTTTCTTATTCTCCAGGAATAGCATCAGGACTTAAAAAGCTGCCATCAAAAATGCCAGGGCRGCCATGAGAAAGGGAAAAGGTATGAAGAAGGCAGCCTCCAAAAAAGTGGTTCTGGTAAACAGCAGGATTATTACACTCAGACATACGTATGAGGAGAAAATTACATTGCTCCACTCTTACCTACAAAGAGTTTTCCAAGAACACACATACTTTTGTCTTCCAGGTTGAAGGCTGACACCTCTTTGACCTGTGGCTTTGTACTAGAAGAAGGAACAACCCACTCCCAGGCTACCTTAGAAAGAGCACTGCAGAGCTGTAACAGAAAAGTTAACAGAGCAAGGAAAACCTGGCTGTCACATTCTGTGAGTAATTTTATTCATTTCATTATTTGTGTGGGATCTGCTGCTCCAGCTGSATCCCTGTAAGTCTATGGAATCTGATGAGTTTCATCTGAGAATACCCAAAGAGCTGGCTGACATCAGTTTGAGGTCTTTCTCAATGATTTTGGAATGGTCTTGGGAAYCTGGAGATGTCCCAGTTGACTGGAATCTGGCAAATGTTGTCCCACTTTTCAAGGTCAAGAAGGATGATCCTGGAAACTATAGGCCTGAGAGTCTTACTTCAGTGCATGGTAAAATTTTGGAGAAGATTATTCTGGGAGTAATTGAAAAACACCTGAAGGACACCACAGTCATCAGTCACAACCAGCATGGCTTCGTGAGGGGAAAGTTCTCCTTGTCAAACTTAATTTCCTTAATTTCTCCATTTGTCCTCTCAGAAACTTGCTGGGGAAGTTAGGACAGAAGCTTTTGATACTGTTTCTGCTTCTGAACAAAATGTCCAGCATTCAGCTGGATAAATATGTCATGTGATGGGTGAGCAACTGGCTCATGGGTCAGGTACAAAGGGTTATAGTGAATGGGGTGATATCAGATTGGTGACCAGTCACTGCTGTGGTTCCACAAGGCTCCATTTTAGGGCCAGTGCTCTTCAATGTCTTCATAAATGATTTAGATGCAAGACTCAAAGGAATACTAAGTAAGTTTGTGTACAACACTAAATTGGGAGGAGCTGTTGACTCTCTTGAAGGCAGAGGACCTGCAGAGAGACAAATCAGAGGGCTGGGTATTCACCAACGATATGAAGTTCAACAAGGGAAAGCTGAAGCCAGATTCTGCACCTGGAATGGGGCAGCACTGGATGTACGTACAGACTTGGGAACAAGAGGCTGGACAYCAGCCCCATGGAAGGGAACTTGGGGGTCCTGGTTGATGGCAAGTTGAACACAAGTCAGCAGTGCCCTGGCACCAAGAGGGCCAAACGTGTCCTGGTGGATATCAGGCACAGCATCACCAGCCGGGCAAGGGAGGGGATTGTCCCACTCTGCCCTGCTCTGCTCTGCTCTGCTCTGGGGCGGCCTCACCTCGAGTGCTGGGGGCAGTTTTGGGTGTCACAATGTAAAAAAGCCATTAAACTATTAGAAAGCATCCAAAGAATGGCCATGAAGATGATAAAGGGCCTTGAGGGAAAGTCGTATGAAGGGTCTTGGTCTGTTCAGCCTGGAGTAGAGGAGACTAAGGGGAGACCTCATTACAGTTACAATTTCCGCACAAGAAAAAGTTTGGGGCCAAGCACRAATCTCTTCTCTCTGGCAGCCAGTGATAGGACCTGAGAGAACAGCATGAAGCTGTCTCAGGGGAGGTTTAGGTTGGATATTAGCAAAAGGTTCTTCACCCAGAGGGTGGTTGGGCACTGGAGCAGGCTCCCCAGGGGAGCAGTCACAGCACCAAGCCAGACAGAGTTCAAGAAGTGTTTGGATAAAACTCTGGGGCACATGGTGTGATTCTTGGCATGTCCTGTGCAGGACCCTCAAGCATCCCTTCCAAGTCAGTACATTCTATGATTCTATCCCTCATTTAAATCAAGCTTGAAGKTTCTGGCTTGCCTTGGTTTTGGTAGCAACACACTTTTTCTTTTTGAACTAAGTTAAACTTGCCTTGCTGACATGCCTATTCTTTTATTTGCCAGATGAGACTAGCTTCAAAGGTGCATATCTGGTTTTTCAATACACATCTTTCAGCAGTTTTACTGGTATTTAGTGACTACTTTAATCTAAGGGATGAAGAAAGAACATTTTTKGTTGTATTAAAGTTATCTGGGAAGAGAGGAAAGTGGCTAACATTAACTTTCCCACAAAACTATTAAAAGCAAACTATTAAAAAATGCATATTGCCAAAATAAAAGTAGGAATGTCACAGGGACACGATAAATGTCCTCATCCATAGAGAAAAGTGCAAGTTAAAGATGGGCAGTTTGAACCCCCCGTTGTTTGGTTAATTGTTCTTGTGACGTCTTTGGAGAGCATAAGGTTCATCCTTATCCATCTTTTCTGTGAGCCAATCATGCTTAACACTTCTCAGACAGTTCCATATTATTTATTACTTGTTTACTAGACATTTGCTTAGAACAGACACAATTTCTAGGTGGCTTCTGAATTATTTGCTGCCTATAGTAGTTGTAACTAAYCCCATTGTTTTCCTTCCAGGACATTTGAAAAAAACCCCACTGTTTTGTAGCTGCAAATTGTAGCTGCAAAAATGTTAACCTATACTCAGCAAATGCATAGTGGCATTGGAGAGCTACATATGGATTACTTATTTGTATCAATGTAATCAAGAAAAAAAGAGGGAATCTTGAGTTTTGTATGCAAAAAAGGGCCGCAAAACTTATCTGCTGTGCTAGAGAAAAAAGCTTGACCACAAAGTAGATAAACTGAAAGGATCTCTTTATTCGTCATAGACTCATTTTAAATTATTTCAGCATTGTTGGTTCCCATATAAAGCAGTGTAAAGAGACAACTCTCAGGTTGCAAATGCCTGAAGGCGGGGAAAGAAGAGGTCAGGCAGTCAGACATCTTTTATGTTGCTCTTCTACATTAAAAAAAAAAAAAAAAGTAAGAATGACTATATTGCTCAGAACAAAGTCAACTTTATCCAGCATCCTGTCTGCCAGTGGACAGTAACTGATGTGTCAGAAACAAGAGGGCAATAAACATAGTACTCTCAGCTTCCAGAAGTCTATGGCTTAAGGTCTCAGTAAGACACTGTTTACATTTTTGAGTTTAATAACTTGTGATGGATTTTTTATTATTATTCCATGAATTTATTCATGACTTTTAACCTGTTTTAGTAAGGGTTTTCTCTGGTTGCTGTAAAGTAGCTGCCATTTGATTCTTTTACAGGGAACAAGAAAAGTGAACACAAATTCTCAAGAGCCATAAGTGCATCCTGGACCTATTCAGCTCCATATTAATAACTTTTATGTAATCTCCATTTCATTGCTGTGTGTTCCCTGCCATTGCACAGTTGGGCACCAAGATGACAGCCAATGGACCTACCAATGGTGATATCAGGACCAATTTTCTGAAGAGCAATAGCTATTTTTGAAACAATATTAATTCTTCTAAGTAAGGTTATTTCTCTCTCAAGCTTACTAATAGTGCTATGTCATTGCCTATGARTAGTACCCTGAGCAAGGAAATATTACAAAGCAAATTATCATCGCAAGTCTGTAATTTCTTAGGAAAGGCCATAAAACATATTGCTGACTAGCTGGAAATACACGCCTACTGTATTTTCATGCATTTAAATGTATTTTGGATAGCTCACACCCCTGGAAAAGACCAGCTGTTTGAAAAGCAATCATGTGTTAACAAAGGTCTTCAGATAGCCTGCAGAAAATCTGAGGGGCAGGGTGAGGAAATTGGAGTTGCTAGAATTCCTGAACTAGACAGGCAGTGAAGTGAGGCAGGGAAAGGGACACAAAAGCCTTTCTAGATCACTTAGGCATTCAAGATTTGAGGGCCAAATAAACTGCTTTATTAATGTAGAGAACTCAGGCACAATGTCTCCATAGTGATTAGCAAACAATCTCCAAGTGATTAGCAAACATTTGTTCCTTCCTCGTTTCTGGCACCTCACACCCCTCCCCAGCTGGATGTTTTTACAAAGCTCAATGTCTGTTTTAAAAAACACAAGTGCTTATTTTTTTAAAACATTCCCAGATCAGGAATGTCAAAAGTAAATATCTACAGAATGTCCAGGCCTTATTTTATTTTGAACTTTTGCACAGCACTAATGAGATTACATCTAGACAAAAGGGAATTCTGAACTATGCTGTTGCATTTTTCATCTCCTGCCAAAGTCTTCTTCGAAATTCACASCTCATTCGAACCTTTTGACTACTTAATAAACCAAGCTTTGTATTATCACTATTATCACCTAATTAAAATATATCTCATTTCAGAGCTTTATTGCATAATATAAAGCTTCATCTGAAAGTGTCTACAAAAATTTTTGTGCAGACTTGAGCTAATTGCACCTCTGAAACCATAGTTCTGCTATGAACTGACAGAAGACAAGCTACATATAAGCCATATCAATTACTTCTGTTCAAAAAAATTTCTGGAGAAAGATCTTATAAGTTTTAAGGTCAGTTTTACAGAAAACATACTTCAGCCTATATCTTTACAGCTATAACAAAGCATTATTTCTGCTTTTAACACCTTGTGATACGTGAAATGGCTTCCTGTGCAATTGGAGGTAGTTTTTGCCATTTGAGACTGCTTTATTATTATTTGTGTGAGGAAGAATATGACATCTGTCGCAATTTAAAACTAACCCAAATAAAACCTTTTCTAGATTGAATTGCCACAAAATCCACYGGCACAATGCGAAACTTGTTCTGCAGGCATATCTGCCCACAATCTGCCTGTGCTCTGAGGGCAGAAGAATAATTTTTCTGGTAGGTTGAACATGCTTATAAATTGCAGTGGGCGTGTTAAGAGAGAAAGCATAACAAAGATAAATTATTCCCACCAATACTTCTCACACACAACATAAATGCCTGCCTTTCTGTCGGAGTCTCTGGGGGGAGAAAGAGGGAAGGGAGCCAGCAGGTCACCAACCAAAGAGTGAGGTGAGAGGTGGGTACCTGTCAATTGCATGGCAAGACACAAAGAGGCTGGTGGAAGTAGCAAGCTCTTCCTTTATCCTCACTGAAGGCCAAACCACCTTGGGAGGAGGGAACTTGAAGAAAGATGGGACAACTTAACCTTTGCTTCCTCTGAACACTGCTGATTTCCACTTTCGTGTGGCTTGGACCGCTTCCATCAATGTCACAGGGATAAATTCATGGCTATGAAATGTCGCAGCATAAGTGTCTCTTTTAAAGCAGGGGGGCTGGATGTCACAGCACAATGTCAATGCACAGCTTGTAGTCACACATTGAAATGACAGGACAGCCCTATGCTGAACCAAAATCGCTGTCATTGAGATGGTTATTCCACCATGAAGGATGCAGATCATGGCAGTTACTCGCCAGAGGGGAGAAGGGGCCAGATCTACAAACACAGTCACAGCAATTCTCATTAGTAAATTATTACAATTCCAGGTAGGCCTGCTGCCAGTGGAGCCTCCTCCCATCACAACTAGGGTGTCCAGGTGCCTTCAGGGGGGAGCCAGGGTATTGATAATAGGACAGGACCTTTTAGTTTTGAAAAGGATGGCAGGATCCCAACACAGTCACAGCATAGAGAGAGACACTTTCCTCTATGGCGAGTTCAGCAAAATCGCTAAAATGGTATACTTCACCTGAATGCAAATTAACATCATAAAGGAAGAATAAAAAAGCAGCATTGGGAGACAGAACAGAAATAAGAGCAGTTTATATGCAATGTTCTCCCTGACCACAATTCCCCTGTGGGCAAGTCCTTGTTTTCATAGAAACTTAGGATTGTTTGAGTTGCAAGCAGCTCTGTTCACTYCACCTGCTCCCCAGGAAATCCTTTCTGTCCTCCCCAGAAAGTCTATGCATGTCCTCTGGCCCTCACTCTCCTGAGAGCAGCCTCCAGACCTAGCTACAGCTGCTACCAAAGTTCCTGCAGTGATCCCCCAAGCAAGGTGCCCAGGAAGGGGCAGCCACCCTCCTGCTCCAGACACTCCTTCCACCACAGACCCCTCAAAGGGGCAGCTGCGCACACCAGCAAAACCCCAACACTGCCCATAACAAAMAGTGACAAAAGAATGTAACAGAATCAGGAGAGGAGTAGAGAGGAGCAATCAGGATTATCTAAGAGATGCAGTGAACCAGGAGAAATATGATRGATGTGTATAAATGATGAGTGCAATAGAGAAAGGTTGTCTTTCATCTTCTTTGCTAAGTGTAGAATAAAAGGGCAATGAATGGCAACAGTAAATGACAGATTCACAACAGAGAGAGATGGTTCTTCAGATGTGTTGTTCAGTTGTGTTGTGGATACAATAAAGATTACTTGGATTCAAAGAGCAGCACAAAAAAAAATTCTTGGCTAAAAGAAAAATCTATTTAGCAGCCCTGAATATAAGGCAGTATTTCCGGCTCAGGAGCTACAAAAATCACTGATCAGTGGTTGCTTGGAGAATATTTTGATAAAATATCATGCTTTTGTGTCTCTTGTAGTTTTCCCTACATTTTAGTGACAGGATCATTAGTGACCATCAGGGAGAGGAAACTGAGGTAGACTGAGTAAAGCTAGGCCCATGGTCTTATGAAAAATGAATTTTTGTTTATCTAACATAAGTTGTATTTAAAACTGTTATGTGTCAAGTCCCAGACCCACTGCATAATTGCAAATGGGTATCATGCATCCCTGTTCAGAGAGCAACAGCATAGCTCTCTCTTAAAAGTCAGAATTGATACTAGTAAGATTTTTCTTGCAAAAAAAAGTAGACATCTATTCTTTTCCATCACAGGCAATTACTGTGGTTCAGAATGAGCCTGAATACTTCTTGGATTTTTGTTAAATAACCACGGAGGGATACAGAGGAAATCAAAAATCTTGACTCTAAGGTGCCTGTCAGAGTGGAACAAGAGGGAAGCATTATATGACTATTTAATAATAAGAAAGGTGAAGGAAGGAAGGAAGCAGAACAATAWGACACTTTCATGGTGTTTGGGAAACCTAAACTGAGGACCCTGTGCCATGACAATCAGCAAAAAGGCAATTTAAGGGACCAAGAAAAGAAAAGTAGAGGAAACAACAAAACATTGGTCTTGAGAGTGTCTTTGTCTCTCTGTTAGGAGATTAGAACTGATTGCATTATGAACCTTTATTTATTTATGAGTTTAATTTTCTTTGTAATAAAATATACAAAGATGCAGAAATCTTTACATCAAAACAGCAAGGACAACAATACCTGCACACAACAGCATCAACAGTGCCAGCAGAACAACTCTCTTCACACACAGGGGGACTTGACCTCAAGAGTCATTTTAATTTTGACATTATCTAAGGGATTTTTCTGTTGTATTTTCATCTATCTTTGATAAAATAAGATCCTTATTGGGCTATTCCCTTCCTCTTTTTCTTCTTGGACTTAAACTATTCCCTTCCTCTTTTTCCCTTAGACTTCTATATTATTGACGATGATTTTGTTTTGACACTTCTCTCTGATTATACCTTAATCTGTAAGGAATGTCTTGACAAACAGGTTCAGGTTGTTAAATTTCTACATTCTTCCAATAACTTCAGGAATTTTATTCCCACACTGTAGTTCCTTGGTATGTTTACAAGTCCTTTACAGACCAAAAAGGCCATAATTATTTCTCAGAAGAAGATATATAGCAGCTGGCACCACTGGTTTCTGAGTGAGGAATTTGAAGAAAAATATTTAGAACCTGAAATACTGAAGTACTTGAATAAATTCTTCTGGACTTTCACAAGCACAATTCATTTTATTCCAAGATTACCTATGTCAATTCACAAGAAGGACTTATTTTTTTGGTTGTGGTTTGTTGTTTTTTTTTAGTGGTTTAGCATGAGTTCCCCATTTTTTGACATTTAAATTGGAAATGTCTTCTTATGAGGTTTCTATGAAGGCCACCTATTGGTTTTGCACTGGGGAAGTAGTCTTTTTCCTCATGCATACACTTTGACTCTTTGTGATTTCAGATRCTAGACTGCTTCTGAATGCTTTTTTCTTTAAACATTTTCCTGCTCATGATTTTTATAACTTTCCTATTTATCCTGTTTATTAATTTTTTTTCACTTTGGTTTCKCTTCTGGAGTATTCTGCAACTTGTTGTTAGTATTTATAAAGGCTTAACGCTGGAAAATATGTATTACTGGATACTGCAAACAGAAAAACAAGCAGTGCACTCAAATTCCTCACCTAATTGGTATTATGAAAGAACCAGACACAGTTTTTAAGTGCTGCTCACCACTTCATCACCTGGACAATTGCCGTGCTAGTCTCATTAAAGAGGGGACAAATCAAAAATATTAAAAGTTATGGCAGCACTTTGACAAAACAGGCAGGTTTGGCTGCTGTTGCATTTCCCAGGGATGGCAGTGGTGTAATACCACAGCATCCTGCAACACCAGCACTCTCTCARAAGCAACAGCCTGTAGCACTTTCTCTCAGCCCATATAAAATTGCAGACTAAAGGCCCTTTGGATGTTTCATCATAGGGAACAGTAAATAAAGCTAATTAAAGGAAATGTCTTGTTCACATTACCCATTCTTTTAGTAACAAAAAGGCCTAAAACTGTCATACTATATAAGTCATGAGTTCTGCAACTCTTAATTTTAAAATTATGTATGATGCTCCTGTCAAAACACGTCCCTCTACAACCCAAGTTATTGTTGTGAGCAGAAAAACATGGTGTTTAACTCATAGAAAGAAACCAAATGGAAAATTTAGACTTCCTTTTAGCAGTAAATAACATTACAAGAAGTGGCATAGAGCACATTTCAACAATCAGCCACAGGCTAAATAAGCGAGAAACAAAGTGCAATGAAGCAATCCAGTGGATTGATTCATGAAGCTTGCATACCAGTAAAGCTTGGTTTGAACCCTCTCTGGAGTTAGAAGTAAAAATAAAAGTAACCACATCATCTTTAGCCTTCCTACAATACTAAAAAACATTAGTTATGTTCCCACATGCAGAAAGCAGCAAAGATTACAGGCAACTATATTAAGATGAGTGCAGGAAACCAAGGTAGCAAGTTTTCTCTGTGCAAGGGTAACAATGAGAGGTTAAAGTAGCAATTTTCATGGAAACACGGATCCATATAGTTGKTAACAACAGGACAAGGTGATCCCTGTCTCTGTGGCACTGAGGCAATGCTTCCACCATTGTGTAACACCTCCAGAACAAGGSGTACTTTCCAGAGAACGCTGCTGTACCCAGTAGAGCCAAACAGGGTAAATCCATACATTTTTTTCTCACCACCCGCCTGGATGTGGCAGTTTATTTAATCAAATATACATTTTAACAAATATAGCATTTACAATTAAAGCATTTTTTAAATCTGTTGAGATACAGTTTTGCCAACTCTRACTGAAGTTGCAACCCCATCTCACACACAAAAACAGAGTCTCTAGTCATGTAGCACAGGAGATGCAGTTGTCTCTCTCGAATTTTGCTTGAGTGTTCTAGAGTCCATCCTTCCTTTTCCTAATACAGCATCAGAGGACAGCAAATACAGCATATCTATGATTTTATTATGTAAGTATATTAGTAACATATTTTGCATTACTTCTCTGCTTCACTCCAGTATTTTTGTTCTGTGTGGCACCCARAGAAACCTCTGTTAAAAGCAGTACACACTTAATGATTATTGTCTCTGCTTTTTTCACAGTCTTCTTACCATGCCACAAATTCTATTGACTTTTAATTAATAATTTGATAGGAATTGATAATCATCTCCTTAAATTATAAGTAAACACCATTCATATGCTAAATTCATTGAACAACGTTGGGTAAAACTGTTACCACCAACACACTGAGCACTCAGAGAGCTATAGCTTCTGTTCAGAACCTGCTGTTCGGCAGTTTCTTGATGTTTCCAAGGTTTTCTCACAGTGATTTCAGAAGAAGTTTCAACTGACACAAATCATRGAATCATTTAGCTTMAAAAATACCTTTAAGTTGATCGAGTCCAGCCTTTAACACCGTTACCATTAAACCATGTTCCTGAATGCCACATCTGCATGCAGCTTTACTGCAAAAAATGGGAACTCTTGTCCTCACCCACGCTGCCGGGTTCTTGTTTCTCTCTTTCTCCCCCAGCTTGTACGTCACCTCAATCACYCAAGTAGTCAAATCCAACCTGACTATTGAGGTAAGTTAACAGAGTGGGTGGTATTTTTGCTGGGTTCAGACCTGTCCATATGAGGTCACTGGTGTGGCTCCCTGCATGGCTGCACCAAGGCTTTCACCCACTGCCGTTACTGAATGGAGGAGGAGAACAGTGCTGGACTAGCAGAAGGTAAGTAGACATAACACAATGCATTAAAAGGAGGTATGGCTTCTTTTGGTGACAAGATCAGAATATTCTGTCTTAAATTGCTTGAGAATTAATGGCATAATACATAATCTAGGCAGGAAAGGAAGTTTATGTTTCTTCTGATGCTTCCAGCGAACTGCGAGAATTCAAAACTCTGGAGAGAAGCAAAGAGATATTTGAGGAAAAAAATATAGTAAAGTGACCACCAACAGTCACTTCTGAGGGCACTGATCATTTCCAGAGCCCACTCTGGGTGTACAAGTTGTGTTTGTTAATTTGATCAAGCCCTAGAAATAGTGAAACATAAGAATGCTGTGCACAAAGGTCCATACATAGTGGTTTTCAATATTGAAATGTTCTGTTGCCAAAGCTCCTCAGGAAATCAGTTACCTCTGGAAAATGATGTTTGCCTGCACGATTGTCTGAAAATCGCCCAATCTATACCTACAAATAGACAYAATTACAGATTCAGCAGACGAATAACAGTGCACATTCACTTCCAGCAATCAGCATTGTTGTGTCAATAACTGGCTTCTCCCTCCCCAARGATTTCCACTGCATTTTCTGCTTTATTTTTTACAGCTCTAACAGCAGAAATGCCTTTTCCTTTGTGTTTCTTCTTTAATTTTGGTTGTTACATGTAACATTCTCTCTTACATGAGAGAATTAGTAATAGGAGAGCCTGATTATGGTTACAAAATAATTGACAACATTTCAGAAAGTTTGATAATTGGGGCAGCAATGAAGGCCTCTTTCTATTATTAAACATTTTCACCTCAAGACCAATAAAAAGAGAAGATGCATTTGAGAACTTTAGTCCTCCTGAAGCAGCACAACTCACAGCACTTCCAGCTACCGGACTTAAATGAGGAGCACTCACCATCTCACAGAAACTGAAAACAYGAAGAAGAAAGCAATATTGGTTTGGACAGAGAGAGTTAAAAAAAAAAAATCAATTTCCCAAAGAGGTGGGAGACTGTACCTTCATTTTACTGTTTCCTTCATTCTGGGAAGAAAATGTTCGAGTGGGACAAAGCTGGAAATTGAAACAAACATTTTTATTTTAAAACGCTTGCAACACTGAAAAAGAATACCACAGCTAAATCCCTGCAGCCTGCAGCAAGAATCAAGTGAAAAGCCTGCTTGTTCGTGCCAATTAAAATTTGTAGTTTTCTTTTGTAACATTAACAAAGTCACTCCCATGGATGTTTTATAGTGTTTTGCTGTCTCTGAGTCTCGAAGGAAAAAGAAGCTAAACACCTCACATTTACTTGGTACAACATTTATTACAACTATTCTCCACGTTTTAAATTTGTCAGAGTTCCTTAAGAGCATTTTAAAAGGGGAGAGACAAAATTATGAGACAGGACAAAATCCCAGGACAACAATTTAAAGGGTGTATTAAATGCATCTGAAATAATTTCTTGGATGCATTGCCTCAGAAGGATATATTAATTCCTGAACATTCCTCCAGACGGTTCCCAAGACCTTGTGTGAGAAGGAATATATGCTCCTTTGGTGTCTTTTTAACGCAATGTCAGTMATATTGCATGACCATCAGTATTCTAGTGTTTTCCTACGTATGCACTGTAAGGGAGTGAGAATACCAGGAATCTTCCTTCTTTTGTTTCTGAGATTCCTCTGCTACTGTGTTTGTATGACCACTCTTCCCATCTAAAAATAAAAAGAAAGCAGAAGAAGAGTACAGCACCACCGAACAACCTCAGTCAAAAGACTTTTACTTCTGCAGTGCTTTTTAAATGTTTTGAGGCATCTTGAAAATGTATAACTCAAGAAAAAATCAGTTGGAAGAAACAGCATCCAGATAAACCAGACAGCCAAGAATAGCCAGTTGAACCACAATGTCATTATATTTTCTGTAAAGTGAATTAGGGAGCAGCAATATGGKTTTTTTTACAACTGTTGGTAATACATTCAATAATTCTAGAACTGTAAAAAACACAAGTACCAACCTTGTATGTATTAGGAAAAAGACTATTCAGAACAGAAYCTCACCTCCATGTACCTCTAAATGACTAACAGCAGGACCCTAGGATATGCATAAGAATCAACRCATTATTTAAATTGATTTTTTTTCTATAGAGGTTTAGAAAGTATGCTCAAACTACATCATCAGCATAAATTTCAGGTTTATTGCAGCTATCTTAAAATGTGACAAAACACTACTTGTAGGCAAATTAATAATGTATATTCCCAGACAAACACCATTTAGTCATTTATAGCATAAATTGCAATCTGTCCAGGTCTCTCTCCTCCATATTGTCTGAGTTCTGTAGATAGCCTTGCAGTGTGGTAAAGAAATGTTTAATTTTTCACTTACAGAAAATTAAAAACCTGTTATTGTATAAAATGAAGTATAACACTCAAAGGAAACACCTAGGAAATTCAACATKTTAATTGATATAAACTCAATTCACAAGTTTTGCCACCCACAAATTCCTGGAAAATAGTCAGTCCCTTTGAGATCAGTGGCCTCTGGGTCTGTGCCAGCATGCAGTCAAAATTCTCATTTACTTCTAGCACTTAATTTAAAAATAAAGGTATGAATTCTAGCATTTAATAATTTTCCTCTGATTACTCATAAATCTTTATATTATTCATTCTTAATCAGCTTCAGAAGTTGGAACATTTYCTGCACAATTGTCTCTCTTACTTCAATAAAAAGGAATCAATACATGTTTCCATTCTCTTTCTCCTATTTGCTGCTTCAATTAGTCTGCTCCGTCATCTGTTTTTATTAAGCTTTGCTTTATTTCTGAGATTGAATTCACAAGCTTAGCAAATGATGAGGCTGTCTCTTGTTTCAGTTCCTTAATTTCCCTCCTAAATTATCTGGCAGACTACTGGGGTGCTGGAGTGGTCCACTGTCTCTTTTTCCTGGCTGTTATTTGGTTGTTCATTCTTCCRTGTCTTTGAATTAAAAAGTTTTCTCACTAATCATGCTGGTTTATTATTTATATTGATGTCTCAGCTTTTCTCTGATGATTTCCACCTTTCAATAAAAAGCAGGGCCTGATTTTAAAGGCTAATGCACAGGTCAGACACTTACATGTCTTTGGTCCTTGAAGTTTTACTGGATATATTCAGTGCTGCATCAAGCCGCGTAAACGCGGCCTGTGTGCAGAAAGGAATACAATTCTCCCTCCATCTGATCCCCATTTACATCACAGCAGTTGAAGGTCACATTTTTTGTGACACGCAACCATGTTATCCCAAAGGTATATTTGAATTCTGGTATCTGAAACAGACTTTGTTCAGGTTCCACTGTGCCACAACTGTGCTACTGTTCAGTGTAATGTCACAACTGCACAGTCTCAAGGTGTGGAGAACGCRTAGAAAATATCACAACTTCAAACACAAAGCACAGTCTCGGATCTCCTACCCTGTCCCTCAGACATCGGCAGGGAATAATTTTCAAGGCAACTGGAGAGTCTGTGTGCTCCTCCCCTACTGTCAAAGAGCTTCTCACATCCGCTGATGTCTAAGCAATATTTGTCCTCTTCTGGGGGAGGAAGGTAGGAGACCACCATAAACATTACCTGCTCATCCATTCACCCAAGCAAAAAATCTGCCTGAAAAGCTGAATTTGCAGCCATCTGTGCCTATCATCTGCTCCAGTTACAAACAAATGGGAGGAAGAATCCTTAGAATTTCCTAAACATTAGCATGTAGACTATAAATCAGTGTAAAGATAGAATAGCAAAATCCRCAAGTTTTCTTAGCCACGCTGTTTAACGAGGGAGACAGAGGAGAAAGTCGTCAGCTCTTATTTTGAAAAGTCACAGAAGAATTTACCAGGTTTACTTTTTGATTATTATAATGGTTGCTTGTTATTTTTCCTCCCACTATCCTATTCAAGGTTAAGAGATTATTGGCCAAATTGCTTTAGTCAGAAATGTGTTGGGGTGCCATTATCTGCCATTCCTTTCCTTTATTCTTCTGTTTATTCATACAACTTTTATCCCTGAAAGCAAGTCARGAAGTCTTACCTCATACCTTAGCATTTGTGTAGTTGCAATCACCTCTTTTAAAGATGTTTCCTAATCTATGTCCATTTTCTATGTAAAGGGATTTTCCTGATCCATCCTCATTTTGCATGCAGAGGGTTTGCAAGATGTGACTGCGAAAAAAAGTGGTCACTTGGAACAATGTTTCAGAGGCGGCTGAATGGCTGCTAGGCCTAGGTTTCCCAATCTAAAGAGCAAGAAGTCCATCCAAAATGTTCTGTGGCTATTTTTTTCTAGAGCAGTGCAGGAAAATACAGCTAACTCACTTTTCCTCTTTTTTTAAAAATGTGGTACATGAAAAAAAGATCACCAGAAAAGAAAGGTAGGAAGAGGAGAGGAGTTTCCCAAGACTGTAGTTCAGATGTACTCTGACCTACAGAAGAGGCAGACAGACCCATGTCTCTGAACACAAACAAGGTCTCCCCACGCACTGTTCACTACAGCACCAAGAGATATAGYTTATAGTGTAAGTAAAACATTTGTAACATAAAGATCCTATTTTCCATTTAAGCTTGCTTGCTTTACTTGCTCCAACTTCAAATCCGACTGCAGTTTATATTCTGCTTTTGAAGAGGTACAAACAAGCTTTTTGGGTGCCATCATTTTCCCTTGCCCACRGCGGGGTAGCTGCTGTTCTGACACGTGCCATATTGAATTCTTCCATCGYATCAGAGTGAAGACTCTTTCTTTCTTCCAGCTCTTCTTATCACGCTATGCTCAGACTCTTGCCTGCCTCTTCAAATGCTCAGACAATTGCCACATCAGGGAATGAAAACTAAATTTCTGACTAATAAGTAAGTAATTTCTGCTAATGTGTGATTATCGCATRGCAGGAAGCCTTATTTACTTATTATACTAACAGGTATAAAGTTACAGAAAAGCAAAACCCTGACAAGGGGAAAACCTGAAATGCTGTCTTCTGCTAAAAGGATTTGGAAGGAAGAAAAGGAGTTATTTAGCCTCACACTTATTTAGCCTCTGGAGTTATTTAGCCTCAGCTACCTCAAGAGACTAGGAGAACACTCATGTTCTTTGATCGTGGGCCTATTTAGTCATCCAGGATAAATTTCTGATTTTTCTTATAGTTCTTAATCTCTGATCATCTGATGTTCCTGTGTCCCTGAAGTCAGTCCAGACACTACTCTCTCATAGCTCCCACCATGAGGACCCTCTCTGGTGAACCTGACATCCTTATATTAGCTAAAGGTAGACCCCAACCTCTCACACAGAAAGTGTATTTAGAGCACCGCTAAGGCAAGCTGCTTGGAATCCACTCAGAGATACTGTCGAAAGAAGAGGAGGTTTATGTCATCTAACATTAGCCTAATCTTTAAAAACACCTACCAAACAAATGGGAGATATAACCCCACAGCAACATGTCCCAGATGAAAAGGATACTGAAGAAGGAGAGTTTGAAACACAATCCTTGCGGGGACAGGAATACAAGATTCCCAGGACCAGATAATGAACAATTTAAATGGAGTATAAATCTGCCCTAGGATTTACAAGTTGAAGAGGACAGCCCAGGTGTCCTGGCTCTCTTCGAGAATACTTCTTGATTTTATCCAGTGCATAAGCAATTTAAAATGCATTAACTTCTCTAAGAAAGCAGATGAAAAGGTGCTAAACATAGAATTACTCTCATAACTTCTACAGCATTAGATAATGAAGGAAGTAGCAAAATTAACAGTTCTAAATGTGCATCCATTCTTAATTTAAAAGATTTTCTTCTTCTAAGCAGGGTCAGACAACAGCCAGTGTATTTATTTTGCTGAGAAAAATTCTTTAATAAAGTAAAACAACTGCAGAAGACAAACAATGGATACTACTGAGACAAACATTATTTTTCAGAAACCTTCTGTAACCAAATTTAGGAAAATTTTTCTAAAAAATGACAGTAAGGAAACATGAAAACTAAAGATTTTTGAAAAATTCTTAGGCATGAAGTTCAGCTACTACAAATCCTCACTGGAATACTTAATTTTATAATATTTCAAGTGAAATGAAAGAATAAAGGAATGCAAATGTCTTTTGAGTTCTCTGGGTTTATTCCTGTATCTTCAACTTGATAAATAAATTAATAAACATTTTGTGCATAAGCTATTCTTTATTGTGGCAACAAAGAAAATGTAAATGTCTGCAAAGAGCAATGCAAACTATTACTATAACAATGACAGAAAACATTATATTAAAGGGGTTCAATGTGCCCAACTTGAAACAGCCCTCTAGGGAACAGAATAGGCTCGTGAACATTCATAGTAGAAACATTAGGAAAACATCTGAGACTGCTCAATATGAGCAGCAGCAGCGGCAAAGCTGGGCCCCTCCAAGGTATACTGGACCTTATGCCATGTGCTCTGTTCTGTGAACCAAAATTCTACTCACGTCACTGAAGTTTCTCACAAATAAAACAAAAACAAATACATGTGGCAGGCAGGTCTCATCAAAGAAAAGTTTTGCTTCATACTTAGAAAAACAAAAGAGGCATATACCTACTATGTACAAGACAGAAAGCATTTTTCTTTTTTCTGCCAGTTGAGTTCTAAATGCATGTTTTAARTTGCTAAGGAATACGCATGTTTTGAATTGCTAAGGAAAACATTTTTAGACTCTAGCCATAGTAAGCCGCTAGTTAGAAGCCAGGATAATTAATTTAGAAGGCACAGAATTATATCACTAACAGAAAAGTAAACAACAGGTCACAAGACCTGTAATAAATACATATTCAAATTTTTCAAATCTAAGGAGTGTGCTAGAAAGACATACACTTCTCACATTTCATAACACCCAGGTCATACTGAAGATAAATAATGAAACCTAAACCAGTACATTTTTGAAATAATTTACATAGTACTCCCATAAGATCAAGTGGAATAATTAATCATCCTTTCTGAGCCAAAAGAGATAGGACCAGCCACAAAGACATGCAGGGATAATGAAGAACTAAGTCTAGCTGGTTTTATTGGGAAATTACTTAGAGAAAATGTTGCCTTTAGTCACAGAAATGCATGAATAATAATGAGAACTAAAACACGATAAATAATCTCTCATTGGCATGAAGGAACACTCAGCTATTACTAAATGTTAAAGGGAGATTTACTTAGTGTAGGTTTGTTTAGACAGTCTCACCTCCTCATTGAGGCAGCTGATATGCCCAAGGAGCAATAGAATGACAGTGGCTAAGGGAGATTGTGGAGGAACAGAGCTCATCAGCCTCTGGACCTGATCAGCTCCTCATCTCTTATCAAATACATGCAAAGCTTTCAATGGACTGAGAAGGGAATTTGTCCATGTTTTGTTAAAGTGAACACCTGAGGGTATTTCAGAGGACCTGAGGATAGCTAGGAGCCTAGAGAGATTGAGCAGTGGGGACTCCACCTCTGCTGGTAACTTGCTGCAGTAGATCATTTCGGCCAAGATTTTAAAGCAACCAATTAACTGATTTTTTTCATGCCGAATTCCAATAGAAGACAATAAAATGTAGCATCTAAAATATTTGCTAAGTTCTTAGTGCCTTTTCAACCACCCACAGTCTGTATGAGGAGCTGAAAGCCCTGTATGAGAGAGACAGGAATGTTTCAAGAAGCAGGCTAAGGCACATTCCTTATGTGCTAAAAAGATCCTAAGGCCTAATGCGTGTATAACACTGTGTTCCTTCACAAGAAGAAGTGCTAAGTAAACATAGGATATATTCACACAGATAAGAAGTAACTTGCAAATGCACATTGAAGGAAACAAAGTACAACAACATTGTGTCCATGGAATACCATAAAGGAAACTATTGGGAAAGCAAAAGGCTAGCCACATATAAAGGAGATGTAAGACGTCTTTTCAGAAAAGTGCATGCAATGCATAACAAAAATGGAAACAGGGAAGGTAATTATCTATAAGGATTTGGATTTATGTTAGGCCTGCAGTGGATCACATATTCCCCAGGAATAGCTAGGAAGTCCAGACTTTTGTGAGCCAATATAACAAACTTTCCAAAAAAAAAAATTAATTAATATCCCCACAGTAGAAGTCAAAATGACAGCATATGCAAAATAAATGTTTTCCTTAATGTTCTGTATTGTGAGG
The DNA here is from genome assembly GCA_018881555.1 of Amblyornis subalaris. Taxonomy (NCBI): domain Eukaryota; kingdom Metazoa; phylum Chordata; class Aves; order Passeriformes; family Ptilonorhynchidae; genus Amblyornis; species Amblyornis subalaris. The sequence goes on along the minus strand of JACAXG010000002.1, from coordinate 23,061,019 downwards.
CTTCTAATCTGCTCTGCATTCTGGCACCACAAATATTTACTGAAAGCCCTTCCTCTATTCCAAAACTGCTCTCACACATCTATCCCTTAAAGAAGCTTATTCTCATCATCAAATACTGGCACTTACTTGTCCCAGGACTGATTTATTTTACCATTCAGACTCCGAAGGCATGACTTGATCAATGAAAATAAGGAAGCAGTAGCTAAGGCGACTACAAATCCTTCCAAAGTCATTCTAGTATATCTTTCTCTTAGAGGTACAGCAATCCATAATTCATCCCAGTGATTCTCAACGATCTGGGTACAAAATGCTACAGACTAGTTTGCCTTCCTTTTCCAAAGGAGGATCACAGGTCAGGTCTGCCTAACTTTGGGAATCTGTGTTTAAGAGATCAAGGTTKGGTCAGCACCTTAGCCACAGCTCTGTGTGCTGCCCTATTTAGACAATGCTCCAGATCAACAAACGTGATCTCTTGCCTTAACATACTGCCATGAAAATCCAAGAGGCATGTTTCTTGTAAAAGGTAATTGTGCCTGGCAAATCTGCTGGAGTTTTTCCTCTGCCTACAGCGTGTTTTAGAGAAGATGAAGCCAGACTCAGCATCAAACATTCTGATGAACCTCCAGAGTCCTTCACAAAGTCCCATACACTATGTTTTCTTACACATTCTTTTGGATTACTTCTGTGTAACTTTATTAAAGTCCAGTCTTCCCTCATATCCTGTAAAGCAAAAGACCTACCATAAGACCAGGAAAAAACATAATTGCATGATGGCCATCCACTCATTTAAAAAAAAAACCTCAATCGCTAATATCTGAAGAAGAGTAACAAAATTAAATGCTTCTCTTCTGTTCCAGCTTTAACTGAAGCACTACATCTTCAAATAATGGCTCTTGTCCATATTACAGATGCCATTACCCCATCCTCCTGTGACATAAAATGTCCCGCTCATGTGCGCAAGAGCCCTCAAGTTATTTTGCAGAATCTGCTGGTATTCTGGAACAGTTTCAGAACACCTTCATCCATTAACCTGGAAGTTTTCTCATAGTCTAGAGTGCCCCTGTATTTTGATATTTTCTGTTTTGCAGTTTTGACCACAGACAGAGAGAGCGTTCATCTGCAAGACTAAGTTAAAAATAAGTTAAAAGATACCAGGTTGCGATTTGAAAAACAAGTTTAGCTGAAAAACTGAAATAAATTGTGGTGGTCTAAAGAATTACTGGGGGGGGGAGAAGGGGAGCACCTAGCCACGATTTTTTTATTACTATTTTACTTAAATAATTTATTCCCACCCCTTGACACTGACAGAAGGACTAGCTCCTATGCCTGTCTTCAGATGAAATTTGAAAGAAAAATAACTCTTCAAATTATTTGCTGCATTGAGTTCTCACCAACATAAATAGCAGAAGTTTTGAACCCATATACCCCTTGAAACAGCACATCTTCTCTATTTCTAACCATTTAGAGTGGCTACATGACAAACAGAAAAAGGACAAAGGATCCCTACATCCAGGATACCTTAGCTTGTCAGAGTTCCATTATGATAGATGAGTGATGCTATGGGTGTTTTTCCCACAAGTATATCTATTTAACAGCACAGACACCAATAGACACAAAGTGTGTTAAACTGTAAAATAATCCAGAAAGAAGAGAAGCATTAAGAACTTTCTATTTGTGGTGCTTTAATTGCTCCTTCATTTAGTTTATTGAACCATCAAATTATTTTAATTGAAGGTGACAAATATAATACACCCTTCCGAGAATCAACTTGGACTGCCAAATATATCTCAAATTAACCTCCCCCTATATTACCCATTTTATTTCACCTAAATTTTCAGTACTTATTTATAACAATATATTTTATACTAGGTAATGCTTATGTATAGCTTTTGTGTTTATTTTGAAACTATTACAAAAACAAAACTGTTTCTCTAACTGTAAATTTCTTATCACACCTGGATACTAATTCCTGCCAATAGGAGATGTATTTGCAAAAACCAAAGATAGTATTTTCCCACCAATTATTATAAAGCTGAGTATGCCATTCCTCAACTAACAAAAGAGAAGACAGAAGTGATATTAAATTAAATCTGTACTTGTGGATAGCCCTATATAAAACTATTATAAGCCAGAATAATTGTCACTATCAATTCCAGTTTGGTTTCTAAATGAGAATAGTTCTGATATAGATCTTGAAACTTTTCTATAAGAATAGTCCCTAATTCAATATTTTTATCAGCATATATAATGTGATCATGCCTCAGTAAGTCAAGAGCTTTGGCCAGGCCTCTAGCTATTACAGCCAATTTATCATTAGCACTTTATTACCCATAATGGAAAGATATTACCTCTCTTGCAACCTGGAATGACTATGTAATATTTTGATCACCACTTGCAAGCAGGGTAGCCAAAATCTTAATGTATAACCCTCTCCTAATAGAAGAGGTAGATACATATTTGCAAATGGAAGCCTTCAGTATTAGGGATAAGAATAGCCTTGTTTTCTTAAAGATACTCAAGAGATTGTCAAATATTTAAATCATAAATTAATGTCGCTCAACATTTTCTGTGGGCACCATTCAAAAGTGACCCAGAAATCTTTAGTTTTCATCTCTTCATGCTTTTTTAGAAAAAAAAACAGAATCAGAGAACTTTCATTACTAAGAAATTATCTACAAAGGTAATACATTTTTCCTTTGCACTTCATGCTGGCATTTCCAAAATGACTGTTTAGAGGCCAAGATCTTTCACAGGTAGAGGACRTGTATAAAAATTACAAAGGACAAAATGGATAAAAGTTGTTCTATACCTTTTAAATACTATCTCACTTCTTACCAATGGAATTTCTTTAGTGTGATGAATGTTATTGAAATGGCTGTTTCAAACAGAAATAGCACAAGCTAAAGATAAAACTGCTAACGCCTCTTATGTTTCTAGCACCCATAGGAAAGGGATGCTCAAATAACCACCTACCATTCATCTTTATTTGTGGTGAATTTGGAACGAGCACGAGAAATTCCTTTTCAAAGCTGACTGTGTGTAACGTACTTCTAAAGAAGATGTAAGAACTGCAAGTTGTGTGATGGCAACCCTGCTCAAGCTTTTCCATATAGTGTGGTTGTGACTCATCAGATGTTTGTTCATTAGGATTGTGTGTTTAATTCCAGCTCCGTACGTATACTTGTATGTCTTCCCCCTATGTTTCTTCTATTCTACCTAGGTGAATAGATGGCAGGATGACTATCTGCAACTTAAATACATCAGCAAGGTATCCTTGCAGCAAACACTGGCTGCATAGCAGGTTGCATTAGCCAGCAGGTCCAGGGAAGTGATTCTTCCCTTCTACTCAGTACATGTAAGACCACTTCTGGACTGTTGTGCTCACCTTGGGGTTCACCACTAGAAGACAGACATCAGTACACTAAAGCAAGTCCAAGGGCCATCAAGGTGGTCAGGGAAGTGGAACACAGGACAGCCTGTGAGGAAGGAGATATTGAGGAAGCTGGGCTTGTTCAGCATTAAGAGGAAAAGGCTTCATGGGGGATCTTACTGGTGTCTGCAGTTACTTAATGTGAAAATGTAGGCAAGATAAACTCAGGCTCTTCTGAAAGGTGCACAGCAACAGGATGAGAGGCAACATACTAGCTGAAACAAGGAATAAGCGGAATATTTCTATTCTCTGCCACTAATGAGGGTGATCAAACACTGGAACTTGCTGCTCAGAGAAATTAAGGAATCTCCACTGTCGCGGTGGTTCAAGCCCAGTCGGGAAGGAGGCTGGCCCGCCCACAGTGGTGGGCGGTTTCCAGGGTCTGAGCCACCCACATCTGCTCCCCCTGAGGGACTGATTGACRGGTATCCCTGTATGGTTAAAGTTCCAGATGTTTCGTTAAATTGTACCCTCCATTGGATCACTTCCCTAAGTCCCTCCTTCCCTCTGTTCCCATTCGGTATCCTCCTATCCTTCACCTACTTACCCTCAGATCATTGGTCTGTATGCTCTTCCCGCCCTCGTCGCTATCCTGATAAGCTCCGGCAGCCGGAGCCATTTTGGGTTCTCTGGTCCCTGACCCCTTGGCAAATAAACTGCGTGCTGAGACCCCATCAGAGACCCGTCTCCTTCTTTACTGCTTCCTGCCGCCTCAGAGATCAGTGCAAGAGTGTTCACAGCGCCTGCTATCCCGGACCGTGAGAGGTGCCAAATCCGTCGCTGAAAGTGCTCCCGCCTGGAACTGCTTCCAGAAGGCTGCGGCATCCTAACACTGAGAGCACCGCCGCGGCACTCCACCCCTGGCGATATGCAGAACTTGACTGGACACAATCTTGAGCAACCTGATTTGGGTGGCCCTGCTTTGCACAGGGATTTGACAAGACAGTCCCCAGAGTTCCCTTCCAGCTTAGATTACTCCACGAGTCTATGAAGTGCAGATGGCTTCAGTCTGCATTTGTAGACCAAAGAAGACTTGGTCACATTGTCACAGTCGTGTAAATGTGTTTAAATGCCTTCTGGACTGGAACTGGCACACATCATTTAGACAGAGAGTTATAGCTGCCCAGAATATGGGCAGGTGTCCCATATATACAGCAGTACCTGTCTGTCTATACACACATCTGTATATTCTTTATTAAGAGATAGAAATCATCCCTTTTACTTTCAAACATTACATGCTTTGAAAAAGACATCATACTTCTCCCGGTCGACTGGATTTGTACTCTTGTGAGGTGCCTCCATAACTCCCCATGCTGCTTGGCATGGCTGGCTCTTGGTGCACACCTCTGCCCTTCACCCGGTATCTGCACATGCTTTGCTTTCCCATTACTCTGTGGTTTAGAACCAGCTCCATCTCTCCTTCAGAAGAGGAATATTCTTTCTTGGCTCAGATGAATGTTACCTCTAACTTCAGCTCCCTGACACCAAATTGAAGCTCCTCTACAGTCAGCGAAGAGAAAAAGGCCCTGCTGGAGGGTGATTCATCCTCACTTTTCTTGGAAATAAGGCTGGTAAATTTCTGAACATATGCAAATCTCGAATATGTACTCTTTAGACACTATTTATGTCTTTAGCTGTCTTCATTTGTGAAGCTTTCAATGAGGCACAGAGCAGAAAAGCCCAGAGATTTTTGAAAAAATTTAGAGTATTTTAGTTAGTGTGACCTGAAGAAGAAGGCATTAAGGACAAGAAAAAAGGAGCTTTGTGGAACTGGTTTCCTATATAAAAAGTGGAGTGAAAAAAACCATATAAATTAATTTTATCTCTGAAACAAGTTACAATTTTGTAACTGAGAGCACCTTACCCAAGTATGCCCTTACAAAAGGTACACTATTTATGTAACACTCCAATTATGAAGTCTCCTTCATTACACTCAGRAACCTAATTCAGAAATGAACTCCTTCTCTTTTGCTTCTTTTCCAAACCCTYCAGCGGTAGCAATAGTTTTTACAATTGTGACAAGATTGTTTTGCCAGTCTTACAGATGAGGCTGCACAGCAGCATGAAGAACCTGTTATCATCATTTCATACAGTAGTGAACCTCTCCTGGCTGAGGAAACCCACAGAGCCGTTGAGACAACCACAAGTCCCAAAAGCTGTCAGTGGAGGCTTTTATGGCTGCAAGGCACAGCAACCAAGCTCCAACAGAAAAGTCAAACCTCTCCAATTGATGAATGCCAACAGACAATTTTACGTCATATTTGTACTTTACTATCTCACATGTCTTCTGTTCTTCCTTCTGGCATCATCACCAACGATTCAAGTTGTGTCAATTAATTTCACATCAAGACCGGGAGAGTGCCAACAGCCTGCAGAGCTGCAACACCTGCTGAGCCCCTGCTGCGCGACGAGGAGCCCACGGATGCAGGAGGTGCTCCAGCAGCAGCGCTGCGGGCAGCTGACAGGCGTCAGACCATACGGCAGGCATGCAAGGGCGGGCTGGGAGGAGAAACACTCCTATCAGTGTCAGCCGAGTCACCAGGGTGCCCGGGCATAACAAAAGAGACATGTTAGAAACTCTCCTGGCTAGACAACTGTAAAGGAGTTTCTTCACAGGCTGACAGAAACCCAGCCTCCTTTGGAGATAGAGGACAAAAGGACAACGTGTCTCTCATCTTATTCTCCTCCTGTGAGGAAGAGAGAAGATAAACTCATTTCCTCGCATATTTCTCAACTGTAAATAAAAGACTACCTTCAGCACTTTTCATCAGACATCATTTGTGTGTCAAAACTGTTTAGGGTATGACTTGAAATCCTCTCCTTCAGAGAGCATACGAGCAAGAAATAGCTGCCTTTGATTTATTAAAGATGAACTACCAGTACTGTAAAAGGCAGAATGGGAATGCACACACGCATCCTAAGAGCAGAGATACCACCCTCACTTTTATATATAAAGTTCAGTCCACAGCCTTTCCTGTTTATTAGCCTGTCAACATTCATGCAGTCACAGTATGTCTACACTGATATTTTTTGAGAAGTTTACCTGTGTATTATTTGCTCATGATTGCATCAATTTAGATACAGAATGCTTCTCTGTCTGTATAAAGCATATTGACTTGGGAATTGAATTTTGGGGATAAATAGCATATGAAAAGGAACACATGGAGAAAAAAATGTGGTTTTTTAGTAAAATGAAAGGGTGATATTAACTAGAATTCAAGCACAGAAAGCAAGGGAAGAGTAAACTAGTGAGGATAAAAAACCCAATGTCTGGTACCGCATTACTTCCAAACTATAACCAGCTCATAATTCACCTCTGGGTCTCTGGAAGTGCCCAGGGGTGCAGCAGCTAGAGTTGTGCCATGGCTGCAAAGGAGCTGATGGAGGCATCGCCTTCAAATTACTGAACATAGTCTTCAGCTGACAGCAAACACACCAACCACATATCCCATCCAGTCCTCTGCAGAAGCCATTAGCAGGTGTGACACCAATGTCAGGGGGACGTGGTACACTGCAGCTATTGAGCAAGGAATGTCTACAAGCATTCCCCTTCTCCCCCTTTTAATTGTTACACGTGGGTGTCTTAAGTAACCCCTGAGAGCTGATGCTAGGCTGGTGCTGCAAGGCAGTGCTGCACTAAAGACGCTGTTGCTATCTCAGATACAGAAATTCTGCCCACGGCAAGAGGTGTTGGAGCCCTGTTGTTCTCCACCAGCTCCTACTTCCCATCACTATCTAACATCCAGAACTATCCTATTGGGCAAGCAGTTCTCTGCAAAAGAACAGGAGATAACTGTGGATGGTGACATGCAAACAACACAGACAACAGAAAGAGTCAGACCTAATTCTTTGCATAAAGAGATACTTAAAACACTGTTGTTTCAAATTCATTGAAAACAAAACAGAAGAAAGGAAAAAGAAGAACTTGGGGCAAGATTGCTTTTTATACTGTTTATGTCTCAAAACCGAGGGTGTTCTTTTCTTTCATGCAGTTCTCAGAGGCTCTCATTTATTAACTCAACCAAAATGAAATAATCTTCAGAAGCTAAGTGAGAAGCAGCTCACTGTGGAAGGCAGCTGTTGGACAGCTTTGTTGTCAATGCTGGGTTGGGTTTTTTTTTCCATGCAACACATTATGAAATGCATACTATTAGCACCCGGGGTCCCCTGTGTCCTATTCTGCCTGCTGCTACTAAGAGCCATGTGCTCTCACTATCTGAGGCTGTGCAGAAGCAAGGCTTTGCTCATTTGGTGACTGCCAGCCTCCATGCACTTCCCCATGGAGCAGGGACAGGGGGGACATGGGCATGTCAGTGATGGCAGCACCTGCCAGGCTAAAAAGCCTTTCAAAGCAAGCATTTGAGGGGAAACAGTCAAGTGAGAGGAAGACAGTTTGACTCCGTGGAACATGTCCCTCAGCAGATCTCTCTGGCTGCCCATGCTTGCCACAGGCAGGGTGGCTGGCGGACACAGTGACAACCTGCCCTCCTGCATCAACATTTCATGCAGTTCAAGCTTCAGCCTAACCCTCACAGAGCCTAGGGACAATTCTGGCAGAGCCAGACTCTGACACAGCTCTGAGTAGCTTTCCCTTTCAAAAAAAAAAACACCATCAGGCTGCCACTGTGTTTCGTGCCAAATTGCACCATTCTGCAAAAAACAGACTGCAACCCTCCCAAAAGCACATCAGCTCCTAGAACCCTGAGCCTTCCCTCAAACTGGTTTATGTCTGCTGTTCCCTCAAGTAGGCAAAAGGACCAATGTCCTTTGAAATCCGGCAACCAACTATATGGCTCCAGTGCAATTGTAAGAGATTTTTGAGGTGGCTGGCAGCATTTGCAGCAGTTTCTGGCTCAGCCAGATCTACCTCCCATGTTACTGCTCACAGGCACTCAGCTTTACACCTCTTCCAGTTGTTCAGCAGGCAGGAAAATGAGCTAGCACGGCACACAACACAGCAGAGCACCAAAGGGCAGCAGGAAAAATGGYGCACATTTCTCTTCCGTGGGCAGTCTGAGCCCACTGATGTGAACTCTCCTGGTGACAGGGAGTGCTCTGCCCCCAAAGCTAGTCTCTGACATGCAAAGGAGTAATCCTTGGCTAAACCAGATAACTAGCTGTAGCAATAGAAAATCTGCTGGAACAAGCCACCTTCAATACATTTCCCTCGTGGAAGTGTCAGACCGGTAGGGCAAAAACCTGGGAGCAAGGGAAACAGAGCTAGCCATTTCCAAGCTGATTCTACTACATGGTCTGCTGTGAAACTCTATGGAAATTTGAAAATTGCTACCTGCCAGTAGCAAATTGGTTCTTCTTGCAGGCAGTAAATATATCATATAAGGTGGCTCCAGCCCAAACCATGGAAACTTAATGTGTCAGCACATTTGTCCTTGTGTTTTGGCAGGAAAATGTAGGTTCTGGGGGTAATTAGCAATAATGGTGCTCAGCTTTAGACCATTTGAACATGGACATTCAGCCTATATTAACAGCATAACTCAAGCTCAATATGGACAAAATAATCTTTCCCAAAGGTACCCCCCACTATCTCCTTTTTCTGTGGCAGTGTATAACACATCCTGCCTGTCATAAAATCTTTCACCTCAAGACCACTTTCTATCCAGGTGTCCTACTAGGTCTTCACCTCTAACAGTGCTTGAATGTGTCTCTCCAATGCTCAGCTATGTGCCAATACCACAGCTTTCTGCACAACATATCTAACTTCTGTTTTTCACATTTCACACAATGCTTCTCATTTTACACTGCCAAAAATACCACCTCTTCTGCCTCAGCTGCTGCTTCTTTTGTCAAAATCTTACAATATTGAAAGGGGATGGGCCAGAATTTCCTGAATGAGAGAGCAGGGCCAATTGCCCAGGGTTCACCCAGCCCTTTGCCTCCACCAGGGCTACCTCCAGTGCAGTGTCGGCTCTGCTGCCCAGCTTGGAGCCCTCCAAGTTCACAGCACAAAACTCACCCAACACAGTGAGGAGGTTACTGCTCTGTCTGTTCCAATGGGCATATTTCAGGCTGGTCACTGTCTCATATTTTTATCAGGTAGGCTGTCTGCTATCAATTGCATTGAACACTTTGTGCATGCGAAAGACAGTGTGACTGGAAATGTAGAGGGAGTAAAAGTTTTGCAACTATTAGAGAAAAAAATTTTCAGAAATGAGAAAAATAGAATATATACAAATGAAGTTTGCTACTGAATATTTAACTCAATATCTAACAGTGATACAATTGCACAGATACTGTTAAAGAAATGTCCAGAAACAAACTGAACTCTCAGAGCTATGATCAAAGCCTCCATATTAAAAGGCCATATGCAGTTGCTAAATAGATTAAAGCATGAATGGTAACTCTCAGGGATATCTCTCTTCAATGCAAAAGCAAATATCGCACACTGAACTGTGAAACTGTTGGATAACTAAGGCTGCTTACAAAAATAAGGGAAAATGTGGGGGGGAAAAAAAAGCACTGTCATGTTAAATTTCTTTATATAAATTCTGGTGATTTTCCATACTTTTTATTTTCCCCCCCTCTCTTGAAAGCCACACTTCCCTGTATTAGATCTCTGGGTTTCTCTCTAACTCATCCAATAATCTCAAGGAGAATTTGGSCAGAACTTGAAGACTCTACAGTTTCTAGCATAAAAAGCTTAATTCAAAATTTTGCCATGCCTTGTATAATAATCCAGGTGACACCAAGTTTGTGGAGAAAGCATAGTTTTTTAATGTTTGACACTTTTCTCTCCTGCTGATCTTCCAAATTATCTTTTTTTGAAATATTTATCTCAAAACTTTTAAGCGTTCCTGATGAACATTTAACTTATATTTCGGGGAGCCTGATAAAGCTGAGCATTTTCTGTGCAGTCACTCTTTGATCTGCTGTGTCTCAGTACTTCTATTCAAGTCACTTCATCATCACAGAAGGTAGCTAATGAGCGGCATTACAGTTTACAGCTCACAGACACAATTGAGAGCCATTCCTACTTTTTGCTACTAGTAATTTTAAATAACTCAAGTAACCCTCCAGCAATCACCATTCCGGCAAAGCTTTCTGTAGGCAGGCAAAAACTGACCTGTTTGTGCCAACACCTTGGGTTTGCATTCGCCTTCTCAGGAACTGTCCCCAGCTTTCTGTTTGCATTTCCCCACTTGTGAGCAGCATGCACCTTGTACAGCATTGAGAGCCTTGTATGACATTCTCAGAAAGTGGATTATGAGAGATGACAACAGGTAGACCATGAATATTTACTGAGAAAATAGCAGACTGCATTTTAGAAAGGTTTTGTTCCTCTATGGGTCTGCAGACAGAATTCCAGCATCCCTGCCTTCATCATCAATGTGTCCTAACCTAAGGGGGAATATTTTCAATACTTCAGTGTAAGACACAATTGGGATCCACAAACCTAAAGACATCCATAACACTCCTTCCTGTCCACTGGCAGCCATCAGCAGTCACACGACTCACCCAGTGAAAGGCGATGGACACTACTGGAAAAAACAGTCATCATAAATGCAGTCTTGTGATGGACCAGGGCTCTGAGAAGGAAGCAAAAGCTTGAGGCTCCAGAAATGCAGCTTTTATAGAATGAAACACAAGCCATAGAGTTCCATAGAGCTTCACAAAAGACCATTGAGCAAAGGCAGTTTGGAAATAGCTCTGTCTCGGTTTCCCTTGCTCCAAGGCCTTACCAGCCTGACACTTCCATGAGGGGAACACARGTCAATGCTGACCTCACCTGAACAAAAAGCTCTGAGCAAATTCAGGTGTCCAAATGTCTCAGTTAGGGGACCAAACTGGCCCATTACAATTTCTCGAAATGGAAATGGTTACAAAATAAAAGCTATTTTCAGCAACATCTCATCCAAAATTTTACAGTTATTACATATTACTAACTGTAAATGAAATATTAAATTTAGCTCTTTCAGTAGGTGGCAGAATACATCAATGCTACTGGCACAGCTCACCTAACAGATCTTATTACTGTTGGTCCTCAGTCCAGTTAAACCAGTACACCAAAGAACTAAGTGTGCCAAACTAGAGCCTTATTTCCCCACAAATTCTGCAGTGTTGACTTTTGAACTCYTTTGAAAATGGGATCGTGAAATAAAAGTAAACAAACTAGCTTTGAACCTATTAATACACATTGTCTTACAAGGCTTAGATTTTGCAGTAAACATCATGTATGCAACAGCTTTACAACAGAAATTACCTAATAATAACTCTCTACCAGTCCAGACATAAACTAAAAAGTGACACATGGAGAGAACACGGAGAACAAAGTAATTTCTGTCACTGCTACAACTTGACTGAATTGAGTCAGAAGTCCCCAAAATTATGGACACCATTGTAAATCTTTCTGTGCATCTTTACACTAAGCTCTAAATAAGGCTCTTTTCCTAGCTGCTTTGACCTTTTTTTTTCCTACAGTCTGTGACCAAAAAAACAGTATGTTAYTAAAAATGTTCTGATTTAAATTTGAGTCTGAGAATAGATTTGATTGGAATACACAGGGGTTTTTTTAGGGTCAGGTAATTAATTCTATGGACAACTATGTTAGAAACAGGCAAACATTGTTAAGTATTTTTTAAAATATATAATTATCATAACCACCACTCTTCCATTGAATCCAAATCAGAAAAAAAMCTCATATTGCTGCTGCTATCTCATTGCTGGATTTTGTTTCCTGCTGGCTTCAGTAGGGTTTCATCACTTAAAGTATTTGTTAATAGTTTAAGAAATGCAAGGATTCTTTTCTATGTCATAATCCCAGTAAAAACTGCACAAGCTCCTTGAAAAGAAATATATATGTTAGCAAGTAAGGCCTCAAATATAACAGAAATCTTAGAAACAGCAGAGAAGTTGCATTAATATTCTTTCTTAGTCAGTATAAAAGAAAAAAACTCAGAATGGATCAATGAGGGCATACAGAGCTATAAACACTAGGAATCAGCCCACGTTTCACTTGGGGAATCAACCATTTTCCTTTGTTTACAGTTCTGCTTTCTCATTTACCTGAAATAATATTGGTACCAAACCACCAATCCCAGCTGTTAACAGCTGCCAGAAGGTTGTTTATGATCAACTCCTTATTTTTTTCTTTGTTGTTATTTTTCTAATGCTCAGTGAACTTCTGAAGTAGTTAAAGAATAAAAAACAGTTTATTCCTRTGGCTTTCTCTGCTAACATTTCTTTTTCTCAAATAAAATTGAACAAATGGCTTGTAGATACTCCATCAGTGCTTTATTTTTTAATGCATCATATCACACTGGATTATATGGGGTATCACTCAAATTAAATTTACTCCTGAGAGATGCCATAACTTTCAATCAAACCACAGGCACTCAGCGCCCTTCAGAAGCCGGTCTATAATGTAGGATGAATGAATGAATGAATAAATGAGAGAGAGCACAATCACCTGAAGAAGAACAAATTACTATTGCTGGATGCAAATAGCTACAGTCTTAGAAAAACTATTTAGATTAGCTGAATAACTCACAAGTTATGTGTGATACCAGCAAAAGACATTTCTGAGAATGCAGTTCTCAGGTGAAATGATGTCTGCTTTCCAGATGCAGATTCAAATGGCCCACATTCAGAAACAACTGAGTAGTGTCTTAATGGTATTATACTAGACATCAAGAAAAACAAATAACTAGGAAATAATCCTTAGCAAATGTATGTAGCTGTCCTATTAGGCAGTTTTCAAGCTGCTTCTGACCTGCTGCCTCTCACGCACTATACCTAGATACAGCTAAAGCTGGTAAGTAGGAAAAGTGAAGAGATGTGAAAAGTCAGGGTGCAGAACTCACCTCAGGAAAGAAACCCTTTGTGATTAACTGTGCCCACACATGGGCTAAAGTTCTTCCCACCCAGCATTCAAATCACCTTTCAAGTGTTCAGGGTCCTTCCAAGGGCAGGATGCATTTTAGAACCATTCCCCACTGACCCCAAGTTTCTCTTCAATAAAGAAACCCCTGGCTACCAAAAGCTTCTGATAGCACAGCCTTAGAGTCCAACCCACCTGAAGGGCCTGTTAGTTATTAAGATGCTCATCATTTATGAGTTTGTCTCAGCTGGTCACATATACAAGACAAATTAAAACAACTGARAAGTTTCAGCTGCAGGAACTGTGGAGAAATAACATACTTTGAAGTAGCTATTTTCTAAAGTTTGGACAAGGTAATTGAGAGGACTCTTTCTGCTTTGAGGAAATGAAGGTGTTTTCAGAAAAATTTTCATCCCAAGCTAATACGTAATTGCTCATAAAAACACATGCTCAGTGATCCCACATCAGACACTTTGTAGTTTATGCTCAGACTGTGGGTTTGGATGGTGTTCTAACTGCTTGTGGAAATTGTCATTTTTATAGGGCCTGGACTACTATAAACCTTCATATTTGTCCTCTGAAAAGAAGAAAGATCACCATGTCTGCTTAAAGAAATCATATCCTTATATAGATCACAACATCTGCAAAATGGAAAATTTTAGGGCAATACACAAGGTGTCCACAATCTACTGGGGCCCGTTACTTTAGTGCTGCTTCATCACACTACCACTCCTTTGGATGATCCAAGTGTTTTTGGCTTAAGCCAAGTGCCTGGTGGGTTATTTCATGCTTTTGATATTGTCAACTTTAAAATTGTTTCCTAAATTCTTTTTCATATCTATTGAGACTCAATTTACATGGTCCGTGCTGGGTTGRAAAAAACCCAGTTCTGATTGGTTTTCTGTGCCAGTTGAATTCTTATTGGCTTGCATTATGTACTTGACTACTGCTTTTCTAAACTCTACTAATATTTTTAGCTCCTTTTAGCCTTAAAATCAATTTCACTTCCTCTGAAGAAGGAAAAAAATGTATACTCCGTATAACAAGAAGTTTATAGATATGTGAGTCAGAAAAATATGAAATTAAGAACTAAACTACATGTGACCTAAAAATTCTACTCAGAATTTACATGCTTACTCTTTAGAAGGGCTGTGATCTATATTCCTGCTACAAGCATTAGGATCCTTGCAGAAATTTGTATATATTAATAATTCTATATGCAGGAGTATGCCATAGAATTTGCTGGAAATACATATTCATGCGTAAAGTTAATAGAGCTACTCAGGAATGTAATTTACTTATACACATCACTGGTAGCTGGCTGGGAAGATAATGCTGCATATTCCAGTCCACATAATGACAACTTGCTCATCTAGCACATATTGTATACTTCAGAACAGTATAGCTGGGTTACTCTCAGCAAGGAAAAAGAGGACACAAATAATAATTTGTCAGTGCAAAATTAACAAGTGTTCCAAGAAGGCACTTGTTTCTGTTGCTTGGAATTTGGTGCTTGATTATATCTGTGTGGATTTTGGTAGGCATAGAGTTAATTTTCTTCATAKTAGCTGGTGTGGGGCTGTGTTTTGGATTTGTGCTGCAAAACAGTGTTGATAATACAGGCATGTTTTTGCTACTGCTGAGCAGGGCTTTCACAGAGCTGAGGCCTTTCCTGCTCCTCACCCCACCAGTGAGGGGGTAGGAATGTCTGAGGAGCTGGGAGGGGATGCAGCCAGGATAGCTGACTCCAACTGACCACAGGAATATTCTATACCATAGGGCATCATGCTCAGCATTTAAACCTAGGGAAAGAAGGAGGAAAGGGCACACCTTTGAAGTGGTGGTGTTTGTCATCCCAAGTCACCATTATATGTGATAGAGCCCTGCTTTCCTGGGGATGGCTGAACACCTGCAGTAGGGAATTAATTCCTTGTCTTGCTTTGCTGG
This sequence comes from Amblyornis subalaris, assembly GCA_018881555.1. NCBI lineage: Eukaryota > Metazoa > Chordata > Aves > Passeriformes > Ptilonorhynchidae > Amblyornis > Amblyornis subalaris. The sequence continues at coordinate 23,045,807 of JACAXG010000002.1, read as the reverse complement.
TGTGCAAGGCATTTGCTTTACCTATTAAACTGCCTTTGTCTCAACSCACAAGTTTTCTCACCTTTCCTCTTCCCGTTCTCTCCCCCATCCCACTGGAAGGCTGTGAGAGAGTGGCTGTTTGGGGCTTACTTGCTGGTTGGTGTTAAACCACAACAATATCATAAAACAGTTGTTGCCTCAACAGAGATGTAGGTTTTTACCAAACTAAAAACAAGCACAACTCACGTCCCTACAGTAAATCCTGGAGAATTCAGCAGGATGCACAGACAACAAGCTTCTGGAAGACAGAAATGGTCTCTCACTATACTGAGGACCTACCTGTGCAAGAAAGCTGCCTATAAATGGAGTCTACAGTACAAATAATAAGCAATAAAAAGGAGGAGGAAAAAAAATATAGCTATATAAGTTTCTCATGAAGAAAACAGTCTAAGAATTATTTGTCATTGCACTTTTGGGGATACAACTTTTTTCTCTGTATCGATATAGTACACAGAGATAGGTATATACATATTCTCTCTCTAAAGTATCATCTTGTATTAAATTCTGTGTGTAGCATCCAAGGCAATTCACTTTCTGCAAGGTTAACATTTTATGCCTCAATTCATGGTACCCATCTCTGCATTTAATGACCAAAGCTCACAGAGCTAAAAATATCTCCTTTCATTGCTCATTAGCTCCATTTAGCTGAAAAATGAGCACCCTCAGTTTCCATTGCAGACAAAGGGTATGGGTATTCAGCACCTGCAGGAGGCAGACATGGGGCCTGATTCCTCCTGAATGTGTGTATGTATGTAATAGGTACCATGCATGTAAAACACATCTCTTACTGACTTTAAGAAAAGTTGCAGATATTCAGTATGCAGAAATCTGATGATGCTTACACATCACTTGGTGTAAGGAATCAGGATTGTGCCTGCAGATCTATTAACTTAAATAGGTTTTGTGCATGCCTCTGCTGATCTAAGAATGAAGCCTTCAATGACTGGATATTTTTTTAAGCTATTTTGCCAACAATTGAATACCATGCTATTTATGTCCCAGGAGAATGCTGTACCAATTTAGCTGAGTGTTGTTTTAAAGTTACAGGGATGAGAGAAATCCAGTAACCATAACCTTTCCTTGTTGTAACCCTCACTTAATTTCAACTGCTTGGGATTAGGTGAAAGTAGAGATTATAAAAACTAGAAATGGTCTTATAGCCTTTAAAGTAACACGATTTTTGTAATTAAAGTGATATTACTGTGCAGTGATCCAACTTTGTTTTAAGCTCTAGAGCAGCCTGTCAATTTGCAAGACGGATTCCTTTTGCACTTTTGGTACACAGGCGTAAAAAATTCTGCAGTTTGCCAGGTTTTTCAGGTGAAACTGAGAAACATCTGTAATGCACTGGTTTTGTAGCCTTAGCAAATAATTGCTGCTGGTAAGATGTGCAACATATGCCTGTTCAAAAATCCATTCCTTAGATTTGTGTTTCTAGAAATGCTGTAAATTTTACTCACCGGCCCACAGACCATATCCTGCCTCATGAGCAATAGGTACAGACAGTCAGGCAACATGAATCTGCCAGAGGCACAAATAATGAGTCAGCTTTTTTGCAGCCAATACATAACTCTGGATTCCAAGACTTAGGTTATGCTACATCATGCTGTATTTTCCCTGATTTAAGCCACTGTCATAATATTTGCCCACATGCAATACTTCCAGCATATTCATCATTAAGCCTATCATTGAACACTTTTCTCAGTGAATTCTCCTGGTGAACAATATCCTTCTCTCCTAGTAATATTTCATTACTCACACTGTAAGTATATCCATTGCTGGGCATATAGAAATCACACCTTGTGAACCATTTAATTCCCACTTTTTTAAGAAATGTCAGAACCAAACCTCAAGTACAGCTGACTAAAAAAGAATTTCTGCAAGAGTCACAAAGAGTTTTGGAAACTCCAGCCAGCTGTAAAAAGTGAAACATTATTTACTCCACTAGATAGCATTTCTGCCAGTGCTGGGTGTGCTACAGTCAAATGTCAACAGCTACAGTAGTAAAAGTTTTATTTTAACTATATGAATAGATAAATGTAGTAAAATGTATTGAAGGCTAATTTTTTCCAGCACACCAATGGGAGGTGGCAAAACATTGGGGACGTCCAAGAAAGACAGCACAAAAGAGTGATCATATTAGTTACTGGGAACTCGTTTGGAAAACATAAAAACAGCACACATCAATGCCCGTTTAAAATCCTTCAGTTCAGAGGACTCAAGGTGTTGAGCATTCATGATAGGAAGCTTTGCAGAGTCATGACCCCTGGAAACATCTACCGGCACTGTCAGAAAGAAACACCCACAGAAGACACCACTGAAAGACACTTTCAAGCTCAATAGCCTCTTGCAGAGATGCAAGGCAAAGACATATCAGAGCTGGGTCTGTTTCTTCCTACAGAGCATTGCAATCTGCTGCACAGACATAGCTTGTGTAGCATTTGATAAATCATCTCTGAGCTGTAGTTCTCCATCCCTTAGAAATGCAAGACATCAATATCCCAAAAGGCTTTTGGAAGGAAAAATACAGTAAAGATAATGCCATCACTTAGTTATTAGGAAGCAGAACACACAGATGTCTTTCATAGATGTGTGCCTGGAGGACAGCTGGCTGTCTAGATGAGGTTCTTTTCTTCTTCAGAACCCATACATTGACCAGTGTTCTTCCCCTTAGGGAGAATTTCACACTCCTTATGAACAACCTGGATGAAGACAGAGCCCTCATTTCCAGATGAACTCTCTGTGGAGGCATGTGTCTTAGTCAGAGTCAGTTTGTTCAGACAAGACACTGGTGCAATCTCCAGGCAAGAGAAGCTGCCAACACTGCCTGCAAGTCAAACTTCATGGCTGGCAGCACAACGTGAGTAGGAGGTAAGTCAGAAAGAGACAAGTGAATACTCATAAGGCTGCAACACAACGTCTGCTGAAGAAAGCCTTTTCCCCTCCCCACTTTGCTTGGCATCTCAGCTCTGAATCCTGTTGCCATGACAGATCGTATGCCTTGCTGCAGATGCTCTTTCCTTATGTTGTATCTTTCATGCAACAGGGCTGGAGGTGACTACAATTATGCACCAGACCCAATGTTTCACACATTTAGGGCTGGCTGTGAACACTTTGTGACTTCTTGTGAATATGTCATCCTTATTTCCCCCAGAAAGTCCTGTTAACTATAAACACACTTTGTAAATATGTATTACATGCACAGGCATACTACAGAAAGAAAAGGTGAACACGGGAGCTAACAACCTTTAGAATGAAAATAAATTATAGAAATACGAACTGCCATTTAAGCAACACTATCTTAATCCATTTCATTAATAGCTAAGAAAATCTGACAACTGTCCTAAGAGCCAACTCTCTCCCCTTGGTTTTATGGCCACTTGCGCTTCCCATTTCCCAGTTTACAAGGGAGATGCTGGTGCCCTAGAATTCCTGACACAAGTCACTGTTGAATGCTCTTTTAAAATAAGTTAAAAGTTTGAAATAGGTTCTGGGACTCCTGCCAGTCCCAGCTCCATCTCCCTCCTTGTTCCTCACCAGCTCCTGCTCTTGTCTCTTGGCTGTGTAGCAGAGCAAGACATTGCCTGCCCATATTGAGATGAAGAACAGAAAGGAGATGCAAACCACCAGCAGCCATTCTTCTGTGAAGATCSCAGTTAGAGTCCTTATGGATGGCCTACAGCCCCTCAGAGGTTTCATCTGGATGTTGCAAGGGGCAAGGCATCACAAGAGAGGAGTAGAAATAACTCTRGGAGCAAGCCATAAGTCTAAGAATAAAGACTATGCAAAAGAAAACAAAAGGAAAGAGAATACTAATGAAATTTAAAGCAGATTTCTGGTGCACCAATGAGTYGCTGTTACGTTGCTGTAATTCATGATGATAAAACCTTTGTTGTCCTCGAGTATAAAAGATCCATCACAAAAATTTAAAAGTAAGATTCAATCTTAAAGTAAGATTGAATTCCATAGTCTAAAGATGTAGTTATATAGATAGATGAGAATAAAGACTAGAACGTCATAGTATGAAGTAAGAACAACAAAGATCCAAGATGAACTATCCATGGCAAATAGGTCATGGAATGCAGAAGGTGTCCAGAGAGGAAGAGGATCAGCAAAAGATTTATTTCACTTGGRCTTCCACCCAGAGGCAGCCACTGCACTGCCCTCTACACTGAGACCGTCCTGTAGAACACTTATATACTGCAAACCTTCCTCAAAAAAAGCCCCAAGACATGAACAGAATGCCAGCCTTCAAGAAAGACATGAGGACTGTCTCCATGCTCTTTCTATAGYCCAGAGAGAATGAGGATGCAGCTCTTCTTCTCTCAGCTGTGTGTGAGAACCACCTGGTTGTCCTTTGCAGAAAACTAAGGAAGGAAAAGATCAGTCCTGTCAGTACATTAAATTACCTTGCTCAAATAACAACATTGAATGAGATAGCATCTGCTCTTCCCAAAGCAGGGAGCAGCCAGTTCTTTCTGCCTTTTTCACCAAGCTCTGCCTGACAGGGCATCTTGGACTGCATGTATCAGGAACATGGCTCTGTTCACCCCAGAAAGACCCTTCAACCTCATCTCTACAAAATTCTCACAGCCTTCTCCTTTTGTATGTCCCATTATCATCTCCTACTAAAGTTTTGCTTTGCATAAATACATTGCTATGAGCAATTGAATTTGAAAAGTAACTATAAATCCCCCCAAAGATTTTACTTTAGACAAAATCATTAGCTTACTGAAAGTGTTAGAGGTGACCTCTGGCATAAAAAGTAATGTGGCAGTAAAGGGGTTAGTATCTAAAGATACATTCAAAGCCATTGCATGATAATAATTCAGAAACTCACAATCATTTTCCAAACCTCCTGTGCAGAATACCGCTATTATTCCTGCGACTATCTCTTTAAAGAGGTGAGTTACAGAAGTATGACATCTCTTGAGAGTAGTTATAATAAATCTTTACTGATTTGTTTTTTAAACCGCAAGAAAAATTTTTCTATGAAGAGGCTTCAAGTCAAAATGTTACCCAAATTCAGATTCAGACTTTTTATTTGTTAAAAAAGATGTACAGTTGTCTCCAGATGCTTGATGCTACTTGTTCTGAGCAGTGCAAGTAGTCATGCTCCTCCAGGGGAAACATCTTTGGCATTGTTGATCTTGAAATACAGTGTAGTATAAATACACAAAGTCATGTCAATCAGACAGGCACTATTCTAAGATACAAATTACACACTCATGATGCACATACAGAGTAGTGCTGTGTAGGCATCAAAAAGAGAATCTGATCAGCAGTATCTGATTTGCAATAGATAAGTTCAATTCATTATGACCCCTGTTTGGGAACAGAGGTGTCAGCATCTACACTGAACCCCTGAAAGGGAGCAAGGTTTTCCTGCTTTGCTTGCTCCATGTTGTCACAGTAAGCTCTTTTGTTGTTACAGTAAGCTCTTATGGGTTTTGTGTTATAACCAGTTCCTTCAGCCTTCAAGAACAAAGACAATTTCTATGCTGAAACACATGATCAACTTGCATAGCAAAGTAAAAAAAATCAAGGTTTGCTGCATTGGTTTCTAAATCTATTCTAGTAAATAGTCTGGAGAACTTTGATCTATAACAGGTCTGCTRGTTTTGCTAATGAAAAAGCCAAACTGTGGAAGCAAAATTCACAGCAACTGAGATTCCAAGACTCCACAGATGTCTAGATATACCTGTCATCACTGAAAATTATGTCMAAAAACTGTAGGTACTCCTGCAGTACAAGAAGCTTTGTGTCCGGAACTGGAGTTGAACTACAAGCAGAAAATATTTCAGTACAAAGGAAATGGGATAAAATCTGTTTTCTGGCCATGCATTAAATCCATAGCCAAAATAATAAAATACTTTCCCACTGATCGCATGGAAACTAAGCCTTTGACTAATTTTTCTATACCACTGACATCCCCCCAGATGGAATTTTCCACTTCATAATAGTAGAGTTGAACAAAGAACTGATACAAACTGGTGCTAGAAAACAAAATGACATTGCAGCTTTCCAGTAAAYAGAGATTAAAGGCCAGATTCTGATCCCAGGCAGTTGATGCTGGCTTGCAGCAGCAGGTTTCTGAGAGCACAATTGCATCTGTTTAGTAGTGAAGAGTGCTTTGTGTCACAATGGCCAAAAACACCCAAGTTCCCAAGTGAGCCACCTGCCAGGAAAGCTGTACTTGCAGCTACCCCTTGCTAGGAGACGTAACTTTCCTGACATTTAAAAGGAAAAGAACCCAGGGACACAGAAAGGGAGCTCTGCTTCCTTAGATACGAAGACTGCTGAATTTAGACAAGGGACAGGCCCGAAAGACAATTTTCTGTTAGATTAAGAAACTCAGCTCATACAGTAAATCATTGTTCGTTTCATCCCTGACTAATGACCAGGTGCCTTAGYGTGCTGAATAAGATTTTGGGCTGCATCTAGTTGAATACTTGCACAAGCCAAGTTTTTTTCCAATAACTAGTACAAGTCATCACAAGGAAATTATGATTCATCTCGTATAAAACTTAGAATCTTCCAAGCCCCTTGCTCAGTTCATCCCATGCTTTTGTGCTCACATACTTAGGCAGAAAAATAATGGAGGAGTAGAGAACTGTAAATACTTTCAAATGTTAGGTCATTAAAAGTCCTTGCAGTAAAAACATATAATGCATGCTATTCAGTAGATACAAGGGCAAACCATTACTCTAACACAGGAACTACCAGGTGCATAATTATGAAATGGAGAACTAAACAGAAACACTGCCAAAAGGGATCCACAAAGTTAAAAGGTTCAAGAAYTGCCCAGAGTCAACATTATCATTTCCTACCTAGTTGTAAAATGAAGATTCTCTCAAGCAAGCCTCCCACACACCTCAGAGAAGTTACAGCTCAACCAACACGTCATTTTGTCCTTTTGGCTGCCAAACCTCAAGAAAGAAGCTAACCAGAAASCATCCAAAGAGAACAAAAACAAAGAAAAAAACCCAACCAACCGAAAAAAAAAGTAAAAAATCGAAGGCAGAGAAAATAGACCCTTGAAGAAAAATGGGAAAAGCTGAAGTTCAATTTACTGAGTTGGGGAATAAAAAATACATGGTATACAATTTCTAGATGTTTAAAAGATAAATGTTCATTGTGGTCACTGGTGAATGGAAAATCAGTAATGGTTTAAATTAAGAAAATAGAATGTAAGGTAAACACAAGGGGTAAAAAATATCTATAATTAGAAGGATAATTAGGCAATAGTATAAGGGAGCATTTAGGAAAGTGACCYACTTGACTGGGATGCTTTTAAGAACAGAGTATGCAAACACCTATGAAAAAGTCTCTCAGTATTAACTAAATCTRTCTCAATAGAAGGATGAATAGGACTTCTCAAGGACCCTTATAGCCATATTTACCACGATTATGTCATTTTACAGTTTGGGTAAAAAGCTTTCAGATTTGTAATGTAATAGACACTTTGAAGATATGTAACTGTTGTACCTGGGGAAGGATCATATACTCCTGTTCTTGAAAAAATTACCTGTTATTTGGGAGAAATGTGAGAGGTAAATAAATCTTCTCTCAAAGTGACTGAAAGCAAAATGAGTCAGAAACTGAGCTATGCAGAGGAAGAAACAAGCATATTCACTGTGGACATTCTGTAAATTCAGAGATCTGTCTGGCTGTTTGCGGAAGCTGTCATTACACAACCAAAGCCTAAAATGCCAGATGCATAAACACAGGGGGTGGCAGGAGGTCTGACAGGCAGAGATGCACTTACATGGTCTAGAAACAAAATTGAGAGAATTTTTAAACAGAAAGCAGTAAAAGGCTCCAAAAGACACAGCAGGGGAGGTGGGGGAATGGAAGGCTTGGATTATTAGGAAAGGAAACTACTTTCTTTTACTCACTTCTACTGTATTAGAAGGATCAGGGTTTTGTAAATCACAGTTCTATCAAGAAATCATCCAACTTTCCCTTCCCCTTACCAACAAAAGCGATATTGCAGAGGCTAAATACAGTCAAAACAATTCAGTCAAAAGAAGTTATATAATAAACATGACAATGTGCACCTGACTACACAAAGCTGACATTGGTGCAAAACTCTTCATTTGTCTTACAGGTCAAACAAATTATTTTAATGAAAATAGGAGCTCTATATTTAGCCCAATTCATTCAGGTTTTTAAGGACACGAATATTTTAACTGAATGCAAACATAGATTTAAAATTAGGCCTACACTTATATTTTTGTACTTGGTCATCATGTAAAGGGTGAAAATGGGCTTGGAAATATAACTTTTAGTTTCACCGRAGTTCTGTTTATCTGTCAGCAATCTGCTTTTTTAACATCTCAGACAATGTAATAGGCCCATATCATATTCGTGACTAAATCAGGACTTAAGTAGGCTTTTTTCTTTATAATCATATTCATAATCGTAATCATTTTCTTTATAATCAATTCCTATTTCTRTGTTGGCAATTCACTTTTGAAGGGTTAAGTCAATATATAAATCTGCAACGAATTCATTGTATTATTCCAAAATAAAAGAAAGACTGACAGCAGAAAAGAAAACGAGGTGCAGGAGGTGAACATTYGTACAAAGTAATGTGCTCATCACAATTTTTTTAATCTCATTTTCTGATATTTGAGTCAGTTTGAACAAGTGATTTCCTTTTCTATGACCCAGCTTCTTCTCCTGTTAATCCTCCTCAAAAGATATAATTCTTTCTTGTTGCAGTTCAGCTCCCTGCCATGCAAATGAACATAAATGTTGTAAACTCATCATTAAAACTGCACTGAAGAAGCAACAACAGCAGTAAAAACGAGCTGTGGAGAGAAGAAAAATCCATTAAAAAATAAAAATTGCTTGATTGGAAGTCCTGGGTAGCTCCCTTTTCTCTCTAGCAAATAACTCGTTGAACACATATAACTCATTTATTCCAATGCAATACAGAACCACTTATCTTAAATCAATAGGGYTATTCTCAGTTTACATCAATGTTAGGAATATCAGAATTTAATTTTTATGTTTCCATTCACTTTTCTTATATATTAGTAATGATCCCTCTTGCACATATTTAGGGTATTTAGGGAGAATAAAAGGTTTTGGAGATGAAAAGTTGAGTCTTGGGTGTTCAAAAGAAAGAAGGAATTTCTTTTCATTCGTGTGATTCCTAAAGATTATTTTTATTATGAGGCAGTACGTCCATCTTTCTTTAAAGAAAGTTAATTACCTTCAGAAGGAAGCTATGGTCTTCCCATCATTTCCCACATTCCCTCACCATAATTTCAAAAAGACCATTTTCAAATTATCAAAAAGCAACTGCACAGTGGGCAGAGGGTCCCAAGTCAGAATCCATTGTTTTAAAGAAAAAGGACCACCATCACAGACTGGTTATATTCCAGATTACAATAATAATAAGAGTCTGGACACCTTGGCAAGGCAGATCCAACAGTATCAACCAAATAAACAATCAAATAATTATATAAATAAATAAACTTTTTTTAAAAAAAGACCCAATGTTTAGGATTATGTACAAAATAATAGATGTATGACTAGCGAGATTTTCAATATTGCAGGGGTTTTAGGACTCTGTCCTCTGCTGATATTTTTCGAAGCTTCCTCCCACAGTTTTTCTGTAGAAGAGAATTAAATAGGTCTTCTTTTGTATTATGCATCCTGTCTGATGACTTAGAAGCAGCTTCGAATCAAACTTGGAAGGCAAATACAGTGAGACGGGAGTCTCACCAGAAGCCCAGCCTTACTGGTGTCTGGAGGTTAGTTATGACAATAGTCAATACAGTGTGAAGGAGGAGAACCCAAAACCAAATTTAGGATGGAAAACTGATTAAGAGGAGCTGGGTGAACTGTTGGTAGTGCCGGGTACAAGGGAGTAACAAGATAAAAACACAAGTGGTGCTTCTCAGGGAAAGCAAAGGAGTAGGAAAAGGAGGAAGCCCAGCATCTACTGCTGGGGTCTAATACAGTGGGAAAACTAAGAAAAGAGGTGTAGAAGCAATTGGGTAACTTCCCAAACAACAGAACTCCAGTCTCAGACCCACCAAGTAGCAGACAGGAAATAATGGAGAGGATTGACCCATTCATTTTGAAAAGAGCGAGGGAACTTCTGTAGAATGAAAGAGGAGGAAACCAGGCAGGCATAAGGCAAAGGARGGCAGTGCAAGAGGATGGCAATGGTAGCAGTGGCGAGAGGGAAAGGAAAGCCGCAGGAGGAAAAAGAAGGAGCTAGAGGAGAAAGGAGCAGGGAGCTGCAGGGGGCAGAATAAATATGGTCAGTTCCAGACAACCCCAACTGCAAACAAACCAAATACTGCTGCAAGAAAAATCTGCTCAGCTCTCCTCCAGGAAAATGGCATGTGTTCCCCTAGCTAGAACAAAACAGAGCATGTGGCATCACAAGGATAATGTAAGGTACTCTTCCACAGCCAGCAAAGAGAACAGACATATTCCTGCAAAATATGCGCTTTCGAAGCAAACCTAAGAATTCATACMGTTCAGCTGATCTTGACTTTATTTAGCATTTCCATGGCACTCAGCATATTCAAATCACAGCGCAATAGTGCTCACTGTGCAACGGCAGGTGTCGGGCAAGCAGAGGCTGCAGCAGAGAGCACAGGGCGCTGACTGGCCTGGGCTGCAGCTCCAAACCGGATACACATTCTGTGGGCCCCAGTTCAGCATTTTAAATGCAAGTCTGGCCATCACCTTTTTGATGGATGGATAATCCTTAAATTTTGCATAATCGATATGTCCATTTAATTCGATTTAAGCAACTCTAACAGTAAAAGAGCATCTCTCACTGAAAATATTTGCCACTCCCACCACAGTATTTTTTACTCAGAAACAGCACCAATTATTTTTGTCAAAGGTAGGGGTTCTCTGCTTGTTCCAGTCTCATGCCACTACCTAACTTTTCTTATTGGACAAAGTTGTTTTCATAAAGCTAATATCCTGCAGCATGTCATTCCATTCATTTCAGTGTCCTTTATCTTTTTTATTACCTACCTACCGATTTTTCTGCCAAGACCTTTTCATGATTGATCTGTTACAACTTTAATAGAAACTGTACACTTACAGAAGGCTTGAGGAGGGTCACATTTACTCCCAATGTAATTAAACTGACAGCAGTGGCTTTATCCCAAGAAAAATTTGGCTGTGTACATTCACAATAAATACTGAATTCTAAAATTAATCGATTGTTTCCATATCTCACTTCTCTTCTAGAGAATTAAGGTCTATATTGAGCCATGTATCTTGGTCTTGTACACATCCTTTACTATCAGGAGATAGCAATAGTAATTACATCAGTAATTACATCTGGGTTAGTTAATTGGATTTAAAATATCCTGATCATGAATGTAGATCTGACCCGGTTTTGAATCACAGGTAGGTTGAATTGCTGGTACAGTAGATATGCCAGAAACCTTTGTTCACTAAATCACTCATCTGCATTTCATTCATTACCTATTGTTACAAAGGCAACAAAAATCCTAAGAATCTCAAGTCATTTATAATTACAGTCTTTCCTTCTATACCGACCTTATCACACACTTCACTTCTGTTTCTTATGTACTGTGTGTGCTCTTACCACATCCCCTTTTTACCTTCAATACACGAGAGGCTGGTTTATTTCACCATTTCAGAACTAAGTAATAGGCTTTCCTCTAACTCATGTCTTGTATTCACCTCCTCACCTTTTTATCGTCTCCTGTCTCGCTCTTCATAATCACTGTTCTCTTTTCCTTTGTGGAAACCTGCCATGACTCTGCCCAACTTTGAATCTACAAATGGGTTTCCACCTGAAAGTCTAAACACTGCCAATTTCTCTTCATTGTGTTATTTAATGCTAGGACTGGCCCCTGGGATTTTCCTGAGAGAAATGACTCCGTGACTAAGTTTTTTGACAAATGTGAGCTGTGAGAGGAAAAATTTGAAAGAACAAAGGGAGCTCTATCCTTCATAGCAGCAAGAAAACCAAAGCAGTTGTAAACTCTGCCKCGTTGCCAATATTTAAGAAATCTTTTATCCATTTAAAAGGCGGATCTAGGTACAGATCTGCTAGGTACAGGCACATGGAGACAGTATGGATGAATTTTAGGCGAGACATCATTTCTTATGTGGGCATCAGCTATTTAAATATTGAGAAACCTTACTAATGGAAGACCCTAACAAGGAAAAATAACCTGACATGACCATGGGCACAGCAAACATCAGCATCATGCTGGATTACAGTGCTGCAGCACCCAATCCACCTCATATCACACTACGAAAAGGATCTTTTTTGTGGCCATAAGTTAGTCAGGCCTTCAACAGATGTGCACCTTGTCATGGTCAGCAGTCAGCAGGCAACTCCACTCCCTTCGAACAGGTGGTCCTGTGACTTGACTCCTGAAGCTAAAACAGCTCAAGTGAGGCTTTCCTGTTCTCCAAAGGCACTGAAAAGACAACTGTATTGGGCTTGTGTGGCCAGGTTTCGGTCATGGGAGGGGGAGCTAAAGGGGTGTCTTCTGTGAGAAGCTGTGAGAAGCTTTCTTAATGTCCAACAGAGCCAATGCCAGCCAGCTCCAAGACAGACCTGCTGCTGGTCAAGGCTGAGAGAATCAGTAATAGTAGTAATGTCTCTGTCATAATGTATTTAAGAGGGAAAAAMGAAGTTATTGTGCAGAAGTATTTGCATCCAGAGAAGAGAGGTGTGAGAATATGTGAGATAAATATTCAGATGCCAACATCAGTGCAGAAGGAGGGGAAGGAGCTGCTACAGGTGTTGGAACCGAGATTCCACTGCAGCCCATGGTGAAGACCATACTGAAGCAGGCTTTCYCCCTCCTAGTAGAGCCCGGTAAGGAGAGAGGGGTGAAGGGAAGGTATTTCTAAGATTTGTCTTACCTCTCATTATCTTGCTCTGATTTTTATTGGTAATAAATTCAATTATTTTCCCCAGCTTGAATCTGTTTAGCCCACCACAATAACCAGTGGCTGATCTCTCTCCATTCTAATCTCAACTCAAAAGCCTTTCATCTTTTCTCTCTCATGTCCAGTTACAGATGGGACTGATAGAGAGTATTTGGTGTGTACTCGGCATCCAGACAGGGTCCACCCATCACAATAATGTAAATAACCTGTGTCCTCCATGAAAACCCAATACAAAAACGTCAGCTCTAAGAGTTTTTTTGTTTACACCRGTTTGTGTTTTTAAGGTGCTGCCAAGAAAAGTGATTATTGTGGTTATGAAAAATGTCCTGCAAAACGTGCTCTAGAGTCTGGAGCTGGAAAAATGCAGAAAGRCAGACTATTCTCTGCAAAACTATTTGCTAAAAGGTAACAGAAGAAATATAATTATGTAAAATTTGCTGGTTTAAGCAATCTCCATGCTAACAAAAGGGGGATAGCACCTCGTGGTCATCCTAAGCTAAATTGTGGAAGTTCTTATCAAACAACAAAACCATCAAACTCTGCACAAAGTATGGCTCACATGTAGCAAGCCCCGTCCTCAGGTAAACTGTGATGAATCACTGCAGGCAGACCAGAGGTTGAACTTTCTTGCATAAGCCACCTGCCAACTAATACTGAGGAACAACAGTAAAATATAATATATGTTCGTAAGCAATTTGCCCAGGGGGGAAAAATGCTGTTCAGGTAATAAATAAGTACTCTGATGCAAATACTGTTCCTCATTATTTCTTTGCCTCATGACTTGCTTTGGTCACAGAAGCTGAGAATACTTTGGTTTTAATATCTCTAGCCCCTGGGAAAAGACACTTATTATTTTCCATTTCCTTCCCTTTCTCTCAATTGTACATCAACATTTAGACTTTCACTTCTGCTTCGTTCTTTATCTTCCAGCAAGTTCTGTTGATATTTTTTAAAATGGGAAGGTATGGGACACAGAGAAATTGCACCAGGACCCATACTCTGTGAACACAGGCTGTGGAAACTTGCAGGTATACAGCACAGCAAAATGTTCACTTCTCCACTGCACCTTTCCAACAGCAAAAATTAAGACAGAAAACAACCGTGGAGCGTTGCAATCTGCAATCTCTTCTTCCACTCTGGGGACCTTTTCTTCCCGGTCTGGATTAGGGAGTGATACAACGTCCCCATCTGTTTAAAGGGGTTCTGATGGATATGCTGTCAGCCACCCCGACAACTCCCGGTTATTAACTGGCTAATGTGAAAGCGCAGCTAATTAATGAGCGCGTGTGCGCACTCGTGCAAGCGTGTCCGGGCGCGCGAGCCGATCCGGGCCCGCACGCGCGTGTGCCAGCGGGGGAATCTCACCTACAGCGAAGCGGAGGAGCCACGACAGGGAGATAAGGCTTCCCTGGAGTCCCCCGAGTCACGCCCCACCGCTCGTTCCTCCCCTGGAGCCGGCACAGCAGCAGTGAGGCTTCTCTGTGGTAAGTTTTCAGATTTGTCATGTCTGCACCCACCGATGTAGAAACTGAAAGTGGCACCGGGAGCAGTGATGGAAGGATAATTAAAAAATAATTAACAAGAATAATTTGCAAGGGGCCAAGGGACAAGAGCTTTTATTTCATCAGCTGGTGTAAGTGATTAAATAGGTGCACAGCACTGCTGTAGAAGTATCCCTTTTTCTAAATCGAGAGGAGGGACGGCCTAGAGGGAATAATTACCAATTAGTTTCTTTCTTTTGTGCTTTTGTCAGACTGACTAACTTGCATGACCAAGTAGTTTACTCCAAAACAAGCAGTCAACAAATCACCTACCCCCACTGTGAGGAGTAGCTCTGGCAGCAGGACGGTATCTGATGGAGAACACAGCTGCACAGACAAAAGGAAAGGGAAGCAGCAGAACAATAGACTCTCTGCACTTCAATGCCCCTGGATGGGGGGGTATGGTGGGAGGAGGGGAGGAAGCCTTACTGCATCTCCCATCAGCTATCACAGTGCTCTTCTCATCTGAAACAATTCATTGTTTTATATATAAATGAGGAGAAGAAGAAGAAGAAGAGTGAGTTCCCTCGTGCTATTTTGTGGTTTGTTTTGGTATCTGAAACTAAGATTACATATCTAAGGGATGCACACTGTAAGACTTGCTTTCAGCCAGACACATCTTCCCAGCAGCTGAGCTGTCTTCGCCCAGCAAAGGCAGCTTCCCTGCGGTTGGTCAAGGTTGTTGCACTCTGCATAGTACCAGAAGGCTGTCCAGTTGAGAGTAAACCCCACACTAAGAGAAACAATCCCTGTGATCCAGTGCATTCCTCTGAAAATAATCCAGCATCTTTCATTTGAACACTTTATTAGCTTTTGTGCCATCTTTCTTGCGAGTCTTTGAACTCCACTGCGGCTCCTGCATGTGGATGGGACCCTGCTGTCAACCTTATCATGGAAAGGACCTGTGCTTTCTGGTTTAGATTAAGAATCAAGTGAGCAGCGGTTTTTTCCCAGAGTAGTTTCAAGCCCTAAATCTGCTGCTTTCCCTTCAAGGTACATTGATCTGTGGTTTCCTGCAGTTCCCTGTTCTTGACATTGCCTTGTATTTGGTCTCTGCTAGATATGTGATCAAATGGTACCAACAGCTAAATGATTCACAGGAATAAGAAGTAGCATAAAACATACAACAAGCCTGAGAAGCAGCCTTCTGTTATTAAAATACCTCAAAAAGAAAGAATTGAAATCCCAGGTCAGCATCTGAACTGCAGATTTTATGCCAGATTTCCAGGCCAGTACAGCATGAATACATTTCTGGGAAGTATCCAAGCCTTTGAATACTTTTCTAGACCTTTCAAGTTCACCAAGCACTAATGACTGTATGAAAAAATGCAAATTAAGTACCATATGTGAATTCAAAATCAAAGCCTTATAAAGAACAATGTGGAAATGTATATTCCAGATGCATTTCTGCTGGAAGCTAAAAGAAAAGCAGCTTTCAGGATTTTGCCAGGTTCCCCCATTGTAATTCTATCCTCTCTTTTGAACAGCTCTCTATGTAAATGATGATAGGGCAGTTAAGCACAGTGATTGTTAAATGCTTCCTACTGTTCAGTGGGATTTTTATCAGAGGTTTTCAAATTCAGCATCTTTATCTGTACTGCCTTTCAGTCAGCGCTAAATGCCTGCTTCTCACTAGKCCTAACAAATATCTCTTCTGTAAGTTTGATCATCCTGCTGTCACAAGTATTATACAATATAAAAGTCAGGCTTCTAGTAGGAGGGAAGTGGATCTACTCACGTGCCAGATGCATATTCATTTCTTGCACTCAGTCCTGTTTTCTTYAGTTCAGGGAATATAAATAAGTTACCTGGCACTGCACCAGGGCCCAAGGTCTTGCTTGCACGGGGTTAGAGAGTCTTACAATCAAAGCGAGGTTTCCCCAGTGCCCCTACAGTACAGCACATTCCATTGAAACAAATTACCATCAAGTACTCAAGAGTGATCACATCTCTCCTACAGATTGCACTTGACCCAAGCAAGGTTAATTGTCATGTTAGTCTCTATGCACATAGGCTTTGCAGTAACAAGCATTTCCAAAGGAAAACATGAAGCTCCCGAAGTCCTTATTTTCCACATTATCTGTGTTGTTTTCAAGATACTGAATTTCTTTCTCTATTTTTTTTTCTGTGATCACCAAAGTCTTTTCTACACAAAGGAAATTCTTGTATTATTTCAGTGTCACATTCTATGTCCTGCTTACAAACATGCGTAACTCTTCACATTAGGACTCTGCCAGAATAAATTGGAGTCCACAGATGTTAGGAAAAAATAGGACATTGTCAAATATCAGCAACCACTACAAAGCCATTTCCCAAAGCAAAGCTCCAAAGTCATCCTTTTATTCATATGCATCTATAAAATTCCCTGAAGTGTACGGTACTTTGACAGAGGCTTGCACAACGCTATCTCCCCTGGCACAAGACACTTGCTCTGCCTCAGAACTTGGAGCAGGCTACACTACATTTCGCTTCTTTAGCTCCTTTCAKTCCTTCAGCCTGAAAGTCCACATGCATACTGGAAAAATACCAAGAGCTGTTTACTCAAAAGAAGTTTTTCCATTTTTCTCTAGCTCTCTGCTTGGTAAAATATACCAAAACCTAGCTCAAAGAACCCAAAGATCTGGCTGCTGCAGATGGAATTTCTCAGCTGCTAATGTAGCATTTGTAGCTAATGGTGGAGTATGTACAAATATCTTGTGAAACACCAATCAATTAACATTCAGACTTAGAGGCATCACACACTGAAGAGGGAGCTTCTGGCTAGGGTAGATTTCTAAACACAGGTGGGCATTTTATAATCTGTACTAAATTAACTAAATAYAGGCTTGACCTCTCCATTAAAAATCGAATATCATACCACTTTCAAAATTAATTGTTCCTGAATGTTGGAATACTTTGTTTTGATGTTTTGCTTTAGAAACCTAAAATATTTGCCAAAATAGTTTAAACTGAAACAACAAAAAGAAAAACATTTTATTCTTCAACAAATGAAACTTCYAAGGGAGGGAAGCATGTCAATCAAGAAGTCACCAAAAATGCTTTCCATGGTTTTGATTCAGTCACTGAAAAACTCTCTTCATGTCTATCTTTACTCCGGACTAAAAGAGGTCATTTCTGTCTTCTACAAAAATCTCAGTGCTATCATAAGGGCTAAGTGCAAAAAAGCCACCTAAGATGAAGGTCAGCTGCTAAGAAGAAAATATGACTTAGCTAGAAATTGATTTAGACTGGAAGCCAGATGAAGGTTTCTCATTCATTAAAAAGCTGAGGTTAAAGAACAGTTTTCCCATAGGAAGAGAGAAGAAACCCTAGCAACTTTCACATGGATTTTGCAACACATCTGTCAGAGATTAGGAGATCTGACGTTTCACAATGCAATAGACTGGTCTGCGTAACACAGGAATCACTATTCTTTCTAAGTCCTCCATGAAAGTCACCAGTTACAATAATAATTTCAGAAGCTATAGAAGGAAAGTTCATAAAGCCCTATGTATACATCTTGTAACTAGATCTCTGTGTGCACCGGCAGAAAACAACTGAAGGCAAAATCATTTGCTGTGTTGGACTGAGCACAGTCACTCTCAGTAGAGGAATAATACTGAAGGAAAGGAAATCAAAGTAGTCAAGTGCTATTGAATAAAAGCATTTAGAAGCAACACATTGATAGCATGGTAAGTGGCTCGAGCTCTGTCATGACAGGGGTTTTTGCTACAGCAAGTACTGTCAGGTATTGTATAGAAGTCTCTGTTCTGCTCAAGGATCCTGGGAGATCTGCAGCAAAATAAGAACCAGTGGAATAAAATTTGAGTAGAAGTTACTGTGGAAGCTTTAGCTTTTGCTGGTAAAACACCCAAAGCTCTCAGCTGTCCTATTGACAAAGGGCAATCCACATGAAAATGTACACTGCAGCTGTGAACCCTGAATCCAAGGCAAATTTTCTYGTAAAAAGAGAGTCCTGGTGAGGGGTGGACGGGATGAAGTGCTGACACCTGGAGACATTTTCTCTCGTCTCACAAGCCTGATGCATTGGACACAGATTTTGGCTAATGCTAACAAATGGATACAAGTAAGTCTCTCAGACTTTTATTCTGCAAGKGTTCCCTCCCAATTTTCCAACGTCTCAGACCCTCCAGCTTCACCAGGCCAGTGCTGTAGCATATTTTTCTAATATTATCTAGAGTGACTGCTTTATTTCCATATAAAATGCCAAATGAAGTTTCTGAAGTGGGAACACTTTTTCCTCCAAGGAACAGTGCTATACCTCCCATCTGTTTTCAAAGAGGCAGACAAATATTTATCAGATGATAACCTACCGTGATTATCCAGATGACACATATTCAGTCCAATAACCTAAAGTGAAGCCCTCTGGTTTTTATTACTTTCCAGCACATCTGTTCCTCTAACAGAATTGCTTATAATGCTGAATGCTTGACAAAACTGGAAAAGCTGGATATAAAGAGAGAAAGCCACCACTTGGATGTATTGTAAGGGTGCTCCTTATGGTTTTTTACATGAGGAGTGACCACCTCAGCAATTCAGAAGTTGCACTTCACTTCTRTTTGGTTCTTTGAAAGAGGATAGCGACAATTTTAATGAAATTACCTTTGTCTTCAGATCACATTGGTACATAAAATCAGAGTCATAGAATGGTTTGGGTTGGGAGGGACTTTAAAGATCATCTAGCTCCAAACCCTCTGCCATGGGCAGGGAGACCTCCCACTAGACCAMGTTGCTCAAAACCCCATCCAACCAGATCTTGAATACCTGTTTATCCAACTCCCCATGCTACTATGAGAATCCACACACACTACTCTTTATCATCCTTAACAGCGTTAAGTACAAGAGGAAAAACACATATATTACTCACAGCTGGTACAAGATAAACCAAGATAAACGAGAGAAAACTAACACACTGCCTATTTTAGCTACACAGTACAGGAGACAATACCTTAGAGAATCATGGTTAAGAGACTATATATTTAGATGTTGCCAGATATGCACTGTCCTTTCCTTCATAATGCATGGCATTATATAGAATAAGAAATAGAAAAAACAATTTGAAACTTTATGTTTTTCTTTGTGCAGACACCCTCGAGAAAATAGCCTATGGTGATATAAAAAGGACCATATTGACCCCTTTTCCTTTTTGGCAGTTGGGCTGGCAATAACTGTCTCTTTTTATTAATATTGTTTTTATCTAGAGCCGTAATGACCATCCTACATAGGTGAAATGAAAGACATTTATTTCATGCCTAACACCTCAGTGGGGAAAAAAAAATTCAATGTATTGCACTAATTTGCTAAATAACTTTTTGCTGTCGAGGAGAAACAGCCCTCGAGGGCCAGACACCTCACCTGGCCTGCTCAGAAGCTAATTACAAATCACTGTGCCTGAGAGGTGGGATCTCGCCACAGAGCGTGCTGCAGTCTGCAGCTCTCTGTGCTAACGTGATCAGCAGCGACGACATCGATTACAAAGTTCCTTGAGGACAACCTAAGCCTTCCTTACAGCATTAATCAGAGTTCGCGTAAAAAGTAACAGAAACTGTGGAACAGCACTGACAAGCCCAAGCAAGCTGACAGATGCTGTGCCTGCCTGGGTGAGSTCACTCTGTTGAGATCAGAACTGAGACATTATCATCTCCAGGCACCAGAAGCAAAGAATCGACAGAGCTTAAAAACCAGTTCCTTTCCCGTTGTTCCTCCCTAGAGGAACAGTGAAAATTTATTGGATATTTTGAAACAGAGATTCCTATCCAAGACATGTAGAAAAGAAGAGAGAGATTTCTCCCCCTAGCCGGGGATCTATGGTAGGAGACATCACTTTCCTATGGGACCTGAGGATATGTCTGTAGTGCAGTAACCAGAATATCTTACGTCACTTTCTCACATAACTGCCAGCAGCAGAAATACAGCTCCATGTTCTCACTGCAGGTTATAAAACCCATGTAAGAAGCTTAACATATCCTTGAACAGGTTTAGCAGCCTGCAGTAAATTTTATAGTGCCATAATGATGCTGTTAATGCCAATTTTAAGACAGCTCAAGTCTAGTCTGAAAGACAACTGTCCCAATTTCACCTRGAAGAATAATCTGAAATAGCAGCAGTGAAAATCAGACTTTGGCTTCACAACTTCCTCAATATTAATGTGACTAGGACCGCTCTGAGTTTCTTTGTGCTTTTTCAGAAGGGCCTGGCAAGGGAGTGCCTGTCTTGCAGATGGACTGGGCTATCTCAGAAGTGCTGAAGCTGGTGAGTTAAAGAGAAAGCTAAGAGAGGTKTATGAAACAGCAGCTCCCTAAGTCTGCTGAGTGTGAAATAAATGCAAGCAAAACATGTCCAAAACAGACAATTAAACACATTTAGGAATGCCACTGGTACCACCAAATATATTATTGTTAATTTCTTTCTTTGGAAGCCCAACCCTGCTAACAAGAAAACCCTGTAAAAATTCAGTTGAGATGCTAATGCATATGCAGACCTTACACTTTTATCCTTTTGAACTTGAAATATCAGAAAACAGCAGCTTTTCTAGCTTCATCCAGGATATAAATCCTAAGAAGAGTGATGTTTTTTTTGAGGTCTGGTCTTTCAAATCCATATACTCGGACTTTGTCCTTTATGTTTTTCCCTTACTCCTCAATATTTTGGTTTATCTTCACTTTCAATCAAAGACCCAAATTATATATTTTTTCCCCTTCTGGCTGGATACCAGGATGAATACTAGGATGACATGTGTAGGTCCTTTTTCATCAGAATAGCTTGCAGAATTTGTTCCTTCACCTCTTTATGGCAGCAATATCACCTCTACATATTGTGCTATTACTACTAAATGATAAACAACTCCAAACAGTATTTTTCAGAATGATTTGTGCCTAACGTAACCTCTCACTCATATCATTTTACGTGAAAAAAAACCCAAAACAAATGCTTTTATCTGTCCTCAGTCATTCACCCATTTCAGGCTTTTCTTATAAGGTAAATTCTTCCAATTACTATGGGTATTTGCAGATAATTTTTGGCTGGGATAGAAATACTTTCCAATMATTTATGTCCTCTTTCACCTATAATTTATAATCTAATATATACAAGTAAGAAAACATATAGTGAAACTCCTCCAAGATGATTACAAAAATAGATTTAAAATAGCTTGAAAGAATTTATGACTAATAACATGCCCATCTGTATAGATGAAAATGAAGAAATCACATGCAAGAAAGTCACAGAGTTGTGGAATTGCGGAAGCCCAGAAAGAATTCTTCTTCCAGAAAGTACCAGGTATCAAAACATTTGKTTTTGCAATCTCTGCTTTGAAACCCTTTGTCAAGAACTCACAACCACTCAGTGAAACAGGACTTAAATCTTACTATTAGCCTCRCAAGAGGATAAGTTAATGCAAAGCAAATATGAAAATATTTTTGTTTACCCACCTTTTACTAATACTATGTAGGAAATTCCACTATGGAGTTTCCTCTCTTTCCACAAAACTCAAAATCATCATCCCTTCCCCTAGCTAAATCAAACTCTGCACGTCACTTAGGGCCAGTTTCCAAATTATGCTGGAGTAAAATGAAAGAATTATTCCAACGATTTACACTCAAACTTTTAGAAAGAAGAAACCAAAGTAAACTAAAATCTTATAAAAACTTTTAATCAAGTTGCCATTCCACAGAGGTTTGAAATTCAATATTATCTAAAAGTTTAAAGCAACTTTGTTGCCCTATTGCTTATGATGAGCATCTCCATTCTTATTGCTGCACTGGGCATTTTCAGCAAGATTTGACTTGGTTGCAGTGGAGAAGGAAATAAGGTTGTTCAGAACTAGATGTGTGGTAGAAACAAAACCAGCAAAGCAACAGTTGGTTAGGGTGATGGAAGGTCTAGCAGGAAAAGCTCTTTATTAAAACTCATAGTGGAGGTGACAATACTGAGGATGGCAAACATCAGTATGCCATTCACAAGAGCTGCAGCAATGCAACAGAGATGTCAGATAGTGACTAGGAACAAAGGTGGAAGTCAGGCACTCATGCTGGTAAATAATAATAATAATACAGGACAAAAATTGATGTGTCAGAGGGAAAATTTATGAATAAATTATTCCACTCAGATAGAAATACGTATGATATTATGAATTGGCAACATAAGATTTTAATTAAATTAYAGGTGTTTGACTCCAGTTGTTTCTTACAACACTATAAAACACTGTCTAAAAAAATAAACCTTTTTTTTTTCTGATGTGTATCTGTGCACACAAACATGCTGCTACAACAGCATGGAAAATTTACACCAAGACGTTTTTCTTTGTTCTTTAATAGACTGTAAATTTTCTTTAATAGACTGTAAATTTCTGTTGTATAGATTGTTTGTATGCATGAAAAAGCGTCTAGTTAGGGGCATGAGAAACACATCTGAGGTGGATAGAGAAGGAATCCGGATAGCTCAATAAAATTAAGCCACTATTACTTGACTTTTCTCATCTCCCCGACACCATCCAGTTACAATCTCCATGCTCCATGTTGGGGGACTAACATGGAAAAAGGCTAAACGGGCTGTCTTTACCTACAGAAAAAAATGCCAGAGCCTGAATTTAAAGGCAGGATTTTTTCAGCTCCTTGCCGAGTATTTTAAAACCCAGACTGTCTTGCCATCAGCACATACATTTCCCTGCAAAACTGCACAAACTGAAAGCTCACTGGTTTTGCTGCATTAGCAACTTAATCTCCTCAACCCCTCACTTGTGGCCTGAACCCTGTTAATTAAGATTCRAGAGGAGCAAAGTGGCTGCTGCTCAGGGTCACTGGGCGGCCCCGGTCCAAACCCTGGTGGTCCGACGGGCAACCTTCGGTCAGGTGCTCTGCTCATTAGGGAGTCGGGAGGGTCTGGTTGTGGGGCAGACACGGGGCACGGCTTTCCACAACCTCTCTCTGAACCGGGGCAGGCAAACTTGGGAGGCAAATTGCCAATGGGTTTTGCCGCTTGAGGGGAACGCGGGAGGGGTGYGTGTTTTGTGTCAGACCTGCGTGCTCACACCCCGCAGGGGTGTCCCTGTCAATAACTTCACTCTTAATTGTGTTTCAGCTGGTCAGGACCAGACATTGTTCACCCACATACACAGGAAAAACAGGATCTTCCCAAACCCGTCTTTCTGTGTGTTTACACAGCAGGGAGGGCGTATRTGCCAAAATAAATATGATTATTACCCTTGCCATTGTGGAAGAAAGTACTCAAAAGAGAGCTCAAGAGAAATTTGTTACAAATGCATGACAGGATGATTTTTAAATCGGGATAAGGATTTATAGGGAGATAACTTGGTGAAAAACAAATATATAATGAGAAATATCAAATTATCTTTGTTATGTGGGAGGAAGGTTTGACATTAAGGATTTTCTCTAAATATTTGTGAGCTGTGTAGTCACTAATATTAAAATACCAAAATGACAGCTAAAGTCTTATATTAGCACATCAGCAAGCAGAGACAGTGTATAAGTATGATTGCTGGGATGTTTGAGGATGTTTAGAGGCTGACTGAGGTAGCACCACAGCTTTAATGAATATACTCAGCAAGACATTCTGGTATTCAAAAATGTAAGTAATAGCAAAATTTATGCCCAGGCCAGTACAAAACAGGGCTTGCCCTCCTTCATTTTTGAGGTCAGTTTGGATAGGAGATGGCCATGGTTTAGCTTCCAATCAAAAGTAATACTGTACCTATTTTGCTTTTCAAATTATAGCTTTCTGCTTGGTGACCTTACGTGTCAAGGATTAAGACAAAGTGGATATAGTCTCCTGTGGAAATTGCAAAAATCAGCTTCCCTTCTCCTTTCTCACGTTCTACATGTAAGCAATAATCAGTCTCACAGCATATAACAATTTAGAACAGTATTTTACAGAAACTTGATTAAAATGACACGAGTTGGGAGGAGGGGGAAGATGAGAGCAAAATGAATTTGTAATTGCCAGAGGAAAACTCATTAACCTTGGTGGRCTAGTTAGGAAGTTGGTTTTTAATGCATCCAGGCACTTCCTTTGATGTCCAGTTCATCCGTAAGCTCTGTTTCCCTGGTCACTACAACTGACAACTACCTGGAGAGAGCAAGACCTCTCATTCACGGCATGCTCTGAATTTTGTGTCTGAAAAAAACAAGTGAGAGGAAACAAGAAAGGAAAGAAGAAAAGGAAAAAGAGGAATGGGGAGAGGAAGCTTGCTAGACAAACAGCTCATCTTAATACGCATCTAAGACGTGCCTGGGGCTTGAAGCCAGACAAGGAACCTGGGAAATTCTCAAGTGTCAAGTAATAAAGACTGTTGGGGGTTTTTTAATTGAACAGCAAATCCTCATCTGAAGCTCTTCAGTGACATTCACCATATTAACACCTCAACACTTCAAAAAATTCTTACGCATTTAAATTTTCTTCCTTAATTCTTCAATAGTCAAGGATTGCATTGAATAAAACAGTTTCAAATACTCATAACAGTTTACACAGCAACAAAAGCGAGGGAGGGATGAGACAGGAAGAAGAACATGACACCTCAAAGATATTCAAGMCTGAGCCAGAAGCTCCTCTCCTGCCAGTTTGCCCAGTGCTTTGGGAAACACCACCTCTTGCCACCTTCCAAGCCATCTTTGCAGTCTCGGCTCGGGAAAAGGTTACAAATTCAGGTGAGATGCCCAAGCGTGTGAGGAGGGTGGGGAATTGCTGCCTGAAGGGGAAAGGCAGAGCAGGAAGAATGGGCGAAGTCCATGAAGATGACACCGCAAGTGTCCTGGTGGACACTGCACCAGGACCAGCACCAGGCTGCCTTCAGGAAAAGCAGCAGCCGTGCCTGAGTCCGTTCTGATCCTCCCCTGTTTCTCCCACAAAGAATAGGGAAAGGAAGAAGATACACRTTTCTTACAAGGAAAATATCATGTGACAAAGAAGAAAAAAGCTACTCTGCAGAGTTTCCATTATTTTTATTTTTTCACATTTTCTCACTGTTTTTCTTGGCCGACAGCTTGGTTTTGTATGTATTTGTTCCACCAAACCACTTGTTTTGGAGTACACTGGAAAGCTCTCACTCTTCAGAGACTTTAGATCAGAACAAGGACAAATCGTATGCACTTAGTGAAATACAAGATTTTCCTCTCAGATCATTGCCTAGTTCCTTTCTTTCATCCTTTTTCAATCACACATTCCTTTTCCTTGGCCTTTATGCACTGAGGAAACAGCTTTCTAGAAGGTATTTTTGGTCTCAATTGAAAAAAAAAAACCACCACCAAAAAAACCCCTAGGGCARTCTAGGTAAATTATTTTTCCTATCTTATTTAGATTTAACAGGCTTAGGCTTCAGCCAAAACTTACAAATTTTGAGGCTCTAAACTTTGCATTTTCCTTTGAGGGAAAATCAAACATAGCTCAACAATTCAGAAATAGTGGATACTTATCTTTTTTAATCATAAACCACAACGAAAATACTTAGAAAAAGTAGTTGATGCAATGAAGGCTAATATACACAAAGATATAATCCCTGCCTCAAGAAAACCCTAAACTGCAGAGCACAATAAACTGGGGAGAATACTAGGGAAAATAATTTTTCTCTGTTCTCATAAACTTCCCCACGTCTTCTTCAGGCCAGCTTTGTCGTCAGGATACCAAGCTGGGTGGATGTCTGCTCTGAGCCAGTACAACCACTCGTATCTTCCTAAAACACGTCAAACATCTGATAAAGTCTGACAGTACCAAAACTCACATGGGCTGTGGTYAGTGATTAACTAAACTTTGGGTGTTACTGGCCAAGTCTGGTTTTGATTGTTACACTATTTGCACTACAGCCAGCTTGTTCATATATGTTCCAGTTACTGGTACAATAAAGGGTTATGAAAAGCAGCATAAAGTGGGAGGGGATGCCAATCACAGCAGCAGGGAGGGCAGTCGCACCATCCCTTTGCACACAGGGAAGCCYGGCACAGTACAGGAGGCTCCAACCCTCTATTTACTAAACTCAGGCTCTGCATCACATCACAGAGGGTCACCACTCCACCAGGGAGCCTTGTGTACACACAGCCTTGCTATTACAAACAAGCTGAAAGTTCGGTTTGCCCAGCGCTCTGCTGCCTTCGGTAAATAAATGTCGTATGACCTGTCCGTCTTGAGCGTCCTACTTACTTGTCATAAAACAGACATTCTGCACGCTTCATTTGCAGAATTACATCTTCAGTTTTGATAATAAAGCAGCTGCTGAATCACATCTGCTTCTGGAAGGCTAGCCCAATGTTAAAAAAATTGGAGTAGATATTAAAAAGTTCAGAGGTTCAAAAAGAGTGCAAAAAGTAAAAGTATATGTAAAAGATGCTTTCGAACTTTCATAGAAAATTTGAAAAAGTATTTGTTTGGAAGAAAAAAAAAGTGAAAATAAATGGAAAAGGTTTTCTAATAAGAAATATACCTTTTGTCTTTATTGAACTGTCACTGAAGCCCTTTGGCCAGTGCAAACAAAAAGAGATTCATGATTTCCCGCATCTCACAAGGAGTGTGAGAAAAAAACCTGTCAAAACTTAGAGTCTTTTCTGTGAAGCTAAGCACCAGGTTTTGCCATTATATCCTTTTTTATCCCATGCCTCCATTTCTGTCAGCCATACTGTTAGACTAGGACATCTGCTTTTCCATCGGAAGATGCCATGTTATACTGGATCGTGGTCTGCTTTGGTATTGCAGACTAAAAGGTTCCTATTACATTATGCCATGGCTTTACACGGGAGTTGTGGTAAGATGAGTGTGAGATACCTTTAAAAATATATGTTATAAATGTATTGAATAACAACAGCCAAAGGCAAATTTCATTTCAAGAGCTCTTATTTCRCATTATACTGTTATGCATACTGTCTGGTTTCAGTGTAGTTTAATTCAATGCCCAGCCTTGTCTTGACCTCAAAGGCTTTCTTGACGATGTGAGCAAGAATCCCTACCCAATATTCGTTTTTCTGTCCATCAGCCTCACAGGTTTGCCCTGGGTGCATCATGCAGGCCTCTGTAGATAAATATTTTTGCCTCATAGGTGCAGACAAACATTAGATATTCCTGAAAAAACACAAATATATGCGTGTATGTGTAGCCATATAGGTGCACACATGCAACTGCATGTCAGTTTATATGACGTAAGTATTCCAGTATACTTCTACCTCTAACAGGTTGATGCTCTGATATTGTTATCCTTACGACCATCCTGACATTTTTGACAGCACCAGCAAGAGTCACTTTGACACTGCACTCATATTCTCATATTCACTCCSCCTGCCCAACGTCCCAATGCCCCTGCCCTCCACCTCCGATGGATATTATGTTCTCAGCTTTAGCCCACATACATTCAAACCAGGCTCAGCATATGCAGATGCATGTGGTTCACATTAACAACATCCGTGTTCCGTTCAGTGGCAGAGTGAAGAAATGCAATGAAATCCAGGCGGACAGTTTAGGCTGATCTAATCTCAGCTCCTCCTCGTTGCTGAAGCTAGGGAGACCCTGGCCTGTCTCAAGTCCCTGTAGAGCCAACTTAGGGCAATTCACTTTTTAATTAGACTATTAATTCCTCTTGGCTTTAGTGTTTTTTCATCACCCAATAGATATTGATCCTTTCTAAATACAGTTCCTATTCTTCCACACCTCTGGGCAGCACAGTGGGGTCATGTCTGCATTCAGCACCCAGCTGCCAAGACAGACTAATCTCYCACACATCTTCAACTTATCCCTGGTTGGAGCCCCAACCTGAGCACCCAGATCTACTACGATTCCTGAAGGCATGAATCCAGTTTGCTGACTTCTCCAAGATGCTTTAATGTCTCCATGACTGTTTATCCTCTCTAATGAGTGTTACTGAGAGAGTCTACTCTTGTCCTTCGGAAGGTTCTGCAAGGTACAACCAGCAGAACAGCAGCTTTGAAGTTTGGGCTCTTCAAATGAGAGATCAAACCATATCAGAAAGCTAATGATCTCAGGAGAGAGATCTGACAGGCCATTTACGAATGTCAATAAAATGTCCAAGGAAAAAAACATTATTTTTGTTGATTTCATTAATCTTGGCCCAAATTTTTTTTTTGAGCCAGCACAATTCAGAATGGCAAGTACTTTATCCATATGACAGCATAATAAGAAAATTGCCACTCAGGCTTAGGAAATGAGCCTTTTCCATTTTCTGACATTCATTTATCCAGAGGAGATCATGCAATATCTGAAATTATGTAGGCCTTATCTTGAAAAAAAAGTTATTGAATCACAGAAGCTGTCAATACAGTTTTAACCTTTGAAGAAACACTTTCTTTTCAAAAGGAGTCACATTGCCTTTTGCAAGGATGATTTTTGTAGTGACCCATAAGCATATTCCAAAGAGTTCTTTCTTATTACAGTACCTAATGTCCTCTAAAATTATCTCACTTTTCTATTCACTCAAAGAGTAGCATTTCACGTAAGTGCTGTGACAGCAAACAATTACTGGTACAATGCGCAAGTTATCACCTACTTTTAACAGATCAAAACCTGACAAACTATTCCTATCTGATAGCATAATAGCAGATAACTCCTTTGAACAATTCTAGCATCTAGATACTTTGTTTTGCTTCCTTGCATTATATAATACTTCTAACCTTTTATTTCAATTACCTGAAGAAGAAAGCAATACCTAGACAGAAAAGGTAATTCAAAACCAGAAAATGCATATGATGTTTAGACCAGCAATATGTGCTTGGAACAATCTGTAGCCTTCAGAAATTACAGTTGGGAATTACTTGCAGATATTTATCCTTGGTTTACTTTTGCTCAGGTTCAGCCTATTATTTCTATTTAAGCCTCTCCCTCTACTCTTTTCCATCATTCTTGTAAAGTATCGATATAGCTACAGCTACTGAGACAGTAATCTTTCACACAGATTTGAGCAAGCAAAAAGTAACTCAAACCAGTGAGAACTGCTTATACACTATAACAATCAGTATAAGTTGCCTCACAACACTAGAGCTGATTGATTTATTCATCATGAACACGATTCATGATGAAGAAATCCAAGTTTTGTTCACAAACTATTGTGGTGTTGTARTTATTGTAGATCTAGCAGTGAGTTTTTTGACAAATTCAAATACAGATTTCAACCTACTGGTCAGAAAACTATTTCCTATTACTTATTTTTCATTTAAAATTGTGATTGGTGGTTTGTATTACACATCATTTATGTCCTGGGAGAAATAACAATGTAGGGCATGCAGGTCAACAGAAAACATTCCTCACATACAAATTAGTAAATGAAAACTCACTCAGGTGAAATCATATGAAGTTTGATTCCGAAGTTGTGAAGTTCTCAGGAGTAAATCTCTGATGCTGCCAACACCCAGGGCTAATGGGGACACAAAACCAGCAGCAGTCTGCGCTTAATCAGTCTGTCAGTAGAAACATTCTCAAGACCTTTTTACTAATGCTGCAGAAATACAGAGGACTCTGTAAACTTTTCACACCCTTTATTAAAATGTAAAATAATACAAAGCTATTCTTTATGACT
The DNA here is from genome assembly GCA_018881555.1 of Amblyornis subalaris. Lineage (NCBI taxonomy): Eukaryota > Metazoa > Chordata > Aves > Passeriformes > Ptilonorhynchidae > Amblyornis > Amblyornis subalaris. Next base: position 23,015,783 of record JACAXG010000002.1, on the reverse strand, counting down.
GTGAGGAAAGCGATGAAAAGGGCGTATTTTAATACATCAAAAGATAACTATCAACATACAGTACAGAATTTATGAGAAAACGTTTGAATCAAGTGGATGCAGTTCATTAAGCCACAAAAACCAATACTATTAAATGAGGTGGATCATTTGGAAGGACAACATCGATGCRAACAGAATAATTTCCAAAAGCAATTGCATGACTTAGAAGTTGTCTTGGTAAACTGGAGGGTTTAGCTGACAATCAAAGCTATGATTCTACAACACAAACAAGCCACACTAGCTGTGAAATGGACCTAACACTGCTATGGCAGCAAACTCACTGCTCATGAGCTGTAGGCACCACAAGGCACTCGCTGTGCTTAATGAGGCAGCCAGGTTATATCCCTCCATGTTGCTCCACACTTGGGGATACCAGCTTGTTCTATCACTCCATTCCAATTGCAAAGGTCAATACACCTGCCTGCATTTTTATGGGCTTTATACCGATGAAATTTCTTTCTCTCAATACTTTTTTCTTCTATAACAGAGGTCAAAATAAAGAGATGAAACCCTTGCTCAGGAAATTAGACAATGATGGCCTAGAAAGTTCTTGTTCTACAGTTCTTTTACAGGAAGATTCAGCATTGTGCTGAAGAAATTGAGCAGCTATTCATCTGTTGTCACATTAGCTCTTCAGGAAGTCTGTCCCTCTCCTATCTCCTTAAATACAGATCTTCCTGTGTGGATATACCTACCAACCAACATCAAAAATACATAAGCACATCTTAAGTGCTTGTAGGCACAAAATTAAACAGGAAGACCTCCTTCAAAGTTATGACTATGTTGTCAATTCAATACAAGAAATGGAACAAGCATTACAGTCTAATTGTCCTCTGTGACCTCCATGTGTATTAAATACTGCTTTCATTTTCTTCTTTGCCAACTGCAAAGGTGGGTGCGATGCAACAATCTGCAGGTTTTGAGCACCATAAGTTGTGTGAGACACATTTCTCAGCAACAGCAAGTACCAATTCAGCTATTCACTTGATTCACTCACACCTGCAAAAAGTACAGATACAAAAAAGTATCTGAAAGCCACACCATGCAGATAGGCAGAAAGGACATTTCTATGTCATTTCAAAAACAGGCTTGTGGTATCGAGGACTCTTTAGAAAAGGTGAAGCTTGGGGCTTCTTGAGTAACAGACAAAATAAAGTACAATGGTTCATGAACTAATCTCAGGAACAATTCGTCTTAAATTTAGACCTTGAACTACTGATTGCTACCGAACTAAGCATGAGCCACAAGTTATTGATGAATCAATTAAGACTCAACTGACTGAGTGCTTTAAACATTTTTAAAGTATGTCTGAACAGCTTAGGTCATGTTTCAACTCCACACCTCACACAAACGTGTTCAAAGCACTCAGCCAGCAAGTCCTCAGGTATTGAAGAGCATTTAAGAAAACAAAGGATTCACTGTAAGTTAATTGCTTACTACGAAAGTGCCTGATGCTCTGCTTGTCTATCCTCATGCCTTCTTACTCTGCTTTGCTTAGGGCTGCTAATTCCCTCCATTTTGTGGCTCTCTTTCTCCTTTTCCCTAAAACTTAYCCCTCTGGATTTAACTCCATCCACCCTTTTTTCTCTGACCTTCCCTCCTCACCATGAGTCCTCTTCTTTGGTTCTCTGCCCAACTCCCCATATTTTGATGTTCCTGTAAAACCAGGTCCACCAGGGCTTGGCATGTATTTTGCTATTCCTGGCTACTCAGCACGTGTGCAGCAATCGCCACAGTGGGTCCTGTGTYCTGGACGAGCTGAGATGCTGCCAAGCCTGAGACAATTGACTCCTTGCTGACTATCGACTTGTAAGGCACCACAAGCTCCCTGATGCACAACCCCACTGAGCTCAAAAGCAGCACAGCTGAGTCTGAGAAACATTGATCTCACCTCCAGCTGTGGCAAATACCAGATGCTTCAGAGAAACAAAACACCCTGTATGGGTAAATATGCCAGAATTTGCTGTGATCAGATGGACGAAACCTAGAGCTAAAAGCAGGTTAYGTGACTCTTCTGAAAACAAGGTCTAAAAGTTCACCCTGCCTTGAAATATATTTCAGCAATATCAGGTTTKGAAAGAACTCCCTCCTTGTAAAGGAAATATAAGAGAAAAACTTCACAACAGTGCTGTTCACAGACATATTCGTGAAGACAAGGATTTTGTTCATTTCACTGAGTGATGACTTAAAGCAGTGAATCCCACCTGGATTTTCATTTGAGCTACAAGTTTATCTTCCCTGTAGCATCAATTACTGGGTATGCTTCTACCACTCTTTTTCTAACATGTTGTTTGTTTCCTTTCTGAAGTGTAAGAAGAGAAGAATATCTCTTACTTGTTTTAGAGGTCTAAGCCACAAGAAGAAAAAATGGTCTTCTCTCATAAGGCTTATGCTTCTTATCACTTCCTTACCTTCTCAAATTCCTATTTATAAAAAGGAGCCAAACACAGTATGACCAACAATGAAAGAGAATGCATTGCTATCACTTGCATTCTCTGTACTACTCTTTTCACAAAACCATGCTTTATATTTTATTTTTGCCCGCTTCTGATTTGTCCATATAGGCATCCAGGACAAACAATTGATCACATTTTTTCCTGTTGAAAATTAATATTTTCATCTTCATTTGTCTTTAATTTGCGATCCATGATGGCACTTCAGGTGAGTAGCCTTTTAACAATTTTATGAGACACTATGTCAAAGATCTTAGAAAGTCCAAATAAATCCTTTATACTAACCTCTAAGGCTGAAGAGGAGTTGAATCTCCTTGACATTTTAAAAAGTGAAGGCACTTCTTTATGAATCTAATTTTCATAAGAAAATTTCTGATAATGCTTCAAATAATATTTTTAAAAATAAAAAAAAAAGTTGTGTTTTCAACTCCATTCCCATACATTAAATTCCTAAAGGTAACGTGAGTGGTATCAGTATGAACTGATACCGATAGAGTACTACACTCATACATTTTTCATTGCTAATRTTTCTAACATACAGTTGACTCTTCACACACCCTCACTGTCAGAGAAATGTCTGTTGTGTCTTCATCTAAAATAACAAAAGACAACATTCCTAATTTTTTTCCAGAAAAAGTTATTTTCTGTACACAACACCAATTACTGACTCTGCCAGGTGGCACAGATAAGATAAAGGAAGCATTAACAGTTTAGGCATAGCAGAACTCTTGTATCACCAGTGACTCTCTTCATCACTGCTTTTGGTCTGAGCTTTCAGCAATATTGTAGATTTTACAGTAAAATTCTTCCTTTTGTATTTCAGACTCACGGTCCCTTATTAAATGTTAAAATGAACAGAAGAGTGTCTTCTGTTAGAAGTTCTCTATTTCAGCCTTATTTCTTTAGATGAAACAACAGAGACTGACGAGATTTGGTGTGCTTGTAYCTCAGCCTCTGTCAAACATTTCCAGAAAGACACTCCATAGATTTCTGTCTCAAAGAGCTGAGTTTTGGGTTCTCCCCTTATTTATCCTCCTGTCTCTGAGACAAATGAACAWATGAGTCACAAAACAAATTCATTAAATGAAATTAATAGACAAATGGAAAAGAAAAAAATCCRTTAATAAGAAATCACTTACCAACAACATGATCATTTAAACTTTAGCAGACCCTCTGAGATGTATTTGTAACCAGAAGGAAAAATGGAACAAAATAAAAAATTAACTAGTCTCTGTTGCTGGCAGAAAACAGTGAAATTAAATTGCAGGGTGTGTTAGCACTGAAAATCAAGTCACTCTGACAAAACAAGCCCTGTCTTTTCGTGAYTAGTACAGTTATCATAGTGACAGGCACTTTTGCAAAAACTTTCCAAATTCTGCACTCGAGTTTTCAGTCCCTGCTTTCAGCTGATATGGGTCTGCAAGTGCTTTCATATCCAAAATCTAACCGAAGCACTTAAAAGGTTTGAAATCAAATAAAAAAATAACCTCCTATACTTAATTAGCTTGCTTGTACTTGGACTATTAGAAGAAAAACCAAAATTAATCTTAAACAGTATCAGTAAGCCTGTGGGTTTATCTGCAGTTCAGCTGCCAGTGGTTTTAATTTTCTCTTTCAATACAATATGAGCTCTCAAGCATTGCCACGGTTGTGTGTCTTATCATCACTGGTTTTGGCCATTTTTTATCTCCCTACCTGCTGCACACTTTCCCTTGGATGTCTCATCATCATCTATGAGCAGACAAAACAGACAACTCGGTGCTCTCCACATTGTSTGACACTGCTAAAAATTCAACACAACACTCCCTGTCACTCTTACTGATGCTGCTGCAGGCTGCATCACTGGGTCTTCACTTCTACCAGACATGCACTGAGTAACAYGGTGACAGCAGACTTGTGAGCCCTTCTTTCTTATGCACTCCTTTGGGAGAGATATCTATGTATTGTGCAATATCTGTCCAACCAAGTGAAAATATCATATTTCAAAGTAATTTTTCTAACTCATCTTCCCAGTTGAGGTGGTAGGTGCTCCATCCTTGGAARCACTCAAGGTCAGGTKGGAGAGGGCTCTGAACAACTTGATCCAGTTGAAGATGTCCCTCCTCATTGCAGAGGGGTTAGACTAGATGACTTTTAAGGGTCTCTTCCAATCCAAACCATTCTATGATTCTAATTACAACAGACTGGAATTTATACCTCAAATGTTCCACTGAATCCCAGTGTTTCATAAAATCAAACTGGTATTCCCAMTGGATGCCTGACTCTTACATTTTGCCATGCTTCTCCTTTGCTTTCCTATTCTACCAGCAGATCATGCTCTAGATGCTCTAGAAGACTCTGAGCTTCCTGCCCAGAAACAACTTCAACACTGAGTTCTCTAATAAATATATACACATATATCCTTTTTTAATCTAAATCATTGCTCGGAATCCATCTTTGCTGTTTCACCTATAAAAAGAAGTCATATAATTAATGATGGTTTGAGGCACAAATAGGCCATCTACCAGCTTATGACAACATTTAAACAGAGGAAATGTGTCTCATCTCAAAACAGATTTATTTTATTTTCTTCTTCGTCTCTCTTTTCAGGCCACATTTTTCCTTAAGTTGTGCSTGTTTGTACAGCACTTGGCACAGTGGGGGTCCCAATCTTGACCGRGACCCCTGGGCAACAAGAATTACAAGCATTAAGTAAAAATGTTGCACATGGATTATGCTGATGTGGATAATAATGTCTTTAGAAGATGAAATTTCATTACATAACATGACAAATTGATCATCTGAAACTGTGGTCCCATTGCATGCACACATTGCAGTATTAACTGTGTTCTTAAAAGTTATGTTCATTAAATTAAAGGACTAAACCACTAAATATTGGACTGTATCTGTWGGCACACAAATATGTGAGCATAGATCACACATGTTATTACTCATGTCTTCCTAATGTTTGTTTTCCTTGTAAGCAATTGTTACAACTACCAAAGAAAGCCAKGTAAATCTAAAGAAAGAGGCATGGACTACATGGCTGGGAAGAGAAGGGGACAGAGTTCAAGGAACAGTTTCCTTATTGAAGTACAATTGCTGGTACAAARAGGTTCAAAAGCTCTTATGATACAACAAATCCTTTGGAGGTGGTAGACTCAGGATGAGTCTTGCCACAAGCACCCCACCAGCCACTATGGCCATTTGCAGTGCTCACATTCCTGTTGAGCCCTGGTGCTGAAGGTCTCCAGGGGAGAGGGCACCTCTGCCCAGGGCCAGCCTCCTGCTCTTAGCAGTTCTTGCCACAGATGATCACTKCCTCACTCTTTAGGGCAGTGCTGTGCACTTGTATGTCATGTCCAAGGTCAGTGTATGCACTATCACCGATAAAGGGTGAAGCAACAGAGGGAGCAGGATCTGCACTTACTCCTCTCACCTCTCTCAGAAACCTTGGCACTGAGCTGAGACGTGGTCCCTGTGCTTGTTCTCTCTTGCATCATGGAACTTTGCCAACAATGGCTACACAAATCCCAACACATCTTGGTCTTCATTTTGCACTCAGAAAAGACAGGAAAATCTAGGAGCAACTCAACTTGGGGAACTCTCCCATGACCATCCCACACCCACTGCTCATGGCATGCTCCTGAGAGATGTCTTTGAACACTGCCAGCCTGAGTAAGGAATTGACCCGCATCTCCCTCTTCTAGGGATAAAAGATTCTATGTRCAAGAACACCACTACTCTTTCTTCTTAGTGGCTACCTTTTTGAATGAAATATCCACACCTCCTGCACTTCGTACTGCATTTGCTCTTGTCACTGACTAGTCCATGGGCACCCAGGTGAGCTAAGAGCAATTAGCAACCCTGCCAAGGCCATCTGAACAGCACAGACCACACATTCACTGTGCTCATGAATCCTGAAATGGTTACACATGAGGTTGCTGCAGCAGAGGAAGTTTCAATCATGTGCATGTCCTTTACCACTCTCCAATTCTCAGCTGACTCCTTTTATCACYGATCAGTGTATGTGTATAGTGGATAGATAATGCAAAACAAAACCATGAAAAAGTTTGAGTTATTACCTAAAACCTAATTGAATATTTCAGATTTTGTTTTTCCTCTMAGTAACTGCTGAAGTAGCTTAGTTATTTTATTTCATTTAAAAGTGCACAGAGATGGGGTTTGTCTTCAGATTTAACTAGGGACATTATTAGTAAGTCTTTTAAAGCTAATATTTATAAAAGGACAATAATCAGACATCCTCCTCATCATCTGTCACTGAGGCTCTACTTGACTTCAGCTTTGCTCTGCACATCTAGGCTTAAAAGCCTAACTACAGACACGCAACTCTGTGATCATCTCCTCAAACAATGAAACAAAAAAACWTTTTAAAGGAGATTAGAGACATTCCCTTTTTGAGAGCTGACACTGATGCTTTATAATATAGCCCAGCTACAGGTGAGCAAGTTTGCTGAGGCATTGCAGCTGAAGAGGAGCATCTTCCTGCTGCATCTGTAACAGGCAGCAGCTCTTGTCAGTACAGACATGAATGTTTTAACTGCTGAGTTGTAGACATCAGCCAACCCCCTACCCAAAATTAAAGCTGGGAAAAATGGCCATAATTGGCAGTAATGTTTCTTTGGCTGTTTCCTGCCCAGTTGCCTAACTTTTATTATGACATAAAAGAGAAATTACTTCATTCCRCCAATGCAATACACATGCTTTACTGTAGCTCCTTTCTGCCTCAGGCATGGCACAAGTTTAGTGGAATTATTCTCAGGAGAGCTATGGAAGAGATTATCTGTATGATGAAAAAAAAGGGGGGAGGGGAGAAGCCGCCAACAAGCAGCCTAACCTTGCATTATCCATCTGCAGAGTCACTCAGCTGTCTGCTCTGAACTGTGTCCTTAGAGCAAATGTTCACTGCTGCTGTTAGTAATGCCACTCTCATTCACTCAGCACTGATGGGCACTGCAATCATTACAGAAAGATTGTTCTATCTTCTTTATTTTAAGCATCAGCCTTCCAGCCTTTTCACATTTCCATGGAGGAGCCTTTCCAATTTGAGGTYGGATGAGATACTGTTGCTAAGACAGAAGCACTCATAGTATACTAACTATCTGAGTTACACTTGGGGAAGATATTAAAATACACCAAAAACAGAAATAGACTRTGCTTGCTGACACAATGCATTTCAAAAAAAAAATTAATTTGATTTTTTTTTAATAAAAACTTGTTAGCTTTGAATCAGCACAAACAATGAAGAGGAAGATCTTTAAAAGTTTGTATTATAAATGCATATTTTCAGTTCTCTTACACACGATTGTTCAATGAGCAGCATTGAAACATTTCCAGGTGAAGAAGAGGTTAATTGTTCAGTGAAATGACAGAATGTAAGCATAAAAAATAAAGATCCATGATGCATATAAAAGAATTGGGAGTCTTGGTTTCGAAATGGCTTACATTACTCATGAGTGACAAAACCTCAAGAGAATTTTACAGGTCACCCTAGGTGTCAATGAGACTGCCATGCCCCAAGACACCAATAACTTTTGCATCTCTCCACCTGTATTGCTGCATTTCCTTAGTGCCATGGGTCTAACAGAGGCTCAGAAGAAAATTAAATTGTAACTCCTAAAATAGAATCTAATTCAAGCCAAGCACCATTCCATTCTAGAAGTTAACTCCTGCTAGATATCTCACCTACCTAATAATCTTCTAGCCCAAATGAATTTGGAGCACTAGGCAAAAGTGGGGTTTATACCACTGTTAAAATAGTCCCGTCCTSTGACAAATGTTACTGTTTATTTTAAGCAGGTCACATCATTATTGAGGCTCAGAATTGCATSAAACATCCCAACCACAGCATTGTTAATGGCCTTGTCTTACCAAAGGTTCTGGAAGCTGCTCTGGGAGTGTGTCAATAAATCAGGCAGGGATGAATTTGTGGGCAGAGAGGAACAAGTCAAATGTAGAATGACAATTAAGCTCATAAATATAGCATCCCATTCATATACTGTATRTACAACTAAATGCTATTGAGACAATAAGATCAGCAACTCAGAGCATTCATAGTCTACAACTCAGGTACTTCAAGAAGGAACTCTAACCACCAATGAATGGGAGAACATAAATCAGGATACTCCAGACAGAAAAAGAACAGCCTGTGTCTGGAACAGATTTGCGCAGAAAAGGCAACCGGAGAAAGCCAGAAACCTTTTCCAAGAGCTACAAGTTTCCCYCAACTGACAGCTAGGGATCACCAACTGTCCCCCCTGGTTGGAAAGCACGTGAGTTCATGGGTCAGTCTCTCAGAAAGCAACCCTGACCTGCGTGGTGGCTAAAGATGGGAAAACTCAGCCTCTGCTGACTCTCATRCAAACTTTGCATGGGATGATGTTTCAAGAGTTGCCCTCATTACTGCACACTTTGAAAATATACAGCCTATGTCCCTTACATATAYGTTCACAGTAGAAATAATCCTGCCTGGCAGTCACAATTCTCACTTGTGCCTAAGCAGTGTAGTCAGGCTGGATGCTATTGGTAACTTTTTCTACAGAATATATTTATTACCAAATTCAAACATTTCATTTCTTATGGACAGATGAAGAACTGYATTACAAAGCACAACATTTTTATGCGGGTATATTATTTATTGAATTATCATTGTATCAAAAGGTCTATGTTTCATAACATAGAACATTTAAAGGCCATCACTTGGATATTATTTTTCACTCATGCGGTGGAAATAATCCTAAAGGGACATTGTTGACCCAAAATTTGACCATTTCTACACCTAAGAACAGGAATTAAAACAAATTGAATTCTATATTTCATCTTTCCACRTTCCATGAGTTTTATGACCACAGTTTTCAATTATTTTTTTTCTCTTTCACTGATCACCATGGAAAAAGACTAGAGGGGAAACTGATTAAGGCTTTGTCAGGACCTGTCACATTTAATAACTCTGGGTTCAGGTATCACCTTCTAAATCAAACAAAACCCAGCAGTCTGAGCCCTAGATTTCCTACTCCGCAAAGAGACCTTTACACAGARAAACCCCTAGGATCACAGGGAGTTAGAAGAGATTTAGGATATAACTGACTGTGATAACTGGCACAATACAGGCAATGGAAACGCGAACTTAAGAAAAAAATGAAAGGAGGGGGTGCCAGAAAATGGGGAAGAAACCCTCTCCCACTGCTTCCCTGTCACTCTCTTAAATACWACATGTAACAACACGAAACATAAAATAATGTAGACAGAATAAATATATTTAGGTTGGTGGTCACTCTGTCACCACTGTCAAAAACGGTACTTGCACATAATAGAAAGTCATTTTTCAAAAGGGTGTTATTGCACAGGGCATAAAAGCAAGATGTCCGAGTAAGATTTTGAGATGAAATGCTAGGATCTCTATTAGTTTATGTTGTCTGTCATTTCTGTACATTTCCCCACTGAGGGCAGGTTATGCCTTAACAATTTTAACTGCATTGACTTTGCTTTTAGGCAATCCAAAACCCTGGTTTAAAATTACAGTCTTGAAGTAGTGATAACCCTAAGGTAAACAAGAGCTAGTCAGAAATGCCTACTGAGTGCCTTCAGAAATACATCGACTCTTGTGTGTGAGATTCCTCTCATCTCACTCTTGTAATCTAAAACATAGGCATATGGTTGACACTAATGGTCCCTCTGTAATTTAGAAAGGAGAATGCAGGTCTRTTCCCAAGAGTGATTCATTTAGTCAGAAAATAAATTGGATACACATTCTGCTGGAAGTGCCTGGTCTTTCTCCACTGCCTACAAAAAAAAMCCCTCAAGACGACTTCCACACGGTTAATGTTAAAAAAGAAACACTCATCTCCAAACATTTAAATGGCTAATGGAAGAGGAGAAAAAAACTTACCCCCATTGTCTATGGAGTTCACAGAATTACAGGTAATTTTGAAACATGATGTTCTCTGATTAAAAGATTTCCCAGTATCCAGTTTCCAATATTTTTCTCATTCTGGCAAGCTTGTATAAACCACAAATAGTAAGAGGTGAATGTAGGCCAAATAGATATAGCAGTATGACATTTTATAGGCAGTTTTTCAAAAATAAAACCAAATGGTTTTATTCACAACTTATGCAAATTGGAAAGAGGTTTAAATTAGAAATGGAAGTGAAAAAGAAGACACTTATAGAATAGCATGGGCATCCACACAAGGAAGCAAAAGTTATTGGCGTAACTCTTTGTAAAAAATTAGATCTGAAGAAAAGATAGGAGGAATTATAGAGCAACTCAAAGGAGATGAATGCCAGTTTATCASATTTGCACTCATTTTCTAAGATAACTTTTAAGCTCTCAAAGACTAAAACTCCTAGTAGGTGCCTCAAGAGTCTTCTTCATTATGGGTAATATATACCCTCAAGGGATGTAGTTTTATGCACAGTCTTATACAGCACTTTGACTAAAGGATATATATTTTCTCCCCAAAATTTTATTCCTGGATGAGAAAAAAGACCTGCAGGCCTTCATTTTCCCAGTTTTGAGTGGAATGTGAATTAATTTTTCACAGTTTCACAGTTTAAAAATGCAAAAGGAGTCTGGTGTCCCATTTAACACAGACTGCAGTACTTCACTCAGAAACATCTTCAGTACCTGCTTATTCCTCCTCTACCACAGAAGGTAATGGCAATGAGACAGAGAAGAACTTTGCTTGCTATGATTAAATCTGAATTAGATTGTGTTCCAGTGTTATGGATTGTGTTCCAGTGTTTCCAGTCACTTATTGCACAGTCTTCGGATGTTGGTACAGAATGCCTGCATTGTTTTTCCTTCTATTTTTATCTAAAAAGAACGTAAATCCGTAGAACTATTAATTAGAAAAGCTATTCGAAAAACAATTTTTGTAAATCCATAACTTACAGATGTACATGCAGTGAAAAATATGCATTCCTTACACAAGAGGACAAAAAACTAGTCTTCATGCAGGCTTGAAGTTTGAATAGACTGTTGCTTTTGGTATTGGCCATTGCTAAGTGTTTCCAGAGAAAAAAACAAACTATGCAAAATGAGACCAATTATGAAATAATATGTCACTGAATTATATTTTTCCCCCAACAGATTAGTCTATGCCCTGAAGCATAAAGAAGATAATCCCCATGATTTTTTWCTAACATGATCTTAGTTCTTTTGGATGCTTACTCACAGAAGCAATTAATCTTCTTGGATTACAACAACCATTTCAACATTCAATATTCAGTGACAATCWGATGCACAGATCTACATCTAGGATGTCAAGTGTATTTCCCAAAGCTCTCAGGRAAGTGGACTGTTACTCAGCATGCTAGAATACATAATTTTAGTCATAAAGCATCCCTTATGAACAAAAGCAGAACTACTCTTAAAAAATATTTTGTGGAAAACGAACTCTCTTATTTGGTGAAGGATTCTAGCCATGCATGGGACTAAACCACCTTGAAATATAAGTGACAGCATAAACTAATCCTCACACATTTAACGTATACACAGACACCTTTATTTGTATGTTAAACGTGAAAAAAAAATAATATGCTACAGAGAAACAAAGTATATTTGTATTTATGGAAGAATCACCAAGACCACTAGCACCACACATAAATGACACTGCAGGAGAACAGAATTTTTTTCCCCAGTGTGACTCTGAAAAGTGTACTTTCCACATATTTGATTAGATAAATTGTCTGCAATTGTACTCTTTTGGATGATCTTTTACATCTAATTGTAATCCTAACAGGCCTATGTCACCATAGCCTTTGCAGCTATAAATCTTCCTAATGACAACATCTTTCCTGCTTTTTTGTTTCATACCCCAAGCACAGCAAAATTGTCAGATCAGTTCATGAAGAAGTGACAGGCTATTGTTCCTCCTTGCATTCATGAACACCTCATTAACACAGATTGGATGCCCATAACATTTTCGTGGCTTTGATTAGATATAGAAATCTCACTATATTCTGTAAGGGACAAAAGTGTACCATCACATTACAGAAGTGAATGCTCACAAAAATTCAATCCTTATTTTTTTAAAGAGAATCTAGAAAAAAGCTAGCAGCTTCATTAAAAGCAATCCTTTCCAGCTGGTCTTAAAGGATAAATATTTTTGTTTTGAAGAAGAATACATGAATTATTTATTTCAGTCAAAACAGAGCAGTACATTAATCCAGGTTCTCTACCTTCTGCCCAGATTCAACTGACTGTAGGCTATAAAATTACTCAAGGGAAGTTAGTTTCATTTGGATTAGCACACATATTTAGTGTATAATAACTCACAATACAGAAAGATCTCACACTGGGACCGAGAGAATGCCTTTTAATAAAAGAGATCTGGATTGCAATGAAGCCATGAGAATTTCTAGTCAATGGTGTATGAAATACAATTTAAAAATTGGTTATTCCATAACCTATGTTTCAATATCAGYTTAGGAAAAAAATAGACTTCACTTTCTTGCAGTGCATGTTGACTGCAGGAAGTAAAAGAAGAGCAACTGGAGCATCAGGCATTTCTATAGGGCCAGAAGCAGGGAAAGCCTCAATGCAGGAATAAATTTCAATACCTAAAACATGTTAAAACAAAGGGGTTTAAGCCAAAATTTACAGTTAAGTTTTTGGTAGTGTTTCCTCAGGTCTCTGATCAGTCAGCAACACTAATATTTTTTCAGTAATTACTTCRTATTTACAGCCCACTGCTTTCTTACATTCAGAAAAATGCTAAGAGGGAGGTACCATTACCACATTTCTTGGTATGAAGCTGTTTCAGGGATTGTAGGGCTGCTAAGGTCTACAGACAGTGACAAGATTATAGTGTTGCTATTGGCACAAAAACCCAAGCAACCAACCAACCAAAAAACCCTAATGAATTTTTTTAAAGTGTGAAAGGACAGGAAAGAAGRACTTTCTTGATAAAGAACCTTGCCTGAGATTTATTTCTGCCTTCCAATTTAATCATCTTTCATCTTTGCCTCTTTGTTCCATATCCTTCCCCATCTTCCCTACCATCACAGAGTCAACTTAGAAAGTGTATTTCTCAGAATAGGGATGTCACTCCAGTGCCCTAAATGAATTACAGAYTTATAAATATATAGGAATTCAGAATGATCAGCTTGTAGCATACCAACCACATATGCCTTCTGTTACATGATTCAGTTTATTAAACATGTGAGTTTTTCTCATAAGCCTCTCGAGCTGAAAAGGCATTCATCTCAACTCTGCAGGCTGCCTCTGTGGCTGGAAGGTTAAACATATTTTTAGGTTCTGAAATACTACTCCAATGTAGTCAGTATTCTGTGCCCACACCGATTTCCTGTGCCTTCAATAGGGCTTCTACAAGTGACTGTAGGAATATGTCCTCCCTCAAATGCCGAGGCAGCCTCTTAAAATTTCTTTGCAAATAAAATCCAAGAGGAGAGCCTGCAGGGTTTCCTAGGCATAACTGAAGCCTCCTCTTGAAGAGGCTCTGGAGGAGACAGCGTTTACAGCATCTTGTATGCATGAATAATGTAAACCATCAGGGTGATGTTTGTGCACAGTGAAAAGTAACTGCATCATGCTTACCCGGTATTCAAAGTGTCCASAGGGCTTTCAGATCAGAATTTTTTCAAAGTACAAGCACAAAATTATTTTTTTCCTAGCTGCTGGCTCTGAAAACTTCAACTGGAAGTTGATCTGAAATGCTTACATTTATTGCATGTTGCAAAGATTTTGTGAGCCAAACTGCACTCTAAATTACARGTATGAAACTGCATTTGTCCTGAAGGTCTTCATTTCTGCCTTGGCAATCTGTCCTTGTGTCTGAAGCTCTGTTAACAATTGTCGATAATGTATGAGCCAGATGGAATCCATTTGRCTTTCCTATAACCACAGGTTCTGTGATTTGAGTAGAAGTAAAGCTATAATAAAACCTTTTTCTCCATGAAAGTGGTGACCATCACTGTTGAGTCAGAAAATGTCATTTCAATTCTTATTTCTCAGATACAGCTGCAACTCCAGGAACTACCATGAACTAATTTCATGATGAAAGTGATCTTCCAAAAAAATTTCAAATGAACTTTTGAAAATACAGTGAAATGGTCATGTTAGAAAAATACTGCCTTTCACATGTGGTTTCTGGAACTAATTTCACACTAAAAATAAGGAGGAAAATTCTGGTATTAACTTCAGCTCAGTCATTTGGGGGGACACCCCATAGCTGGCAGCTGTGAGATGACACACGTTTCAGGTAGGCAGAAAAACGTGGGGGAGCTGCCTGAGTTCACCACAAAACCACAACTGTGCTAGCCCAGCTGAAGTCCCTGCTAAGTGCTTTCTATAGCTGTAAATCCATATGCTTCATGAAAATCTGTTGTTACTTTGCGTAAATCCCTAACACTCTTTAGCCTGTGTGACCCTTCTAATACAGAGACATGTAAAGTGATAGCCAGATTATTTCGATTTCTCCTCCATCAATGACTACAATATTCCTTTGGAGTTACGCTCTATTAAGAAACACAAGCAGAGATCAATACTCAGATCTTTATCTGTTTCAACTTTATTTGCTTATTCCCCACTGTGCTTTCTGTGGGGGAATGATATCTAGTACTTTCTGGTTTACGGGATTTTGAACAGCACCAAGATAATACAGTTTAGGAGAATTGTTTGCCTGAATGCTAAACTCATGCATGTAGGGCTGAAATGATGATAAAGCTTTGTTTTATTGGTAGACAAAGAAAGTAAATTCAGAGTCTTTTTCTCTGCTCTAATCTTACCACATTGCTTTCTGCTTAGTCTYTATCAGGTAAGAAATCTCATGCCTTTCTGTAAAACCTCCTTTAGAGTCTCTGTGGTAGTGCTTTACAAGAGCCTTTGGGCTTGAAGGCAATAGATGAGGGAGGTGGGAAGCAGCCTGCAGACCACTGTGGACAGATGGTCCCTTCCCGAATTCCTGTGCCAACTATGGGCATGGCCCCTCACCCTGCCCTTCCCTCCTTCCTCACTTGTGGCCTGCTGTCCYTCTGCTGAAAGTTATTGTCCTCAATCTTTTCCAGTAGAAGGGCTGGTACAGTAGCTTCAGGCAAAATCATTCAGTTATCTTAAACATCTGTGGGCARTGTCTCACCTGCTCTGTGTGCAGCCTTATGAAAGCAGGGCCCTTCCTCTACCGGATGCTGATGAGAAATAAGAGGCAGTACCATCTCCCACCATCTCCATTCCTTACCAGCTGGAGCACAGGTGGGAGAGGGCTGGCTGAAGGCACGTTGGTGTTTCTTTAGACTTTCAGATCTTCACAGACAGGTGAGAAGAAAGGCTTGAGTTCTGAAACCAAGAGTCCCTGCTAGGAGAATCATAGAATTACGGAATTGTTGAGTCCAACCATTAAACCAGCACTGCCAAGCCCACCACTAAACCCTGTCTTTAAGCGCTACATCTATGTGCCTTTTAAATACCTCCAGGGGTGAAGACTCAGCCACTTCCTTGGCAGCCTGTTCTAATGCTTGACAACCCTTTCTGTGAAGAATTTTTCCCTRATATCCAATCCAAACCTACTCTGGCACAACTTGAGGCCATTCCACCCTTGTCCTGTCGCTTGTTACCTGGGAGAAGAGACTAACCCAACCTCACTTCAACCTGCTTTCAGGCAGTTGTAGAGAGCAATAAGGTCTCCACAGAGCCTTCTTTTCTCCAGGATAAACATCCCCAGGTCCCACAAGATGCTCCTTACAGGACTTGCTAGCCAGACCCTTCACCAGCTTTACTGCCCTTCTCTGGTCGTGCTCCAGCACCTCAATGTCTTTCTTGCGGTGAGGGGCACAAAACTGAACACAGGATTAGAGGTGCAGCCTCACCAGTGCCGAGTACAGAGGGACAATCACTGCCCTGGTCCTCCTGGCCACACTGTTGCTGATACAGGCCAGGATGCCATTGGCCTTCTTGGCCACCTGTACACACACTGGCTCATGTTCAGCCAGCTGTYAACCAGCACCCACAGGTCCTTRTCCAACAGGCAGTTTTCCCATTAACCTGTCACAAGCCTGTAGTGTTGCATGGGGTTGTTGTGACCCAAGTGCAAGATCTGGCACCTGGTCTTGTTGAACTTCATAGAATTGGCTTTGTTCCATCAATCCAGCTTGTCCAGATCCCACTGCAGAGCCTTCCAGCAGATCAAGACTCCTGCCTAACTTGGAATAGTAGTACATGCCTGAGCTCTTGGGCTGCTGAAGGGCACTCAAGCCCGGGCAAAATTCTGTGCTAATGCAACACTAAGCATGGCTCCCTCTGCACACGTCTGCATAATTACAACTCAAACACCTTCAAATTGTATTTTGAGTTTTCACAAGAACAGAAATTTCTATTTTTGGCAGAGGTACCAGTATCAAAATCACTGGGTGCTTAAATTCCTGGCACTTCCATGCTTTCCTGTCTGTCTCAGGACTTTACAATATGGCTCCTTGCCTTGCTCTTCAGTTTTTCCATGATCAAAACTTGCTCTGTCCTCACCAGGGCTTTTACAAGCCTTCGTCTATTTGAAGGGCAAATATTGAGCAAATCTCCATTGGAGGACGTGCATTTGGATTTATTCTTCCAACATGCCCACCCCATTGTGTCGGACTTAATAACACACCCACATATTTAGGAGGGGCGTTCATGCTTTAGAAACAGGCATGCATCCAAGAGCTTTGCTGGATCAGGATCAGAGTATTCACCACCAGATGGCACCCACAGGTGGAAAGTTTTTATTCCCTTTATTACATACTTTTATGATTTTTCTTGTGCAGTAGTGACTAGACACAAGAGTATTAGATACTATCCCGACAGCTGTGATTGTTTCTTATCGGTTTATGGCAATATAACATTTTAAAACTGAATTATTTATCATTTTAATCTGAATAGGCATGTAAAAGCAGGCACATCAGCAGCACAACACACAAGTCAGACACATGCTCCAACACTACATTACCCCTTTGTTCAGACCCACTAGCCTGCTGCATGTTCTTGTGCTTGAATATCCAGCACAGCCCTCCAGATTTCATTTAATTTCATCCACAAGCACTCCCAAGTCACAGGACTGTGGACTGAGATCGAAAGTCTGCATGGCGTCAGAGGCACCAAGTCAAGATGCCGTAACTGCTTACTGTGTATCAYGTCACGGAGAGACACAGGTTAATAGGCAGGTCTGAGCACAATGTCTGCAGCATCTCCTTCTGAGAGCTTAGCAACAAATCATTACAGTCTGTATGATGTCAAGCTGTTGCCATGTCAGTAATACCAACTCTATTTTATAGTTCACGTTTCCAAAGCCAAATGCCACTCTGTTACGATCACACATATTCTCAGGCATACAGAAAAGCTGAGTCGTGTAGACACAGCTTTAAACCTGTTAATGTTTATAGGAGCTGTTGTCCAACATACTGCGAGGTGTGCTTGCTTCTCGAGAGTTTTTTTGGCGTAAATAGCAGAGCCTGAAAATGTGCCTCAGTGCATTCGGGCATGCTAGTCACAGAACCTCAACAGCTCATGAAAATACCTCCCCTCTTTGGGCAACAAGCCATACTCACATTGGTGTTGGGTCACAGAATGACGGATTATGAACAGACAGGATTTAATGAGAGGGAAAAAAAGACAAAACACAACACAAAACCAATGCTATGTTTTCTTCTAATACAGTAGAAGGTATCCAGATCTCCAGATCTTCACGGTCATGTACTTGATACTCCTATGGCAAGTCCATACTTCTAGCAACACAACTCACCTATGATTGTTCTTTTTCTTATTTTTTTTCCACAGTTTCTCCCATCTTAATCCCTCATGGAGGCCAYTATTATTATTATGCAACTCAGAACAATTCATCTAAGTACTCTCTAGTTTTCAAGTCTCTTTATTCAATCCAATATTAAGCAGGTTCCACTATGAAAGATGGGTTCTGATATGGAAAGGTGTGCGCRCACACAGGTTTAATAGTTAAAAGCTGTTTGTGTTGTTTTTAAACACTGACAGTGAAATTTGATGTAGACAAACATAGAAGGATGCAAATAGGGAAAAACAATCTAAGTTTTACATCTGCAGAAGAGGGCTTGGAGCTGACTCCTGACCAGATTGAGATCTTCAGCTCATAATAAATCRTTTAAAGAAAACTTCAACATGATACTGAGCAGAAGCCAAAGTAAATGTTCAGAATTATGAGAAAAGTAATAGAGAACTGTACTTGCCTTGGCCCAAGTAGAGTTAATTTTCTCCATGGTAGCTGGTATCATGCWATGTTTTGGATTTGTGATGAAAACAGTGTTGATAACTGAGAATTTTTAGCTATTACTGAGCAATGCTTTCACAGAGTCAAGGCTATTTTTGTTTCTCTGCTGCACCACCAGTCGGTTGGCTGGGGATACACAAGAATTTGTGAGGGGACACAGCCAGGACAGCTGACCCCAAATGACCAAAGGGATGTTCCATACCATATGGAATCATGCTCAGCATATAAAGATCAGGGAAGAAGAAGCAAGTGGGGGATGTTCTGAGTGATGATGTCTTTCCAAGTCACCATTATGCATGATGGAGCCCTGCTTTCCTGGGCATGGCTGAACACCTGCCTGCCCACAGGAAGGAGTGACTGAATTCCTTGCTTCATTTTGCTTGTGTGCACAGCTTTTGCTTTACCTATTGAACCGTCTTTATCTCTGTCATGAGTTTTTTCACTTTTAGCCTTCTGATTCTTTTCTTCATTCCACGGTGGGACAGTGAGCGAGCAGCTATGTGGGGCTGAGCTGCCTACCACAGTAGACCCTGGTGTGCCACCACATATCTCTCTTCTTGAGCACTCTGTGCTCTTCTTGTACCCCTCTCCATAGCAAAAAGGAGCTGAGAAAAGATAGCAGAGGAAAAAAAAACAACATGGAAGCCAATTACAGAAGTTGTCTCAAGCCTTYTTCTGGATGATTCCCATTACAAGGAACAACTGAAATTACTAGTCTTATGTCCAGAGTCCAGCTGAGGGTGCGTTGCAGAAGAGATCTATGGAACTGTGAAGATGTGAACAAGGAACAAATGCTCAGAGTTCACCTGCTCAAACTGATGAACCTGTGGCAGGTAAAAGTAAGAACAGTCCCTGTGAAAGAGGAAGAGAGCTGGGGAAATCCTTGCAGCAAAATACACAAATCTAGTAAATCCACATGAGATTAGAAGGGGATTGAACAAAGAAGAGAATACCAAAGACATGATGTGGTTCAGGAAGACTGTGAGCTGCCATATGTTGGAACATAATCTAGGGAAATATCACACTGTGCTTGCTGCTCTCTTACACACTTCCCTGCACCTTGCTTCTCAGATTAAGGCTGTTCTTGCATCCATTTCCATTTTTAAAGGGTTACAGAAAGCAGTTTCTTGGTTTGTCGCTTGTGTAGTAATGTCAGGGTGGTTTCTAATGGAAATATTAATTTGCAGGATGCTCAAAAATCTGCATATATAATAAGCTTCTAATTATTACAAGATCTTCATAACAGARTGTAGACATGGAAGACAGTCCACATGAAGAAGAATAATGCAGTGCTTGCCACTGCCTTGTCACTTCCCAGTACAATTTTGTTGTATAGCCTAAACTGGAGAAATAGAGTGATCTCCCACAGAGAAAAGGATAACCAAAACGAGGACAGTGTTAAAAGGTTAAGCAAAAAGAAAATACCAAGGAAGCTAACAAACTGCTTCAGGGAAGAATCAGGAGGAATTGTTACCAACAGGGCAGGGTCAAGGAAACATAATGGTTAAAGAAAACACAGCTTTCATTTGGGGAGGCGAAAGAAAACTGAAAAGGAACTTTTAGCTCCTGGTTCTTCAAAAATATCTGAAAAAAAAAAAMCCTCACAGATAAACAGGTACAAATAAAACCTCTGCCTGGAGGCCTCTCAGTTCAATAGTTCTCAAGAAACTGAACTGGCCTTTCTAATTTATTAGGCTATTCACCCCAAGAAACTAGCTTTTATGGAGCCCTAGCAACCAGAAACCACKAAGAGAGGGTCTTTGCTTACATACCGCTTTTATGCCCAAGGTCTCCCAAATTCTTAAGGCATGTTTACATCACTCTAAGAATGATAAACTGCCTTCCTCTCACAAAGTCCCAGCTACAAAAAGCAGAGAGAAGAGCCATTCGTGCAGCAGAGAGGRTCTTACCTGCAAGGAAGGCTCGTGGTGACAGGCAAGAGAAGCAAACTCTCTTGTGACTGCTGCTTGGTAAACAGACATCACCCTAAATCACGTTAATTAGTTTAATTTAGAGTCTCACAGAACACTACACAGTGGCAGGAATGCAATAGTGCAGTGCACAGCAAATGGGAAATTGCTAGTGGGCATTTTTCATTCCTGTACGTCGTAGATGTGAGTGGATGAAAAGTGTTGGTATTTCCCTGACTGTAGCTGAGTACCAAGGCTGATACCTTAAGGAACAAAAGTAGAAGCCGAGGCACAGGAAGGAGTGTAAATGAAGAAAATGTAAAATATGAATGAGTAAAATGCTCAATTGGCCTAAAACAAGAGGACTTAGGCTCTGTAGACCAGAGCAAGCCTGGAGACTGGCCGCAACTTAGTGCAAAATAGATATTTAGAGGGGTCTGCATGTTTGGAGATCTATTTCTTTGTATTTTGACATTGATTCAAACTGTGTTTCACATGGAGCCCTCTAAATCCATAAGAAAAGTATAAACGCTTGAACAGTGGAATTTTTTTTGTCCCATCTTGCTTGTGTTTAAGCTGGAAGGCTGTCAAGGATGGACGTTAGAGTGAAATAAGTTTAGGTTTGAATTATAGGTGCAACATCTTCCCTAGGCTATTTCTGAGCTTTTCCTACACTGAGAATTTTGAGGGAGTGACGGTTCAGACTGCTGTAAAACCACACAAATGGGCTCTCAGTGTGGGATGAAGCATCCCTTTGCAGAGCTAATTGAAAGAAGCAGTTCCACAATAGCTGCTCAAGGCCAGATCTCTATTGAAGACAGTTCGGCCAAAACAACTGTTGACAAAGCAGCCAATATCCGAATCAGCTGCTCGAGCCAGCCTCTGGCACACCCTGCTCTCTGCCTTGCTCGGGCTGAAATCGCAGGTCCCTGTGTGGTGCAGTGGTTCCTGGTGCTGCATTTCTGCACTCTGGGCAAAGAAACCGTCCAATTCTGGAAATGCAGCATGCTGGGAGTTGATTCCAGTGTATTGAGAAGTGCTAGATCTAATAGGTCTTATTTATAGGTTAACATTGGAATGATTTGAGAGATAATATCTATTGTTAGATCAAACTGCAGTAGCTGCAAATTGTTTAAGAAGGAAGTGTAAATCTACATGTATTTAGAGATGTAGTGCCTCAGCTGGATGCTTGCAAAGTCTGCAAATTGGGTGCTGTTTGTACTGATTTAAACTTCTTTTATCACATTAGAATAGCTCTGTGGGAGAAAGAGTGTCCTCTTCCTCTCAATGCAGTTAACAAAGCAAGATGATCAGAGCAGTTTTTCTGCAAAATTCCTCATTAAAGGATGTTGATGGATAAGCAGAAAATAATATAATGGGGAAAGGAAAAATATTACTTCACATATTCATTATTTTTTTTCCAGGATCAGAAATCAGATCCCTCATTTTACAGTGATATGTAATGTCATATTCATCTAAAAATAAATAATATATACCCCCATCAGATTAAGTGATCTTTACATTTTCTGTGTAAATTAAATCAGATTTGATCTAGAATTCACTGACACAGGCAGTGAACTCTAAAATGCTCTTTTCATCCAGATATTGTTCAGAGAAGAACTGCACTCAAATTATTTTCACTGTTTTCACCAACCTAAATGTCAAAAGAAGGAAGATGCAAAAGTGCACGAGGGCATATAATTTTTTTCATTCTGATAATTTAAGATRCTAGTGATATAAGTAGCAGTTATTTTAAGAACGGAATATACACATTTCCATCTATGCCTTTCCAAAACTACTTTTCTTGCTATACCTAACAGTCTTTGCAGTGCTCTCCACAAATTATAAACATAATTAATTGATTGTGGTCTGTATTAAACTACTCCAGCAGGGGACATCACACATGCAGCTGTCAGCTGCAAAACTCAATTCTGTCCCTCAGAGCTTTGTCTTCCACATTTACATTATGCTGCACCTGGAAGACATTTTTCACCATTACCAGACACATATAAACCGTAGCTTGAAAATATAAATAAACATACAGAGGAGCTACTCATTAAGACTCAAGCATCTATTACAGGCAGTCATCAGCACCAGACAGCACTAGACATACAGCAAAGGATGACTTTCTCTTCCATTTTATTAATGCTGTGGAAGTTTGCAAGTCTCCTGCCTAGAAATCAGTTGTCTCAAATTTTTGCTTCTTTAGCTCATTCAATTACAACCAGTGTTACTTACTTGATTACTGGACCTGTTCCTCATGAGAAAGTGGTGATCATTTAATACATCATGCACAAACACTGCTCTGCATTCTGCCCGTTGGGCTACACCAACACCATTTGCATATATAAGTTAGCACTGTGGAGCATCAAAGTTTTCCCATTTGTTCAGCAGCTGAAAACGTATGGCAGCAACTCAGTCAAAGTCTGCCTGCTGTCAGAACCTGATGACAATGAATGATTGGGTGACAATGGATGACATTAATTTCCTTTTCTTGCATACTGATGATCATCAAGCATAAAATCGCGAGTTTTGGTTAACCTGGGACTTCTAAATTCTGCTGAAACCTGTTTTAAATGACTGCTCAAGAAACAAGGAGTAATGAACTGTTTGTAGCCCCAATTACCTAATAACAGGGAAACATACTGTAGATAAATAAGCCCAAAAAAGTGTTTTAACAAATAATAATAATAAAAATATCTAAAATATTAGTAGGACTCTGGATTGGAACTTTTTTCTACCCTGTTTAGTTAATGTGTTTTGGCACTGATTCATAGCCTTATCTCCCCCGTCAGCACTAATATTTAAACTAGTGTAATTCATTAAATCATGGGTAAAGGCTGAGGAATGTTCATTATTTGGACCATAAGACTGGTTTAAATATTTTTCATACAGAAATTGTTTTGTCCTCTGACATAGACTGCCTTGAATCAGAAAACTGGCTTTATCATCAATTTTGTTCTAAGTTTGCAATGCCTTCCTCTCTATATTTTGCTATTGTAATTATATTTACTCTGAAAACATGTCATTTGTAAAACAAATACTACCCTTATCTGCTTTTAAAGTAATTTTACTTTAAAACACAAATATATTCTTTAAAGTGGTTATATTTCAAGGTTTAATATCTGACAGATAGTGAAACATGGTCGGAAGATGCACTGTCATAACTGGCTAGGACAAAACAACTTCATACTGCCCATGAATGGAGGGCTCCTTCTTTTCTTTTTTCACTCCTGGTTGCATATTCCTGAGCTCAGAGGGTCACAGAGGGACAGAATCACTAATTCATCTCCCTGAAAAGTAGCAAGAAACAAAACAGAGAGTAAATAAAAATTGAGACAGAAAGTATCTCTTTAGTATATAGAAGTGCTTTACACCATTAAATCTCTAGGAGATATAGATTCCCCAAGGGTGGAGAGCTACAAACCAGAGCCCACGACACACATCTCGTTCACACTGCTCCTGTGCCTGGGCTTGCCTATCAGCTGTACTATGAAAACATTACCACAGCATAAATGTTTAATGGTGGAGAGAGACAACGTGATTGATATAACTAGAAAGCAAATCCAGTCATGTATTGACTGCGCCATTCCACTTCCCCTGCAGCCTGACTCTGGGACTTAATGAAACAAAAGGAGTACATTAAATTCATGCTGACAACAAAAACCATAGCAGGGATCTTTGAGCTATTCTAGGAACCATCTGTAAAAGTTAGTTGGCTTAGAGCAGCAGTAAGCCAAAGTCTTCATGGGGAAATATGTGATGATGTAATGTGGTCATCCCAAATGCATGGCGATAAAACTTTACAGCACACCACACGTTGCAAGGCACTATAAAGATTTTATGGCCATGCATCTGGGATGAGTGCTTTGCTCATGAGTGATGGAGCCACCAGTGAGTTATGCAAGTCTTTGCCAGAGGAGCAGCATAGAACATAAACATTTTTATAGCACTCCATACCATCTCATGTAGTAATATGAGGATGGACTCTTCCAGTTTTACTTATTTTTGGTCTCTGTTGGAAGAGCAATGGTTAGAAAGACTGTTACATGAGGCACGGCAGAACCCACTTCCATCACCACTCCCTTCAGCAGCTATTTATATAATGGAACTTTTGTCAATTCAGTTGTACAGTTGTAATGTGGCTTACAGATGCCTGTGGTATTGCCATCACAGGCGATACCTGGACACGTGCTCATGAGGAGTAAGGAAGACAGCAGTAGCCACTGTCCTGGCAGACTTAACATCCCTCTTCTCCCACAGCAGACTTAACATCCCTCTTCTGCCACAGCCTCTGCACCTCTGTGAACACACTGCAGAACAAAGTGTAAATCATTCCACTGCATTCCTTCTGATGGGCTCTATGGGTTTTCTGGATATCAAGTATACCCAGCCAATATACAACACAATCCCTATAATTAAATTGGCACTGTACAAATCTGGGCCCCTTAGCTACGCAGTGACCTCAATAGAAGGCAATTAATCTGTCCCCCTCCCCACTTTACACCAGGCTATGCTATCCAACAACCACTTCCTCAGAGACCTACTTGAAAGGAAATGCTGCTATGCATATCCAGGATTTCATCTCATATGCTAAAAGAGAGCCTGGACTCACCTTCAAAGAAGTGCTTAGGATATTATCCAGTCTGGAGACTGCCATGGAGGGACTGCAGCTGATTATTTGAAAGAAACAGAGCTAAACCTCTAGAATCCAAAGCTAGCATGATTTTATGAAATTAATTCATTGATTCTCTTATGTTTATGTTGCATTTATCTCTCTTATATGCAATAGTGATGGCTTTCTCTGGGGGCCAGAAATCAGGATGCATTTTGCTCTTTCTTCCATGTATCCTTAAGTAGAGGCAATTTAGTGAAGAACTAATCAACACACATTAGTCTAACTGGTCATCCTGAATGGGAAAAGTCAGCAGCCAGACAAGGTCTGCTGGATGCTTTTCTTCAAAAATTGGGTTTACTTGATTTTTAAGAATTTTGTATTCTTTCTTCTTCACAATCTGGTCAAACTATCCACTAATAAAGAAAGACTACTTTGAATTGCATGAACTTTCTGTTATATTGGGCTCTTTGACTGCTGAAGTCCTACTGCGGGATATGCTACCAGTTTTAATGTTTTAGCATATTGGGGACTTGGTTTGTGAAAACAGCTATTAGAAAAAGATGTTGCAGCATGCACACTTTTGTTACATTTGTRATATATGCACTGCTGTATGTATATATGTATAAAACAAATTTTAGTACTTCAAGTAAAGAAATAAAGTGCAGAACAGTTTGAACGGCAAATGTTCTTCAACCTACAGAAAGATGGGAGGATTTATTCGTCAAATGGGTTGTATAATCTGTGAGAAGATTAGAAGGAGCTACAAAAGAGTATAAAAGAACAAGAATAACAAGAAAACCAGGACCAAATAGTTCATACTGAGCAAAAAAACCCAAAGCAAATTAGCTAAGGCTGTGTCACCTGGGAAGTATTCTTCTTCATCTTCTGCAGAGTATAACCTTGATCTGAAAAATGCTACACAAAAAAACCCAAACCAAAACAAAAAACCAAACAAACAAGAAAAAAGATACCCTCACAGTTTCCACCCTGTGCATTCTGCTTGAGAGAGGAAAAAGCAAAAATTTCTGCTTTCCATCTCTGTTCACATACCAAAAGCAGTATCTAAGACACAGGGAGATGATGTGGATTTCCTGTTGTCATGCATTGACAGAGTTGTTTAATAGGCTCCAGTCACCTGAGTAAATCTGCAGAAAACACAAGGGTTCACACCTGGCAATGAGGTCCAGTTCAAAGACAGTAGCCTTGCTATGGTGTAACTGAAGGCTTAATTTGGTCCATCGAGTGCTCCATTGCTGGCAATCACATGGGAGAAGAAAAGAATCCAGAATTTCAAGTCTAGGTCATGTTCACAGGAGCTGACAGAGAGGAACAAAATAAAGTGTCTTTTTCATTGCTCACAGAGGACATCTGATATAGAAATAATTTGGAGATAAAAGGCACGGAACCTCACAATGCCATTTCCAGAATCATTTTTCAGTGTAGAGCTGCACTTCAAACTACTGTCAGATAATCAAAGGATTTGGAGCATCAGATGATACCACTACTATCTGATGCTATTACCTTTTTGCCAGAGACCATCAGTTTATGTCACTGAAGAAGACGAAAAGCAAACAAACAATGGATGAAATTATGAACCAATTGCTCTCTCTTTCCACCCAGTGGCATGATCTAAGGGAGACCCTCATCATCTGACTTCACAAAATGAGATTAGTGGGGTCCAGAGCCATCCACCTATCAAATGCTTTGGGAGGAGCTTCTCCAAACTGTATATGTGTGTGGTTCAACACTGAAATCAGTGCTTTGTGCCTCACCTTGGACATTCCTGAATGTCTAACCTCTCGCCATAATAATCTGAAAGCTTCAGCAGTGGGAGACAACTCAACCAGAGACGAAGAAATAATGTTGGGGGAAGATGTCTATTAATCACTAACCATGTGGTTTGCAGAGCTGCACACAGGCTGGGCATGGGTCTTATGTAGCAGAGCCAAGTGTAAAAACGGGTAGCCTTTTCATACAGTTCATTGTGGCCCTAGCAGCACCAAAGCCAATTCAACAAGAGGAGCCAGCATGTGAGTAAATTGAGCAAGGCAATATTTAGAAACATAGTTGGAGGGCAAAGTATGGAAGGACACAGAGTCTTTCAAAGATGCTCAGGAGTCAGTCAGGCTCTCACACCTGTACAGACACCCTTTCTCAGCAGCTGGCAGCAGGTTCTGCTCTGCTGCTTTAAGGGAAGCTTATCTAGCTTTGCTCGCAGTCAAGCGTGAGATTAGGTTAGACGAAATATTCACATGGCTGTTTCAAAAATCTTCCGCTATTGCTTTTCTCTGTTGCTAAATGACAGTGGCTCTGTACAAAGAAGGAGTCTGGTCAAGTATCACTGTGTTTCAGAAGTGAGGAATTGCAGGTGCCTGAAACCTAGTTGGAAACATAGAATATGAGGAACTCACTGAGGTACAGCAATAAACTTACATGCTTGTCTGGGAGATGAAAGCAAAGGGCCTGGTTTGGATTTTTACCTTAGCATAGCTTCGGTGCAAGTTAAAAAAAAGCCAAACAAACACCTTTTCAGTTGTGCAGATAAGCCTACAGAAAGGCAACAGGGATACAACACTGAAATCACAAACATGGCTAGGGACTCCATCCACAGTGACGTGCACGGTAGTAAATCAATCATCTCTAGGTGCTTAAGTATACAAGGACAGGAGGTAAGAGCACCATGTGTGCCAACACTCAAAGACTCGATGCCCAGTGATAATTCTTTTTTTCAGATGGGCACTTAACGTTTGCTACACGACTGATTTTCAAAGACCTGTTGGGTATTAAAAAACCCCAAATAACCACGAGCTCATTACCATGCTTTTATCAGTACACAGCTCAACATGGAGCACCCCTGGCTTGCCACTGGTAGTCTGCAAATGCTGTAAAATAGACGGAGCAAAATCAAGCACAACACTTAGAGACTGACTATTTCTCTAAAAAAAAATATTAAGTGCTTTAATAGTTCAAGTCCCATCTTCTGTGATGAGGCTGCTGGTGAAAACTAAGCTCTGAGCTCTGCAATGGGATTGGCAACACTCACTGCAAGGCTGCCTTGATTTTCAAGGAGGACGACTAGCTCAACCACAATGCAGACCTCTGCATTTACGCTATGTTTGCATATTAGTTTAAACTGATAATTTCTCTGATAACATCCTGCTTACCTTGGTAAATGAGGTGAGGCTTGTTTATTATTTTCTTGTCATTCAGAAGTATGCACTTAAAAGAAGAAAGAAGACTTGCAGAATAAAAGGGAGAATGTCTGGAATCCAAAGTTGAAAACTTCTGTAAATATTTCCATTAATCTCATGGTTTAAACCAATGTGTTTTCTTCTCCTATAAACAAAGTCAAGTTAAAATGCCACCAAACATACTTAAGCAATCTAGCATTCTATGTGTTCTGTCTTCTTGTTGTACATGGTAAGGAAGTGAAAAAAATTAGAAGATGAGAAAGAGTTAACTATGTGCTGCTGTCAAGCTGAGTGATGACACAGGTAGGACATAATTCCATCCCAGCACTTCAAACTAACCTGTGAATTCCAGATATTGTACTGAGTCCAGATTTGAGATGTGGCTGGTTTGGGATCCATTGTCTCCCATTTGAAGGACTTGGTGCAGGGAGAGTTATGGAGGAAAACACAAAGGCAAATAAGAAAATTAAGCTAATATTTTTTGAAACATCAAATGAAAGTTACTTCTAACAATGGAGAATCCCCCAAAGGGAAGGAATAAGAGTCCTTTTATTTCAGCCAATAAATCTGCTCAAGACTGATGTTCAAGAGTTGTAATCTTACATTGACAGAGCAATGGGCTACATGACTCAAAGCTTTTCTGTTTGCTGTGGAACAGGTTTTTTCTCTCCTAGTGCAAATGTCCTGAAATTTCAGAATGACAGTGTTGGAATTGAGTAGAAGGTGGCACTGTAATATGATTAGCTGAGATTCTTCAAGACAGGAGTCACACCTTGAGCTCAGATTAGCTTGCCACAGCTCTCCCTCCACTTTGGAATGAACTAGACCAAAGCATAATTCCCTTCCTATTCCAGCACATCAGCTTCTAGTAAGAGGGTCAAACCCCTCTAGTGTCCCCAGGAAGAAGATTCTGAGCTACCCACGAGAGGCTGGGACTGACATGGCTCTTCATGACATTACATAAAACAACTTGAATTTGCAGTGGAATACCAAGACTGAATTTCAATTTGACTATCCCACTTCGTCACCATAAATAGTAAAACACACTGTTTGGCCCTGTGATCCCTCAGAGGTACAGATACACATATCACTCCCAGTGGTTCAATGGTATCTTTCATGAGAGAGAAACTGTCTTCATCTCTTGCTGGACATCAGTGAGTTTAGGGCATTAAGAACAGGTCTTTCATGAGACCCTTCGGCAAAATGATCATATTAATTTTGCAATTAAACAAAAATTACAAAGACAAAAAGCAGTGTGCACAGAATTGAACAGAAGAGAATCAGATAGAATTTTTCACTGGCTTGTCATACCTCCAATATGGCAAAACACCCTGAAATGTAGAAAACCAAATAGCAACAAAAGTTTGCATTTCAGATACCACCAAGACAGAAAATATAATCTGGTACATGCAACCTCTTCTTGTTTTTTTTATTTAAAATTATCATGAGATCTTTACCTTCTTCCCAGTTGTAAGTCATAAACAAACAGATAAAGTGACTCATCTTATGGTCTTATCCAAAGGAAAACATTTCCTAATAAATCACAGAGCCAAAGATGAAAACCCTGAGGCTATATCTCTACCTATACTAGTGAAGGAAACACGCCAGGACCCGTTTTCTGGCTCTGAGATCAGCTGACGTAATGCAGCCACGTGTCTTGTACTAAGTTCTCTTGGCCTCCAAAACAGGGTCATCCAAACTGCCACAGCAAGTACAGTCCCTGGCAATTGCTAAGCCTGAAAAGTCTTTGAGAAAATGCTAGTTATTCTGGCTGAAAACAGTGCCAGGGACAATTTCAACAAGTGCCTGGGAACATTGCGACTTCATATAATTCAGCAGCATAGGTGCGGCCTAAGTCTCAATTATCAGAACTTGATTTAAATCTGTACAAGTAACAGCAAAGCAGGAAGTTAGATCTGGGACTTTTACATATGGGACTATCTTTAAACTGAGTGTCTGACTCATTATGAAAAGGAGACTCACTGTGAAAGTCACAGCAGGATTAAGCATCCTGGCGTTTGAGAGATGTTCAGATCTAGGTTATCTGGGTCTGAGATTATGCTTAAAGTATATCTCTAACTGAAACACTCTGCTGACATCAGTCTTGAGAARTGAGTATAAGGTACTTTCCTACTGCAACCACAACAGTAAGTATTAATGCCCAGAGACCAGTGTTGCTTCACTGCAATGGACCCATACGGAATTTATTGTACCTGGAGAACTGCCTCTGAAAATCTTAAGAAAAACCCGTGAAACTGACCTTACATAGCTCCTTGGTTATGAATGATAATACCACCAAGTCCTTGTGTTCTGGTCTTCAAGATTACAGAGGCAGACTGAAGCATATAACATCGGCACGGAGGTATTGCAAACTGCTTCTGATTAGGCAGACCAGTATACACACAAAGATTTAATCAAATGCTGAGCAAAAGATCAAAGGGAATTAGAGATGTATAGCTCTGAAACGAAGACCAGATTTCTTTGCTCTTTTCTTCCTATGATCCCCAATTCCTTTTAAACCAGTAGGAATTCCAGAAGATTCATGCCAATAACAAGAGCTGGTTCTGTCTGTGCTTATGMGTTTCAAAAAGAAGCTGTTCTCAAAGATTAGAATCTACACAGTTCTCCAAAATCTGTTTATTCACTATGTTTTTAAAGTCAAACATACTCAATTGACAAAGCACTTTACTCAGGTAGTCAAGAGAAAAGCAACTCACACAGGGTAAGTAAGCAGGAGCAAAGTGAAAGGTGGAGCATGGCAGCTGTTAAACATAATCCCAGTCAGGGTGTCAGATTGTTTTTGTCTCTCACAAGCCCTGTGGCTCCCCTTAATTTCAGAGACTGACTGCTCTTTTTACTCCCACAGCTGTTGTAGTCATGAGCATTATCCCTGCAACTCCTTCTACTTCTGCAAAAGGTTATGCATGAGCAAAATCTGCAAAGCCCTCTGTTTCTCTTGAGAGGAATGCAGTCTCACTTCTCCTTAATGCAATAGCATTAGCATAATGTTTTGGAGGGGAGTCCTATCAATAAGGATAGAAACCAAGCCAGTCCTGTGGAAGGTATTGTCCCAGTGATTAAAAAGCCCAGAGGCAAAATGTCGGCTGAAGGACAGACTAACATCACAGCAGTTGGAAAGCTCAGGAAAAGTCTCATAGAAGTTCTTCTCATTCRCCGGGATATCTGAATTAGGGACACATTGCCTGACTTGTTTTTCCTCTCTGCCTATTTGCTCTATAAATCCAAGATCTGAGATTTAAATGGCTGCTTGACATGTCTGTTTTAAGCAATTTCACCTCAAGGGACTTCCTTCGGCTTTGGTTGTTTACCAAAGTGCTGACCCTCGAACTTTATTTCCCTATTAATCTTATCTTTTACAGATCTCTAGGAAGTTAACATATGAATCAGTGTCACCAGAGTGACTGAACAAGGTAAACTTAATAATCCAGTCTGTGTTTTTACATATTTACATAGAAGAGTGAAGCAAATGTAGGAGATTGATCTATGTTTGATCTTAAAGGACATGAGAACATGATGTCCTGATTTTGCTAGATGGAGTGCTTCTGCTTTCTCTAACAACATTCTTATGGCAAAATCCTAGAAGTGATATAAAAAAACACCATTTGAAGAATAAATGATTAGTTCATTTCAAGGCAATAGGTGTATCTTGGGCTAAATATAAATTTGGTCACAAAAGGCTGATAACTTATTTACTCAAATAAAAGTTATTGACAGGTTAAAGTATCTTTAAGCTTCTTTTTCTTTATCCTGAAATATTTCCACTCTAAATATTCCTCCTCTGCTTCTGCTTCACAAACATTGAAATAATCTGTTTCTGCTCCTGATTACAGCTGATATAAGCAGTGGAAAGAGAGGATGTTAGGACTGTTAGTACAAAGTTAGGACTGATAGTACAAAGACATAAGGCAACATTATGCCTCCTTTCTGTCCCTGTTCCTATAGACCTAGCTTCTGCTCTCTTCTGATTGACTGAAGGTTAAAATGAGAAAAGTCAACACCCATCGCTAATAATAAAGTGTTAGGAAAACAGTGGAATTTCTCTTTACATTTTTAAGAAATTCATATTAAGAAGTCAAGGTGGGAGAGCAAGGAGGCACTTTCCTCCAAGGCAAAACTTAAATGTCAGTATAGATTATCAGAAAAACTGCGTTATTTTGTGCTCATTCCTATGCCAAAAAAATCCAAGCACAAGCTTAATTATAGTAATCAAACACGGATAGAGGATAGATTGCCAGCGTTATTTTCTTCAAAGGATTGATATAAGCAGTACAAGCAGTCTCCATTTGCTGATAAGTCTGCACCTACATTAGTACATTTTGTCATCATGGTTATAAAAGCAAACCTTTCCCCAGTGTTGGGTAAGACCTCATTTGGAAATCACAGAACAGAGAAATCGTTACTTAATTGCCAGTGAAAGGGCAGAGAAAATACTTAAGTTGCTCCCTACTTTTAAGAAAGGTTTAGTCTTTGCGCCACATCCATGAGTTATATCTGCAATCGTTATTTACATATGTTAACACACAGCCTCTGCCTTTTTTCTTGTAGCCATATTCTCTCAATTTGGGGAGAGTCCTATAATCAAGTAGACTCCAAGGTCCAGGCTGCACAGCTCAGGTTTTTACATGCTATGCTATAGGCTTATCCTAGAGAAGGATCTGGTAATTTTACAGGTGTCCCTAATTTGCTTACATGAAAACAAGGTTAAAACTTACAAACTGGTTGGGCAATGCCAAGGCAGCCGAGCTGGCCACGTGGGTGTCCATCTGCTCTGGGCATGAATCTGTAGGTACAAGGGSCTGCTGTGAAACACTGTCACAAAATTAAACACAGGAGTGTCCTTCTGCTTCATGTTCACTAAATCCTCGATGACTGACATTTCCTGAAGCAGGCAGCATGGAGGGTCTCAATACCACACCTAAATCACAACTGGCTACTTAGTTTTCTACATTATGTCATTCCCTGTACTCTCGCTGAGAAGTCTAAACAGAAATAAAGCTCTTTCATATTCAGTACCTGGTTATTTCCAAATAAGCATATAATGATTGTGAAAACCATTATCACACATTCATTTTTATAATTTCTTGCCTAGAGAATTTCCCCATAGCCACTAATATGTCTCTCTAATTGCTATCAGAAACAGTGCTTCCACCCTCCACCTCCTCAGTTCTCCTCAACTTTTCTCACCATGTGAGAAAGTGTTTCCCAGCCCCAAAACCCACAAACTTCTTCCTTATAAATCTTCCCTAATTCCAAAATGACAGCAATACAGTGTGACAGGAAAGGGAGCTAGAAACTGAGAGCATGCAAAATGTCAAGCTAAAGTTTTCATTGAAAACTGAAAAAGAGCTTTGGGTTTCAGTTCTACTATTCAAAAAGCTCTTGCCTTCAGCTTTTAATTTCCATTTGATTTCCAGTATTTTYTGGTTTTGGAAAAATACACAAGATCAGAGCCAAAATAAAGGAAGATCTGTTCCTAATGGTATGTTCACCASTTCTGGAAACAGAAAGTCACAAGAATTTGGATCAGCTTAGGTGGCTGGAAAACATTCATATTCTTTAAATATTTTTCCAAAGTGAACTTTCAAAGTTTTCAACATGTAAGTTTTACCAAAATAGATAGCTGCATGTTTGACTGGAATCTTACACAACTCCTAAGCAGCTTTTTTCATCATTGCACAGTATTGTGATATTCACACCCCTTTTGACTTGAGACACACAGTCCTCCTACACATCCATGACAGATTGATACAAGTATAAAAGTTAATGCTCAATTCTAATAATTTAACACACATGCCATGTAATAAACCRTTGGGCTTCAATCCCACAAACTTTTGCACACCTAAGAAAACCAGTTTCCATGAATTATGTGGAAGAAATGAGGAACTTAAATCTTTCCGTGCTTGTTTTCAGAACCAGGTTGTTAACCACACAGTAACATATGCTCTTCATAGGTTTTACGAGTAAAGTAAAGATGGCCATTTATCACTGACTTTTGCAATTACAAAATATCACTCATGCTAATTCTTTCACAGTAATATCTTCTTTCATGACCTGCCTTCTTCAGGGAGTCTTGTTTGGAATCATTATTTTTAAACTAAAACTCATGTGTTCCACTGCATTTCTTACTCCTCCTTGACCTGCCCCTGTCCACAGTAGAGCATAAAGGAGACCAGTGCCTTCCCTTCTCCACAGTAGAGCACGGAGGAGCCCAATGCCTTCACTCCTGGCTGCAAGTGAGCTTGACATGCCAGTGCAAACTTGTCCCTCCTGGGATGTGAACAGTGAGAGCCAGGTGCTATCACACATCCATCCTGGCACTTGGCTACTGCTGAGACCAGGATATGGAGACAGCCAGATCTCTAGTCAGACACAGAACAACTGCTTTTACCTACATTTGGTTGGCCTCCACTGCAGATAAATGAGGAACAGCTCTCAAAGTGAAGGGCTTGGCRACAGCCATGTCTTAAACCAGTACAATTAGGTCTGTCCCAGTCAATCTGTCATGGCACTGAGCTCCCAGTTTGACATAATATCACTGTTCTGAACAGTAAAATAAAAGAAAGCCACACAAATCAAGCAATTAGAGCTAAAGTTTTCATATCTGCGTGAATCTCAAAGCAACATCTGTCAAGGATTATTAGTGCCACAGTGAAGAATTAAAAATCTCACTGCTAGGATTTCTAACTCACAGTTGTCCTGCTTCCTTCTGTCCATTGCCCTGTCGTAATATTTCAGTTGTGCAATTACAAAGTCTTGCCTCGTTAACCACATCCCACCTATCAAACCATTTTACCTTCCTAGTACAGTATTTTGTCATCCTGATCTTATTGTCCTGTGTTACATTGCTTACCATCTTCTATCGGATTTGGTGGTTTTTATCCCAGGTCCCTGCCTTTCATCACACTGTTTATGCATGGTGCTTGTGTTTGCATTGTCCTCAGTAGACTGTCTTTCATACACAGAATATTTAAATGAGAAAAAATTCAAGGACAAGTCAAGTTTACACAAAGTTATTCTACAGATTCAATCATTTTTTTGCTGAGCTAACTGAACAGTTGTTAATAGACTACAGCATCAATGCAATTCCCATACAAAACCCAAAGGAAGACTTGTTCTTTTCCCTGGAAACTTTTCTTTTAAATTAGTAATCAACAATGTAGTTAGGATACACTAAGGATAAGTTAAAATGACATATAGTAAAAACAATGCACTTAAATCAGGTTGTTCCTTAGGAGCCTCTTACCCAATTTTGCTACTTGTATTTCATTCTTCAGTTTTTGTTTTATATTGTTTTTGATGATTAGCAAGAGGAGGATTCTTTCTGAACACATYTAAGATGTTTCCATGCCACAATGAAATTACTTGAGTTTAAATTATTATTTAAACTAAGTTGTTGATGTTGTGGTACAAACCACCTAATTGTAAAGAATTAGTAGATGATGCCTTCTTCAGGTTACTGGAAGAAATTTCACTCTCACAGGCCCTTGTCCTCACAGGGGACTTGAACCACCCCAACATGTGCTGGAGGGATAGTAGAGCAGGAAGAAAACCCGGGAGGTTTCTGAAGTTTATCAATGATAACTTCCTGGAGCATGTGCACTGGTACATGCGGCGGGCCAACTGACTGGAAAGCACCTTTGCAGAGAAGGACCTTAATGACCTGGTGAACAAGCTGAACATGAGCTTGCAAAGTGCCCCTATAACAAAGAAAGCCAACATCCTCACGGGCTGCACGAGGAAGAGCATCACCAGCTGATTGATGGGGGTGATCCTTCCCCTCTACTCAACAGTGGTGAGACACATCTGGAGTGCTGGGTCCACTTCTGGACTTCACAGCACAAGAAGGACATGGATATACTGGAGTCCAGTGAAGGGCAACAAAAGTGACTAAACCAATGGAGCATCTGTAATACAAGGAGAGACTGAGAGAATGGGGRCTGTTTAGCCTGGAGAAGARATGGCTCAGAAAGGTCTTATGAATTAAGTCTATAGATGCTTGATGGGGAGAAGTAAAGGAAACAGAGCCAGACTTTTCTCAGTAGTGCCCCATAAAAAGACATGRGTCCATGAATATACAATGAAATGCAAGAARGYCTATTTAAAAATAAGAAAATACTTYTTTAATTGTAAGAGTGATTGAACCAAATTATCCAGAGAGGTCACAGAGTCACAATCCTTGGAAATATTGAAAACTTGAGTGTACACTGCCCTGACCTGCTCTAGGTGACCCTGCCCTAGGCAGCAATTTTGGACTGAGCAATCTCAAGGTGCCTTCCAAACTCAGCCTTCTTCATTTCTGTGAACTATCTTTATTTGAATGCTCAGTGAGTAGGCTCCAGTCACCCAGCCTTAGGTACCCAGTTTGCCCTTCCTTCGGTGCTCTAGATGTGAAGGTAAAAGGTCTTTCTCTAATCAATAGAACGATGCTAATATCTCTAGTGGCAAATTTTACCTGCCTAAGCATGAGGGGCTTTTAAGTTAAAGCACAAGGCTGTTAGCTGAATTACATAGACTGGAATTCATCCATTGATTTTTCTGCTGACTGAAGGCTACAACTCCAAATAGTCTACTGAACAAGGGAATTTAACCGAAGTTCAGGTGCTATGTTTATCAGAGAGTTATTATTCAAATAACTGGAGCTAGTACAAAAGTCTCATCCATGGCTGAGTTTATTGTACCTCACTGCCATTCAGCTGATGCACTACAATGCCTTACCCTTAAGTAAATTATGCATGTGTCTGAATCAGTTCTGAGTTCGGAGTTATCAGAAAGCAAGTCCAAGTGCCCATGCAAACACACATTCCTGCCTACACCATTTTTCCTGCCCCCACCACTCTACCTCTAGAGCACACCTAAACAAGCAACAACCAACTTGCTAACACAGTAGAAAAGAAATGCTTTTTCTCACTAGATTGATTTTCTACTAGTTAAGCAAGTTTGCCCTGACTTGGAGCAAGATCATAGGAAGCACACAGTCAGCTCAACAGAGAGGTCAGGGTTGCAAAGCAAAGAATTTTAGGTAAAAGGGAGGGAAATGGGACACAGAGTGATGGGGTCAAACTGCCCTGGAGGCATCACTGAACCTCCAAACTGGCTCAAGCTGTGTCAGGTAGCTTTACCCTTAGCGAGCAATCCTAATTCATAACACCCCCAGGCATAAACAGGTGACGAAAATGAAACTCTCAGTCACAGACAAAGGAGAATATGGCACTGGAAAAATGAAACCACAATGTGGATTTTCTTCTTTGAGCACACAGTGCAACACAATGCACACATGTGTCCTCGTCCAGGGGGATGCAGGAGAGCAGACAACCAAGGCTAACATCACTAGCAGAACAAGGCAGGCCTCCATGTCACCCTGGCAGGAGAAAAAGCTGAACAAGACCGAACAGAACAGAACTTTTTAGATCTGCACAAGTGGGTTGGCTTGATATACCACAAGAGAAAGAGCCAAAGCAGGGAAAGAAGTTGTTGTAATAGTTGGTGCTTCATTTCAGGCTTGCACTATTTTCCACCAATATTGTTAGACTTTAAACAAAGTTCCACATGGTCAAAACAGCTGCTGAGAACAGAAAACTGCAGCAGGCAATGTATAGTATTAGTTCATATCTTCCAGGCACCTGCAACAAAAAAATTGCCCTTCCTAGTGGCATCATGGCAAAAACATGCTTTTTTTCAAACTAAAGATATGAAATCCTAAATAAGTGTGTAAAAAAAGAATCCAGAGAAATACCATGTCTGTTCATTTAATTCTACACGTAAACATATATATCCCAAGTTTGAGAGTTGAATCACTGACATTAAAGAGCTAAAAATGCAAAGTCTAATATATCATTTTTGTTTCACTGCCCTGAGTAGACAGAATCACATCTTTTTTCATGTTTTGTCTATTCTTCTATTCTCATTTAAAGCATTTTCTGGGAAGAAACTGACAGCCCTCCCCAGTTTTCTCTTGAAAAAAGAGGAGCCACTGTTGTTGTAAACGTCAGTTGTGCTTTGAACACTTATTTGTTCAATGTGGTGAAATAAACAGTTGTTACTGTTGAATTTTATTACAAAAATAGCAACTTGTCATTAGATTATTCACTCGTTTAGGAAAATCGTTGTCTTCCTATAATGTGTTAGGTAAAACTTTTGGAAAACTGGAGCTTTAAAAGTTATATAAATTTAAGTTTTCATATGTAGCAATGAAAGTAGCTTTCCCATTCAGCAAGGATGTCACTGAGTAACGAACAGCATCTTGATGAGATGCATTTTCTTGGATTTGTACCTGCAAAAAAACAGTGGTTATAGAATTAGTTTCCCTGACCACATGTCTAACTATTTGAGTGCCCTTGGCATCGCTCTGTCTCATGCCAGTCACTACTCTCCTAGGTAATACACAGACATTATTTGGAGGATGGCACATGCTTGGGACTTGTCCACATAGATACTTGCAGCAGAATGAACTCATTATGGAGCAGAACTAAAATTAATTATAAAAAGAAGAACCAACCTCTCTGTGAGGTACAGAGAGCAGTCCTTGGTGTGTCTGATTAATTACATTAGAAGTAGTCATAGGGTCCCTGGGAAGTATTTTGAAAAACTACCAGCCTGCTCCTTGACCGTTGTTTTAAACCTACGTAAAACCATCAACTTCAGTGTAGTGGCCCTTACAGATCAGCCCTGTGGCAGATAGTGGAGATATATAACATAAAGATAGTGCCCAGCTAAAAATTATGGGGGTTTTGGCTTGAACTTCCTGTTGCTATAATTTGTTTGGTTTAAGCATTTAGTCTAGTATATGTTGGGGAGAGGGGGTTCCAGCCTTTTTCTGAATTTATGATTAGCAAACAAGAAAACAATTTCACTTTCCTGAATTTATGATTAGCAAACAAGAAAACAATCAAGGCAGAGACAGATAAGACAACTGCAAGTAAGAAAACACAAGATAGCTATAATTATATTTGTTTTCTTGATTAGATTGCAAAAAGGTGTTTTTCTCTCACCCAGCAATTTTGTTAAATGAGTGAATTGATAAAAATAAATAAATGATGGTATGGTAGAAAAGCATTATCTGCAGCATGAACACAGGAGGGGTGAAATCAACTTATTTAGATAGATGACATTAAACAAGTGCTAACAAAACTTTTAATACCTCTCCTGGCTTTTTAACTATTAGTAATTATGTGCTATCTGACAACAGAATCTCAGAATTTAAAAAATATTTTCATGATTTTTAGGATCCTTTGGCAATCCGTGTTTTAGTCTTCTATGTTTGTAAACATAGGTGCTCTCATTACAACCTCAGAGAGCCACAGAGACCCATGTGTTCAATGCAGTTCTCACCAGGGTAGAAGGTTACTTAGAGCCTTGGTCATCATTTCATGGAAATCTCACCTGGCATTAGGAAAAAGCCTCTGGGATATTTGTGAAGAACATACAAACACTGCCATGCTCCTTTCSAAAGAAAAGCAGGGAAAAGAGAAAAGACTTCGCAGTTGCAACACCTATGAACAAGTACTTCAAAAAGTAGTAAGGGGAAGGATTTATGATTTAGGCAGTAAGTTTATTCATAATGAAACTATGAGGAATGTGCTTTGATGACCACACAGCAATACAAGAAAAGTAGTGAACAAGCAGGAGAAGGTGTTAAAGGGATTAAACTTCTGATTTAATTGCCGCAAAAGACCTAGTCAACTAGTTCACTTGGCTTGAACATAAGCATGCACAACTGATTTGAGAGCAGCCCTGCAGAGAGGCACCTGGGGGTACTGGTGGATGAAAAGCTGGACATGACCCAGCAATGTGCACTTGCAGCCCAGAAAGCYGACTGTATCCTGGGCTGCATCAAAATGAGAGTGGCCAGCAGGTAGAGGGAAGTGATTCTCCCCCTCCAGTCTCATGAGACCCCATTGGGAGTACTGTGTCCAAATSTGAAGGCCCGATTATGAGAAGGGCATGGACCCGTTGGAGTGAACCCAGAGGAGAACCACAAAAAATTATCATAGGAATGAAACACCTCTCCTGTGAGGAAAGGCTGAGAGAGTTGGGGCTGTTCAGCCTAGAGAAGGCTCCAGGGAGACCTTATTAGTCTTTCAGTACATAAAGGGAGTCTATAAGAAAGATGGGGATAAATTTTTTAGTAGGGCCTGTAGTGATAGGACAAGAGGTAATGGTTTTAAACTAAAAGAGGGTAGATTCAGACTAGATCTAAGGAAAAAAATGTTTATGATGAGGGTGGAAAAACACTGGCACATGTTGCCCAGAGAGGTGGTGCATGCCACATCCCTGGAAACACTCAAGGCCAGGTTGGACGACACGCTGAGCAACCTGATCTAGTTGAAGATGTCCCTGCTGATTGCAGGTGAGTTTGGACTAGATGAGCTTTAAAGGTCCCTTCCAACCCAAACAATTCAATGATTCTAAGTACAGATTCTACATATATGCACAGGGAAAAAGAACAGTAGATATTACCTTGCATTTGAAATGCAAGTTGGATGACAGCGTCCACAAAATACTAGATCAGCAGAACTGTCCAGCTAATTAAGGACAACAGACTTGAATAGGGAAAATTTTAAGAAATTCTGGGAACTAGTAGATAAGATCCAAAAAGTCTAAAGCTTCTTAAAGAAAAGAAAACTATCTCAATGCAGAAAATAAAATAAATTGAAAAAGAATAGGTGGGTAAATGATCAGCCCTTCAGTGATCTAAAAATCAAATCACATAGAAACTGTAAATTAGGCAGAACTGATACAGCAGAATTTCAAAGAGCTTACACAGACA
Organism: Amblyornis subalaris; assembly: GCA_018881555.1. NCBI lineage: Eukaryota > Metazoa > Chordata > Aves > Passeriformes > Ptilonorhynchidae > Amblyornis > Amblyornis subalaris. The sequence continues at coordinate 22,974,556 of JACAXG010000002.1, read as the reverse complement.
AAAGGCAAAGAGCACAAAGACCAGGGCTGCAAATGAGATATCACAAGCAAGAGAAAACATGTAGATTGGAATGGAAACCCAGGGAAAGGTTTCCTACTCTGTAGTTAGTAGGCATTTATAGTCCAATGTCACCAAGAAAGAAAAATATGTCACTCCCATGTCAGGCAGTTAGTATAACTGGTACCAGTGAGAAAGGAACGAGAAGTCAGATGCAGCAGTGGAAGACTAGATTAGAAAATACTGTATAAATTAGTTGTTTTCACATTAGTTCAGCCTAAAGAGTTTCAGTCCCATGTGTAAAAAACAAGTACCTGGACAACCTCAGAACCATCAGCAGTTGCCACCGAGGGCTCATGAACGATGGAGAGATATTCCAGAAAATAAGGCAAATGTAATGCCGACATTCTTCCTTCTTAGGAAAAAAATGGAAAAAATATTCAATGTGTAAGCCCCTGCAAAATGACAATGAAATAAGTAGCAGTCAAGAACAACTCAAGGCAAGAAAATCTCATTTCCACCCCTGATGGAGTAATGGATCTCATAGACAGGAGGGAAGCACTACCTTTGAAATACTTTGATTTCAGTACAGCTTCAGGCACTGCCTCACATGACTCTCACAAGCAAGTGCAGATTAGAAGGTGCACACCACAGAGGTGTATCTGCTGGATTCCCTAAGAGTCTGCCCTGGGTCTTATGTTTGCACAATTTACTGCTTGCACCAATGGTTTGGATCAAAGAATACAAACTAGGCCTGCCACAGGAAGGGTCACAAATGCCAGGGGACAGGATTAGAATTCTAATCTAAAGCCTCTTACCAAATATGAAAAATGGTCATGGAGAAAAAAGATGCACTGCAGCCAGGACAAACAAATAAAGGTCTGTGCTTAAGTAGGAATAATCCACTACATAAATACAGAGCGTACAATAACCACTTCAGCAGTCAGCATGGAGAAAAGGATTTGGCATTACGAATTACCATCTGAACTTGTGTCAACGATGTCACAAAGTCGCAAAGCAAGGCAAGCAGCATGTAAAAACTAAAGGCAAATATGATCTATAAGCATGACTACCCACTGTCAGCATAGATGAATGCGTCTTTTAAGCCGTGGTAGTACAGTAAAGCACAAGTACAGCATAAGGGAGGACCTTATCATATATTCCCACTGGAGGCTTTAAGCATTGGTTTGACAAGCACCTGTTGGGAACTGTACAGCTATGGTTGATCCTGCCTTTGGGCAGGTGATTGGACTCCATGGCCTTTTAAGGTTCTCAGCCTTACCACTTAGGAGTTCTGTCATCAGTGAAACCTTCCAGCACAGCTGAAACTTGCAGTGGCTGGTCTGCTAATACTATTCTGGTGTTCAGACGGCAGCAATGGTGCTGGGAGTTGTCCTCTAAACAGCACACACAGTGAAATGATCCTTCTTCACCTCTCTCTATGAGTTCTGGTTTTAGAGGGGAACTCCACTCAAATACTGAAACTATGGTGTAGTGTTTTGACACTTTGAGACTGAGACAAAGGCCAACACGTCCTGATTTCCTTAAAAAAAACACACAAATTTTCTTGTATTTTGTCTTAGGATTTAGGAGGGAGGAGAGAGTAAAACAGAGCAGCCTGCATCCATTCAAAGACAGCAATGAAATACCTGCACAGATGAGGTGGTTAAACAAGCAGAATAAAATCAGAACTTGTAGGCCGTGTGGCCAAATTTGACTCTCATCCTTCAAAGAAATTTACAAAAGAAATTCAACAATTACAAAATTCAATTCAACAATAGTGACAGAATGAGTTAGGTAGATAAGAGATTTTAGAGACTCTGGATGAAAGAGGTCATGATAATTGTGGGAAGTCCCAGAGGCTACAGGTGAAGACTTTTCTTTCTCTCCTTCTGCCTTTCCCACTTCGCCATTCACTTCAATAGACCTCCCTCTTCCTTTCCCAGAAGGGACTTACCCAGGAGCTGAAATTCAGTCATGCCTAAATGATTTTTCATCTTCCTTCTCTCACAGGAGCTTTCCTCCTACTCCCACTAATAGTTCCTCATCTACCTCCCCCTCCACCTTCTCGGTTCGGTGTCCCCTTGCACATCTCCATGGGGGTCTGGGCAGGAGTTGGCATGGCCCCTGTTGGAAGCAAGAGGCAGGGAAGGGAATGATGCACCAGGGCAATCTGTGCTGCCTGCAGGAGCCTCTCCCTCCCACCATCCCAGTAGTGCCAGCAAAGACAGCAGCTGAAGTCTTGTCAGGCAAGGAAAGAAACAAGGGGCAGAAGCTGCTGTCTTCAGCACTCTGCTCCTGCAGGCAGCTGCCTAGGTTGGATTTATAGAAAGCCCACTGTGGCTTGTCTGTGGGGGCAACATACAGAAGTGCCTGCTGCCTAAATAATCCCCAGTCTTAGAGCGTTGCACTTGTCCCTTTTTCTTGGGGAGCAGCTTATCCTTCTTGTCTTTAAACCTCTTGATTTGGGTTTCTTTGACTTTTTATCATAGTAGAGTTCCAGTCTGCAGCAAAGTGTGTATAATGGATGTCCTGATGCCATAGACATCTTCATCACACAAAGCAAAACAAATAGAGAAGATTTGAAAAAAATCGTCAAGAAGTATATGTTGCTTCTTTGAAATCATTACTGGTGAAAATCACAAGGAAAATAAATTAAAAGTTCCCAAATTCCTTTTCAATTAAATTGCATATAGAGTACCTGAAGTAACAGATACTGGATCAGAGCTGTTACAGCTAAAACAAACAGCATACTCACATTTTATATCTAGAAATTAGAATTCTTTCCATCATTGCATTCTTGAGTCTTATGCACTAATTTAGCTACAATGCAGCAGAGCTCACACTGCAGTAATAGAATATTGATTGTACAATGTTCAGAGGCAAAGAACTCTTGTTGCTGAACTTTATACACATGCATGTTGTTGCACTAAGAAATCCACATCAATATTCCTTGCCAAATATATCAAATCACCACTGGGCCTGCTGATGATTTAATTACAAAATATAGAATTTTTGGTGGGACAGAGTCAAGTTCTCATTAAACTAAAATTCCAGTAATAGAAATGACCTTGAGTAAAGGAAAAGATTAAACGTTCAAACTCAGGAGAGTATGGTGCTCATTCAGTTCTATTTCTTTGCTAGTTTGTTAATATATAGCAACATACTTCAGAGTTGCCAGGGACTTCTCTAAAGATGAATAATATGCCTGTAGTGCAAATTTCACATCCTAATTCAAAGTAACCTGCGTTTTTGTAGGTCTTCATCAGTCTGAAGCCCACTGTTAAATGAGCAATAATGAACCAGTGGTCACTGTGTGAACATTATCCCTCAGAACAGCTTCCTGAAACACCTCTTCAAAACAAACCAATCATAATACAGGAGTAATTTGAGAGTAATGCAGACTGCTTGACCCACATTCCTTGCTCCTACCTCTCCCACAGGCCACACATCCCACTGGACAGCTGAGAGGCACCTCCAGCATCCACTGCTGCTCAGTTTCTTGCTTCTGTTTCACCACTGAATCTAATCACTCTCCAAAAGATCACCTCTTAAGTCCTCTGTAGGATTTCCTGACATGGCATGAATATAACACCAATATTATATGTATTTTAAGGCAATTTCTATGCAATGGCAGTTATACAAAAATGTATGCATAGTCAAGATTTTCCTTGAGGTTTTGTTTCATTGGTGGTGGTGGAGGGAGGATTAGGCATTTAATAAACTACCACTGAAAACACCTAGACAAAATACTGGACTGATGGTCTGATCCCCTAAGGCAATTTCCATATTTCTGTCTTCTCATTTGGAAGAGAATAACATTACTCTATTTTGTTCACTGAGCAATATCCTACCTATGATGTATTATGAACATACATATCCATTGAGCATACTCTGGGATTGCAAGTATCTTTAAAAAAATCACTGGAAATAACTTCAAGACACTCAGAATACTTGCACTGATTTTTAACTATGCAATGCACAGAACTTTATAAGCAAAGGAGTTTTGTATTTTCACATTTTTGACTACAGATATATTTCAGTAGCCCCTGTAATAGCATTTACTGTTAAAATAATAGCATAGAAATAGAGTGAGATCCTGCCCCCATTCATTTGCTTCTCTTCTCCTATTATGCTTTTACTGTCCTTTCATCCTGCAGAGACAAATGTTGATTGCTCCCCACCAATTACCAGTTCCCACAACAATATACAGAACAGGAGTAAAAAAATATTACAACCTGTGTTTTTGTCATCTTCTCTGAGTTCCCATTAACTGTYAACTACAACATTTGACTTCAGAGGCAAATCTCCTTTAGAGGAGGAGAGATTGGTACCATTAGGAGTTCAACCTTCCACCAATAACAAATTTTTCCTTTAAAATGCTTATAGTTATTTAGAATCTAAACATGTCTTAATTTTACCTAAGAATAAAAACATAATATCTATCTTTTTGATTAGTATTCCTTATGGCCTACTATGTAATTACCTTAAAAGTGTTTACAGAAGATACTGCTTGCAACCAGCTTTTGTATCCCTTTGTATTGTCCCTTCAAGGCATTAGTTTCATATACTATAAAGCACAAGAAAGATGCCTTTATTACCACAATTCATTAGAATGTGCTAAACAGTGCCAAATGAAGAAGCATTTTTTACAATTATTGTTATTACCTAGTGCAATTTACATTTTGCTGACTMGAAAAAAAAAAGTTATCTTTTAAAATTAAGCTTTTGTGAGAAAGAGGTGTTATTATAAACCATCAAGCAGAAAAAGCCTGAAGGCTCTTTAAATTTGCTGCTTTGTGTTTGAAATCCATTAACCTGTACCAGAACCAGCTTAACTAATCTTGAATGTTTTTGCAAGAAAAGTGCGCCAATCTTATCTACAATCTAAGACACCTGCATGCAAAAAAAAAAAAAAAAAAAAGGAATTCTGCTGGAGGAACTTATTTCAAAAAAATAATCTTCCCATAATTGGAAATATTTTTTTAGTGGATGGACAAAGTACACTGATAGTTTTCATTTTGCATTCCACAATTGAACAGTTGCCAGGATTGAAAAGACAAATGGATGAATTCCCTCCTAAATTGTTGTGGAGCATCTTCTGAGGAAAGAAAAAGGTGTAGAAGAGCCTATCTGGAGTAGTTCCCTTAGGATTTTGGCTAGTAGAAGAGGAGGTCCTGCTGCAACACAGAGAGCTAAGGAAGCTTCATGTTGGATAGTGTTCTTTAACCCACTGAGCCGGATTCCTCAGCACCAGGTTAAATGGGGGATACCTCCTTCCACCAGTCTGAATCCTTGTAGCTGAGAAGAATTACTTCTAGTAAACAGCAGAGCTATCTCTTTTTGTGTTTCCATGGGGGAAACATAGATGGAAGAAGTTTCAGGACAAGAGATTTAGTCCCAATTACGCAACATGATGGACTTTTTGAGCCATCTCCTCCACACGCAAACAGTCTGCTGAGCCCAGAATTTGTTGCCAGGTCTCTTCTCCAGCACAGAGAAGAGGTCTATCTGAAAGACTCTGCATTTCCAGGGGCAGAATTCAGCGTTGAGAGATGAGCATCATAAGACTTCAGTAAAATGAACAGCACAAGGTCACTGCCCTTACATACTGCATGTAAAATCAATAAACTTTGTCCCAGTMATAACGACAGAAGTTGAAGAAGGCTCTGAGGAGGTGGAGAGTGAAGAAGTTTTGCAAAAAATATAAAATAAATTATGAAAACAGCTTTCTGTGTCTCAGAAACAATGTCTGCAGTACAGATGGGGGAAAAACCAGACAGATCAAACTCTTTAGGTCCAGTGAACAACAAAAATTCACAAATGAAAATAGTAGATGCCCAAGGAGTTGAAATGCTGTGACATGATGCTTCTTGAGGACTTCCAAACCAGAGAGACGTCGTTCACACTAGGAAATAGTCAGTTGTTTTCAGGTATATTTAAAAAAAAATAAATTAAAATTATGAATCTGTGGATCTAAATATCAGCTGGAGGTTCAGTGAGTTGTAACACTGACAATATTCTTTGGCATATACATAGGTGTAAGAGTCTTTTATGGAAAGTCTGAGACCAAAATCATGGAAATCATCCTCAGAGAGCACTGGCTTGTCCCTACGAGTGCTCTCCCTGCACTAAGGTATCTGAGAAGTTGCTAACATTTTACAGTGGGGTTTCCCCCAGAGCCACATAGATCCTCTGCGTATTGGATGGGTATCTATATCATCTCCAGAAGGTCAGACGAAAGGAGAGACTCTGACATTAGAGGAGACTGGAGATTATCATAGAGTCAAAAAATTGTTTGGGTTGGAAGGGGCCTTAAAGATCYTAGTTCCAACACCCCTGCCTCAGGCAGGGGCACTTTCAACTAGACCAGGTTGACCAATTCAGCCTGGCCCTGGCCACAGCAGGGCAACCTGTTCCACTGCTTCACAGTGAAGAATTTCTTCCTAATATCCAATCTAAACCTACTGTCTTTCAGTTTAAAGCCATTCCCCCTTGTCCTATCACTACATTCACTATGTGAGGGAAGACAGAAAAAGAAGACCCGAGAAACGCACATTAAGGGATGCCTGTGTTTGGTGAGGTRTTACTCTTGTCTCAGTGACAAACAAAGCCTTTTGCAGTTAGTTCATTAATAGAAAAAAGACATTGAGGCAAACCTAAGAGAAGAGCAGACTGGTTTTAGACCCAAAAGATGATGTGTGAATCACATTTCTGTTCTAAAAATACAGGAGAGAATGTCCAATAGCAAAAACCGCATGCCACAAATGTCAAAGATTTTAAAAAGTATTTGGCAGCCTGTGCTGCAATTGACTCTGGACCATTTTAAAGTAAAATAGCGTGCCAATAAAAACTATTACCATCATCAGGGTTTTACGTTAAGGTACACATTGTGTAGTCAAAGAAAATGCAGACTTGATCATTTTTTTAAATGGTGTCAAGTGAGGGTGCATTTCTCTTTAGTACTGGCACCAGCTGCACTGTTAGAACAAGCACGTACACAGGGCAGGCAGACACAACACTGGTACTGCTTGTCTTGACTGCACATTAGAAGAATTAGGTTTTAAATAAAGACACTACTCTTCCCAGTAACAGAGTAGCTGATTTGGAAGCTGTGGCCAAAAAAAAACAGGGTTAAAGCTATGACACAATTTAATTTAAAAGGTCCACAAAGATTCATGAGAACACATTTTCCCCTCTCCTCTTTCCCTGAGTGGACATTTTGCCAGACTCCTAATAGTTTAACCTGAATAAGCCTCCTCTCTCCACATGGCCCAGAAGACAACAGCTCCCTCACCCTCTGAAGTCCCCTCACATAGAAGAGATGCCTCAGTCCTCGCCCAGCTCTTCCGCATCAACATCTTCTCCCCAGGTGAAGTGTTCGTTTAAGGCAAACCCATGTGATGCCAAAGGGATTTTTGCTTTTATACTTTTTATGTATTGGTAGCCCTGTAGCCTTTTACTCCATAACCTTGCAGATTCTTAGCTAGCAGTTTCCCTACCCTTTAGACAAAACAAGATTCCTGAATCACCTTATCACCACTAGCGTTCTGCGACCAGGGACCTTTCTCTGTCCCATGTCTCCTAAAAGCATAACAACAGTAGAGCCAGAATTTGAGGGGGGCCTCAGTAGGAGGCTGAACCAAGGGGGAGTTACTTCATTGACCRTATTTCTAATTGGGAGATTTTGGTCAATTATGTTAATTTGCTAAACTTATAAAAGTGCCAGAGTCCATTGAGGGGGGTAGGGTCTGGGACAGGGACTACGGTGATCATCTTGTGGCACGCATTTTGTACCCTTGGAGGACCTCCAAATAAAGGTAACTGCTTTCCTTATCCTCTTAACATTGTCAGGCAAACCCGTGTAACAGAAAAAATCATATTACATACTTTGAAAGAGACAGGATTTTTTTTTCACCAGAAGGGAAAAGCATTAGTTATTGGTATGGCCAGACTACAGGCTCTCAATCCTACTTCTAGTTTAAAATACTGATGTGAAGCCTGGAAATCTACCCATGCACAAGAAGGCATCAAAATGCCTTCAAAAGCACATAAATCAGGAAAATACCAGGCAAGTAGGAAATTAATTTTTAATGAATGTTATAGCTGGCCACAGAGTTCAACAGCACTCTATTTTGAAAGGTATCTAGAAGGAAACCTGGGACACGTTAAAAACAAACTTAGAGGCATCAATGTCAGTGTATCATTGGGCAAATAAAGGGATGTTGAGGAAGTGGATGGACAGTAATCTGTTAAACAGTGTGCTGAGAGGAAACACAACCATTTTAACAACAGATAACAGCAAAAGGATGCAAGTGAACCAGACCAGACAATGCAGGCAGAGCTCTGCCTGTGCTTAAAGCAGTGTTCGACCATGCAGGAAAGATTCAGAGCTGCCTATTGGCATTTAGGATAAATGAAGATTTAATTCATCACATTGCAGTAATTGATGCGATACACTGACTTGTAGTCAATTCTAGGAAGCTTCTGGGTGTAGTTTGTAATGAAACCACTGAAAAATGGAATTCAGGAGTAGTCAAAGGGGGAATACTTGAGCAGACAGTCTACTCTTGCATCTGAGGAGATTGGTGCAAACAAATACCAGCCTCCTGAGAGGTAATAGAAGGTACATTAATTTCAAAAGCATCCAATTGTCTTACAGTTGCAAAAGGTCCATTAAGAATAGAAGCAGGAATAGGACTGAACAAAAAACTCAAGATGATTTTTTTTTTTTTTTTTTAAATTTTAATCGCCAACTCCTTTAGTCATGCGAAAATACCACTCTCAACACAATTCTTTATTAAGGAAAGTAGTCCTCCTTCTTTAAATATTTACAAAATATAACATTCTAATATAATAAAGATTAACTTTTGAAGCAGAATGCTATTGTTAAATTAATTATATTGCAGTTCTTAATTATTTGAACAATTTTAGCAAAAAAGTTTCAGGATGATACAATACTTGTTATTTTTGTGTGCTGTCTTCCATAGGTCTGATTAAACAAGGACCATAAATAGAATATTGGACTGACATCTTTACTAAACAATTCTTTTAATGTATTCTTGAGAATTCTGTATGTGTATATTTTTCTTATGGATTTCAGTAGGTTTTGATTTCTTTTTATCAACAACTTATCTGAATGGCACATTCATTTAAAAGAAGGGCCTTTTTTCTGGTTTTGCAGATTGTGTAAATTTAAAAATAATGTATTCTGTACCAGCTCCCCAATAAGATAAAACATATAATGACATTATACAGTAATTCGGGTATTTTACTGACTCTATTTTCTGGCAGTATGTTTCATGCCTCATTTGGTAGAAAACTCATTAGACTAGTGCAAACCATGTTTTAATGCAATAGGTTGAGACTTCTTTCCCAACTAAGTTGAGTTAGTTATTTTCTGTACTTTCATGCTCAAGTTAATAAATTGCAAACTTTTAACTCCTCAGTTTGCTCTGATCTTCTTCACATACCATTTATGTAGCTCTGTATTTGAGAGAGAAGGAAGAGATGAAAGTCAAATTATCCCCTTGGGTTCATGGAATAAATTTTGCCATCATATAATCTGTATTCTTATGGAGCATTATATTTTATTGAGCTCTCAATTTGTGACAAGAGCATTCACTGAAACACAGAAATGGCAATAGGAAAGAACACTGAAGAGCAAGTAGCTGAGAAGTTTCAAAGCCAGTTTCGTGAGTTTTAGTCATGATTTTGGATTTGATAGCTGAAGTAAATTGGAAGATCTGCTGCTAGGAGCTAGTGTATCCTAACATCAGACATAAGTAGATTGCTAAAATGCTTATTAATTATAGCTGGTGTATAGGCATGAATATGGGTATGCACATGCAGAAGGTTTGTTGGTTAACTGAGTGACTGCCCAACTAGTGGAAGCTCAGGAGTGGATCCTTCAGCAGCACTGTGCCACAAGCTGCAAGACACCTAAGGTCAGAGAGTGCCATGGCCTTAGCTCTAATATTCAAAGAATTGACTGAATCTAGACATGAAAGTACATACAGTAACTGGCAGAAAAGCACTGAATTCTTATTGAGGTAATCCAACAAGAGTGCTGTTGGGAACATATTATTTGTGATTACAAAGCAAGAGCTGATGGGACTGGTTTCATCATGCACATAATAAGAGGTGGAAAACACCAATTCTAGTCTTACAATGTAGCTACCTGGGAATGAATGTTGAAATTTTTGGAAGACAAATTTATAGTTTCAAAGACCTGACTATGTTAGAGGATCTAGAACACATAAATGCCTCTCTAATATTACACTTTTTTCCTGAAATTGTGTCCCTAGATAGGATCATGGGATTGGAGAATCACAGAATACCTTTGATTGGAAGGGACATCTGGAGGTCATCTGGTTCAACCTTTTGCTAAAGTGGGTTTTCCCAGGGCAGGTTGCCCAGATCCATATCCAGACARGTTTTGAATATCCTCAAGTATGGAGGCTCCACAGTGTCTCTGAACAACCTGTGCCAATGCTCAGTCAGTTTTCCTGAGATAACTCAAGCTGGATGAGGGAGTTGTCCCGCCGGCACAGTGGGGAAACAACTTTACCTTATATTCCATTTGAATCTGTCTCGCTTGGTTCAGTCAACGCCCCTTGTCTGTCTAGCACCCTCATCTCAACCATATCCCCACAGGGAATATTGAGGGTCTGATGCTAGACCGCCAAAGAACTATGTCTCCCTGAAGCCAAATCAGACCCTGTCCCTCAGCCTCTCCTCACAGGGCAATCCATTTCCAGGCTTTATTAATTATGCATTTGTCCCCACTGCATTTCTCCCAGTTTGTTTCCCTACCTATGTGCATTTGCACAAGTACAGTTAAAGAGGTGTCCCTCTGCATAAATTCTGGAGCAGCCACTGGACTACCACAGCCATTGACATCCCACTTACTGCAACTCTTTGGTGGAGCAAATAATCCACAGTTTAATCCATCCCAGTGAAGTACTGAGAAATCTTCATGGGAAAATGTGTATGTAATTATCTCCATTGATTTTACCAGGGTTTGGTATGATTACTTTTGATGCAAGTCATACATTCACTTCAGGTTCACATGTCCACTGTACACATTGCTGTCCGCTATCAGTGAAATTATTGTAGCCAAAAGGTGCTGTCAAAATAGCACAACCAAAGGAACAAGATTATAGGAGTAATTTATAGGCCAATAAATATCACAGATGAGGGAAAAGAAAAATGAGCTCGTAGTTACTCAGGATTGCCTACAAAAATTAGGGTTTGAACAACAATGTAAACATGTATAGAAATGACAGAGAAGATAATTTCATTTTGTGCCTTTGATACCACCTGCACTCTTCTTGTTAAACATTCCAGGACAAAAGCCCTGAGTATGTTAAAACAGCTATATTAAAAAAAAATTTTAAAAATCTGACAATACATGATGATGATGATGATGATGATGATGATGATGATGATGATGATGATGATGATGATGATGATTCCTCAGAGAAGGAATACATGTCTCCCAGGACAGAATCGTTCAGTTCTGGATCACTTACAAATTTCTAAGATATGTAGATATCCACTGAGCCAAAAATCTAGTGATTCTGCTAGGCATTGTCTTACCGTCTTATTCCTGGTTAATTCTTCTGACCCCTTTGGCTTTGAATTCCAATGTTCTGGTTCTCCCACACCATGGCATATGATTTATTTGGATCTACATCATTGCTTATGTGGATCTAGAGACCAACCTCATTACAAATAAAATATCAACATTTATATACAAGTAAAAACAGAAAGTTGCAAGAATAAATATAAACAATTCTTGTGTATCACAGAAAAAATGACAGTCTCTACAGAAGGTTTATTTGGTACTTGTTGGGATGACCTACATAATTTTGCTTTGGCTTTTGCTTCTCTTGAGTAATGCAGGGATCTCATACCCATGCTAATAAATTCTTTATATTACACCACCATGTCTCCCCTTTACATAATTCATCATGCATGGTTTGGGGTTTTTTGTCCTGTGTTTCATATCCAGTCCAGTGCACTTCTGTTTTCCTGAGGGAGACGTATTGGAGAAAAATACGCAAACAGAAAAGAGAGAGTGTTGGCAGAGCACAGAGCTTACTTATGCAGGCACACACAGCACATGTTCTCTTTAACTGAAGCTGCACAATAGTTGAATAATTCTGACCCAGCACATCTGGTTTAAAACATTGGAACTACTTAAAAAGTTATACATAAAGCAGGAGAAGGAGAAAAGAAAACAATACTAACTGCAGAGTCTTCAAACACTGCACTTTTTTTTTTTTTTGAGAAATAAGTATTCTGCCAACTTGATTCTCCTTAGCTTATTCAAAAGTTACAGATGAAGGTCACATCTGTAACATCCTATCAGGATTTTTGAGTGAAAAGTCGTTAAAAAGAAATTGTCTCCCCAGAATACAACAATGTGAAAAGCCACGTTTATTTGCTTTTCACAGTGTCCCTCTTGTATACTCACTTTGCATCCCTATCATGCATAATATTTTTCAAGAGCCTTTAAGGTACTGTGAACAAGCTGCAGTATTCTGAAACTAATTAATCTGTGGCACATTTGCAAGAAGGAACTGCATCTCATTATAGATATATATTGCTGTAGTGAAAGAACAGCTTAATCTTTCTAATATCTAGTCTTACAGGGTTTATTACATGGCTTCTGGCATCCTAATTCTTCACTTTTTTGACTATTTCTCTAATGATTGATAAACATTCTTACAGAGATGTTCAGGTGAGTTCATTACTCAGTTTTAAGCTATTTAAATTGTGATTATTAATGCCTGTGAAGTGTAACAAAAGCTAATGTGCAGGTGTGAGGCCCAGGTCAGAATCAGAGGATGTGGCATTACCTGCCTTAGTGCCTCCCAGTTTACTGGGTGTTCAGGAGCTACACTGAAACCTTGCAGGTAAGCACACCAGAAATAATAAGAAAGGGAGAGATAGGACTGTGGTAATAACATTATGTGACTGCAATAAATATTAAAACAGTATCACAAATTACTCTGATTTAAGATAAAACAACCAGCCATTTGTGAGTGTTGCACAGATCAAGTATTAAAATCTGGGGTTACAGAACAATAAAGTGGTGCTGAGTTATACTCCATTAATCTCACTGAAGATAAATTCTTCTTTCCATATCCTCTCTTCCATGCACTGGTGTTTTTCCAGTGGTACATAATAGTAGCTACAGAAGGTCTTTGCAGATGAAGTGGAAATATTAATTTTAAAAAATGAGAGTCTACAGGTCTGAAATCTCATTTTTAAAAAAAAAGTGTTGACCTTTCAGTATTGCTGTGAAAACACAAAGCTGTAGTTCTTCAATGCAAGCACTACCTGGATAATACGGATTTTATATTTATCTTCATCTCTTCATAATTTAAACATTTTTTATAGGTGGCTCATTCTACCTATGGTGCCATTTTCACAAAAAAAAAAATCCAAAAATAATTCTCAGATGACTGGAATGTTTGCAAAATTTACGCACAAATACCTACCTACAACTGCCTGTACTCATGACCATTAGTGTGTGAACAATATTTGTTTTGCACTTCTCATAATTTTGTTGGGTTTTGTTGTTTTTTCCCCTCTGTTTACTTTGTTTCAGTTACCCTATTAAAAGCCAATACCATATGATAGCAACTTTTGCACATCATAAATATTCATTGTGAGAAACTGCAAACAACCATTGCATCTAACAACTATCCAACTCATTTGGTAACTAATTATAACTATCAAATACTTGCACAGAAACRAATGCACAAATATATGCAGAAAAGAAGACCAGTTTTAGCCATAACATATTTGTAAGGAGTACAATACCCAGCTCAAATCCTTACACAAATATTTGCCCCAGATATAGTTCCCCCAAGATAGTTCTCTCTTTTTTTTTCCCTKAAGTTATTTTTGTTTTGCTCTCAGCAATAGGAGCATTCACAGTGCATAGCAGGAAAAAAGCTAATTTAGAAGAATGAATCACCAAACTGCTTCACAGCCTGTCAATATAATATCAATACTTCTAATTGCTATTGTTTATGTAATTAACAACCCATTCAAATAAAGCTGCTTAACGAAGATATGGTATCAGGTGTGGTATGTTGCCATGACAGATTCATTGCGGATTCCAGGAGAGATACAGACTTCAGAGGGAAATCTCCTCTTACTTATCAAGACGAGCTGTTGAAACCTTGACACTTCCAATTTGCAGAGATCTATGCAAACCTTTCCCTTGGCATGGATTCAAGCCTCCTGAATTTCACTGTGAGCTCTAGGTTTGAATTAGTCCAAACCCCATAGTAATGCTCAGCCAAAATTGTTAATTTATGCCAAATTCACAGAGCTTTGAATGGTTTCCATGTCTTGTTAAATCAGTGCTGTACAGCTGGCTTAAAAATTGGTTCAGGTTTGGCAGTAAACTTGCAAATTAAATCTGACTCAGTTCTGTACCCACACTAAATCATGACTGGTAAGTGCAAACCCACACAGGGAGGGGGCATCAGAGCTCCCACCGTAGGGAGACTTGGAGGAGCAGCCCAGGGGCAGATATGAAGGGCATGCAGCCCCTTCAACTGCAGCAAGCATCTCCTTCCAGCCTGATCTGTACTGAAACGACTACTAGATCCTACTAAGAAGCACTCACTGGTTTGAGCATACCCTACTTTCTGCCATGGAGATTCCTCCTCCCCAGGCACTGTCACGTTTTCATTCCTTACATTTCATCTAGCTGTTCTGTCCTCATTATGATAGCAATCAATATGTCCCTATCATCTACCACTGACTAAATTCAAGGACAAAAACCTCCAGACACCATTTTTCTTCTGAATTAAGGCTGCCTGAGGCAGATCATAGCTGTGCCAGCTCCCTGGGATTGAGTGATCTGCCCAACAAATGAGGACTGTCCACTTTGGGACAATGGTTGCAGTTCCCACTTTCAGCTTTCTGCTCCCCTTCTCTTCCTCCACTGTATGGGTGACAGAGACCCTCACATGGAGGTAATGTGCCACATAATGAGGTAAGCTGGCACTCAGTTCTCATTGCCTCAGTCCAACAGGATACAACAGGAGCCAAGCAACAGCTGAGCCATCTAACAGGAGGGGTGAGAAGCTCTAAAAAGGAGTGGGCTGAGCAGACAGTCAGGAATGACTGTGGTTTTCCCCTGTTGTAAATCTGCATAATTTCTGAAGGCAGCAAGTCTAGTGTCAGGAGCATTAAATCACCTTTGCTAGATCGGGGGGAGAGGGGGTTTCCGCAAAATTTAAGATGGAATTTGCTAAAACTCAGACGCAATTTTGAAAAATGAAGATTTCGCAATTTTTCAAGAACATTCTCCAATACAAAACAAACCATGACGAAAAAAACGATGTATTCAAATCTTTGCTTGTCAAGAGCCCAAAAATCACTTCAAAATCAACCTATTTCTAATTTTATTTATATTTTATTACAAAAAGTGCAATGATATAAATGTCCCCTATTCTACCTGAACTAATTTGTAGAGTATTCCCTTATTTGTCAGCATTCAAAACACCTAAAGAAAAAAAAAGCATATTTAGCTGTATTGTAAAGTTGTCTGTTTCAGAAAGTTCCATCTGATGCCTAAATCTAATGTCTGTGGCAACCAGTTTGCACACAGTGTGCACCCAAATCTAACAGCAAAATCATTTTACTTAAATCGGCAGCAAAGTAATAAAAAGAAAAATAAACATAAACCAAAAAAATTCAAACTTTGAGGGTTTTTTTCATGATTGCCTAGGCAAGGCACACAGCTCCTGTTTGCAGATGTGCTTACAGTAAGCAGTGCAGCTGCTCTTTGTTTCAGAACGATGCAATGCAGATGAACATCAGCAAGTGATCTGAGAACAGAGGGTCTTAATTTATTTTTTATTATTTAAAAAAAAAAAAAAAAGAAACCCCAAATCTTTTCCTCACAATGGATGTCTTTGCTAGAAATCTTTGTAAGCAAACCAGTGAGGAAATTACTCTAGAGGAAGACATGACCCCCACCTCAGGAGGGGTGAGCTTTGCCTCTCAGGGCAGATGCCCAGAGCAGGGCTGGCAGTGGCACCTGCAGGACCTGCTTCATGTGGCCTCCACATGGCCGTAGTGTCTGAGTGGCTGGTCAAGCACCCATGTCACTCACAGGACCATGCTCTGAGAGGGACATACTTGGAGAGCTGAGTTAGACCGCCAAAAATTAAGAAACCTAGTGTTTTCAGCTCCTCATACCATGAAATTCATCTTTATGCTTTCCTCACCCTGTTCTGGTCCTCCCTCTCCTCCCATCCACCTCAACTGTCTTTCTGCCTCAGGCAGATGTCAGAGGACAACTTTTATTGCAGGAGACCTCAACCTGAGTACGGCTGCTACATGCCACCTTAGTCGATAGAGGTATTGCTGACAATGCTAATAGTGATGAGGAGAATGATAGATTTTGTAAAAGAAAATGTAGATTAAATTTAGCCCTAGCTTCTCAGATTTGCAGAGTTAGAGCAAAACACTGATTTGTGGCACTGTGATGAGATTAAACGTCGATGTGGTGATGGGCCCTGAAACCAGTGCGCTTTCCTGGTTAATAGAAGCACATGTTCTCCTTTGCGGTGTCTCCACACACATCCCCTCAGGGATGGTACCAAAGGAACTTCACAGAGAGAGCCCAGCAGGGCAGCATGGAATACACGGGAATGCGCACCAAGAAGGAAAAGTGTGAAAGTTTCTAAAGGAATGCTGTGTGCCTCAGTCTGCCTGCCCTTTGCTGCTTACAAGAAAATAGTCCTTAATCAAATGCTTCTATCGAACAAATCCAAATAATCCTAATGGGAAAGTAGTGTGTTTAATATGTTCTTGGTATGCTAGAATGGTTTCCATTAATCCTTCACATAGTGTTAAGATTTCAGCCAACAGTCATTCATTATATTAACTCATTCCGGATTTTTTAGTCATTACTTTATCTCCTACTGTTTAACACACCAGCAAGAATTTTCCATTTCTGCTCCAGGATCTATTTCCTGCTTTATGCTAAACTTAAATCTTTTTCACATTCATGTTATAAATTCCTATTTCATTTATAGAATTATTATGCTAATTCCAAGTGAATTTATGATCATTTAAGGATGCAATTGTGACAGTATAACAAAATTTTATTATTTTCACTGAGTTGTAGCATTTCCAAAACAGCTATTTTTATGAGAGATAAACACCTCCAAATTTATGAAGGCTATTACATTTTTAATGACAAAATTAAATGATAGTGAGGAAAGATAGAAATTGATACATTCAGACCAGGAGTAGAAAAAATCTGAAATAATCGGGATGATCCCTTTGACAGAGAGAAACAGGGAACTCATTTTCTACAGTGTTGCATAAGCTTTACATAAGGATAAGCAATGCATGTCATCTGACAGAGACATTACTAGGTTTCCCTGTCATTAAACCAGAAACAAACTGATGGAAATCCAGCCAAAGAATTTTCTTCAAGATTTGAGTGTGTAGCTTTGGAAAAAGAACAATTATTCTGTAAATTATTCTCTGGAAGGCTGTTCATGCAAGAAGTTACTGCAGAATGACTTGCTTTACTGTGCACTCATGTTGGTCAGCTTGTACGTGTTGACAGTCCCATAAAAACAGGGCGGGAAAAAGGGGAAGAGGGACACATATCTGTGAAACTGGGAGGTTTTGAAGTGAGGAGGGTAAATTTGACATTAAAAATGAAGAGCAAAATGATCTGATGCAGGAAAGATTATGACCATCTGTGCATATGTGCAAAGCAAGGTGCCATTCTATGCATGCTGCAATATGGAAAATCATGGAAAAGGGAAAACTATAATGTCCTCTAGCAACTTATGGAACAAATGAGCTAGTGCATTTCTCTTTGCACAGTCAACAATACCAGTATATTCCCAGCAGGAAAAGGAAGGTGACCAGTTGAGCAAGACCTGGGTTATAAGGAAAAACTGGAAACCCTAYCTACTCAAAACCTCGAGAGAGCAGCAAGACCCTGCCACTCACACAGATGATGCAGAGGTACACGGGGCAGTCCTGAGCTCTGAGCATGGCCGAGGTGGGGAGCCCTAGGCACACAGATGCCGGGCCAAGAAGAGGGACACTGCGGGGCTTTCTGCCACAGGCCCTGAGGCTCAATCGCTCAAAGAGAGAAGGGCAAGGAGGATATACTAGCCCCAGGGAGCTCTTGGAGGCAGTCAAAGAGGAGTTTCCTTTCTTCCAAATGGGCAAGTGAGACCATCCTACAGAAACCAAAGGATTTATTGATTTTTCATTCTTCAGTGGGAGAAAGTGTGGTTTGCTTTCCCTCCAGCATCAGGTGTATGAGCTATCCCAACAGAAACAYCTTTTTTTCTCTTCTGTTTCTTTCTGCTGTTTTTCTTACTCTGCTCACAGAAAGGTAAATTAGTATGCAGGGTAGAAGGCAGAAGGGAATGAGGCAGTCGTAGTAGATTTATAAGAGGAGACTGGCATCTGGGATAACAAGATATAAACAAGAATTCTGAAGCAAAGGAACAAACTAGAGACCTACCTTGCCCAAGRTTAGTCAAAGGGGAAAATTATTTTTCTCAACATGAATGAAAGCAGGGATATGGACAAAAAGACCTTTACATCATCTTACATATGAGTGTACAGTTGAGAATCATCAGCATTAAACCATAAGATATGAAGGTCACTTATCTAGACTTCCATCCAGCCCTAAGCAATGTAGATGCTAATACACACTCATTACTTTGAAAACTCAGATGACTCATAAAATGGGAGCTAAAATCTTCCATTTCCAACCATTATTGTGGCATTTTATTAGTTAAGACTATAATATGGAGCAAATTCTCCCCATCATCAACGTAACTTTTTTTTCACACTGTTTAAGAAATGAGGAGTTTGCAACAAAAGCTCCATTTCAATATTGTTATTTTTTTTATAACCTGCCATGTTTTTATGCTGCCCCATCATTAAACTTCTCAATTTCCATCAGTATATTAACAAAGAAGCATGCAACTACAGCTGCTGTCTAAAATATCGTAACTGTTACTTCACACTTTTTAGTAACACCAAGGATCTAGCTTTGATTACTTTGTCTCAGAGCTGAAGGGGCAGGACTAATCTGATCTTCTACGGCAAGGTTACCTACTCAGTGGATGAGGGAAAGGCTGTGAATGTGCCTAATGCACTTTAGTAAAGCCTTTGACACCATTTCCCAAAGGATTCCTCTGGAGAAACTGGCTGCTCATGGCTTGGATGGGTGCACTGCTCACTGGGTAAAAAGCTGGCTGAATGGCTAGGCCCAGAATGTTGCAGTGAATTGAGTTACACTCAGTGGGCAGCAGTCACAAGTCACAGTCACAAGCAGTCACAACCCCCCTGGGTTCAGTATTGAGGCTAGTCCTGTTTAATACCCTAATCAATGCTCTGGATGAGGGGATCAAGTGCTCCCTCAGTCAGTTTGCAGACAACACCGAGTTTGACAGGACTGTTGATCTGCTGGAGGGCAGGAAGTGGAAGGSTCTGCAGAGGGATCTGGACAGGCTGGATGGATGGGAGAAGGTCAATGGGATGAGGTTCAACAAGGCAAAGTGTCAGGTCCTGCACTTGAGTCACAACAGCCCCAGGAAGTGCTGCAGGCTTGGGGAAGAGCGGCTGGAAAACTGCCCAGAGGAAAAGGACCTGGGGGTGCAGGTAGGCATCTGGCTGAACATGAGCCAGCTGTGCCCAGGTGGCCACGAAGGCCAATGGCATCCTGGCCTGTATCAGCAATAATGTGGCCAGCAGGACCAGGGCAGTGATTGTCCCCCTGTACTAAGCACTGGTGAGGCCACATCTCAAATCCTGTGTTCAGTTTTGTTCCCCCTCACTGCAAGAAAGACATTTTGATGGTGGAGCATGACCAGAGAAGGGCAGTGAAGCTGGTGAAGGGTCTGGAGCAAAAGTCTTGTGAGGAGCATCTTGAGGCAGCTGGGGAGAAAAGCCAGCTGGAGAAAAGGAGGCTCAGGGGTGACCTTATCGCTCTCTACAACTACCTGAAAGGAGGCTGTAGTGAGGTGGGGCTCAGTCTCTTCCTCCAGGTAACAAGTGACAGGATGAGAAGCAGTGGATTTAAGTTGTGCCAGGACAGGCTTAGATTGAATATTAGGAACAATTTCTTCTGGGAAAGGGTTATAAAGCATTGGAACAGGCTGTCCAGGGAAGTGGTGCAGTCACCATCCCTGGAGATATTTAAAAGATATGTAGATGGTCACTTAGGGACATGGTTTAGAGGTGGACTTGGCAGTGATGAGTTAATGGCTGGACTCAATGACCTTGAAGGTCTTTTGCAACCTAAATGATTCCATGATTCTATTATTTACCTTCAGGTTAAGACACCTACATGTACGTATTTCATTCACCAAGTTCATGTGTTGACATATTCAGTTATGTATCTTACTCTGGAGATGAATCCCACTCTAAACCCTCAGTAGTGGGATTACATGGGACTCTGTTAGTATATGCATGGCAATTCCTGCTTTTTTTTCTTTTTCAGGAGAAGACGGTTGTCGAGAAGTGCATGTGGCAGTCCACGTTGTCTGTGCATAAGTATATATGCACCTTAGAGGGTAGCAGTTCTTTTTCCTGTAATGATGGAATTTAATGAGTTCACACAATTGTTTCTCTAATTTCCACTCATGAAGGTAAATGCTAGTAAGAGATAACATTTTCTATGGCATTGCAGTTTTTTCTTTTCATTTGCCACATTCTGTCTAGGCTATTTCATACTTGTCAGGGATGTCTCTTGCTGTCTCTTGCAAAAAGCCACTGGCACCACTAGAATCAAGGTTGTAACAGGTTGATTTATCACCGTTAAAGCTATTTTATTTTATTTCATTTTGTTTAAAATGACTGTTATTATTAAAGCACTTTTCTGATTATGAACTATTTACTTGTTCAATATTTGATACTAAGGAAATAATTTTTGGTTTTGCAAGTTAAAATTACCAGAGTCTTGTAACTTTTCCACATCTTATTTTGTATTGTTAGATGGAAACACAGCACTTTCTCCATACAGAGTAATTGCTGCCTGTAAAAGGGAACATTTGCTGCTCCTGCAGAAAGGCCATGGTTTTCATATAGATTTATCATTTTCTGTGGGCCCATTACTTCAGTGATTAGTAACTTTGGTGATTCTTTTAATGTGACCCAACAAAGCAGGTAACCTTCCCAGTCCAGGTGCCTCTTGACTGAAAATCCGCCAGTGCAGCTCCATTTTCCAAGACTGAACACTCAGTTTTCACACAGGAGATGTCTGTCAAATCAGTCTGGCTTTCACTGAGAGCTTACTCGCAAGCTTTTATATCCTCAGGGCATTCCTGCAGTTCCATTTCCCTATATACAACAAAACCTCACCCGCCTGCAGATCTTTGTGGATGTCTCACTTCCTTAATATTCCACTTCATTATCAAAGTGGGCATATATGAGTAGGGATATATGAAGTATACCAGAGTTGTCCATGGAGATTGGATTAAAAAAAAAACCAAAATAAATAATTCAGCAACACTATGAGATCACGTCTTACCTCATGATCCAATGCAATCAGTGTCCAAATGATGCTTGTCTGGCTCTGAATGCGAAGTCCTTTAAATGGAGGGAGTCTTTGTGAATAAGTTAGACTGTGTCTTGGCAACAAAGAGAGAAAGAAATGTCTTCTGTACTACAGCTATTACAGCTGCATAAACCAAACATTCAGCCCTCTTGGTGAGCAAAGTAACTAACAGAAGCTAATCCCCAGGGCTTTCCACCAAACTGACTTGCTCTCGATGTGCTGGAGGAAAGCTTCCCTCAGCCACCTCCCTACCTAGGCACCCTGTCAAGATGAAAGTGATGGGAGCACCAACAGTACCACAGCAAACACCAAGGTAGTCAAAGCTCACCAGCCTCTCCCACCTCCCTTCATGCCCTGGTAGCGGACTACCAAGGTCCATAAATTTAAGTCTGGCCCTGACAGTTTTATTGGGTCAGAACTACACTGCTGAATCCACACTGGATTCAGCTGCAAGCCTGGATGATCTTTCTGGCTTGGCTCTCACCTTGAGCAAGGATGCCTCCGGGAAGTTTCAGCTCCAGTTCACAGTCATGCCAAAGAAATGGGCTGCACATCTAAGCTGAATTATTTTGCCCCTATCAATCACCTTCTGACTACAATGCACTTTGTTGATGTTATACCTTTTCAGATTTGACTTCYACCGCAAAAGTAGTCTTCTTCCAGTATATAACCTTGTGCCTGCTGACAACACAACAACAGTCAAAGCTGGCTCAGTACTGTCATTAAACTGTCTCCTAGTACAGCCATATTTGAGGATATACTCTTTGCATCTACAATGCATTGGCTTATCTGTACCAACCAGAGCTCCTAAAATACTTTATTCTTCATGTCATGCCTCATGTGGAAATCGCCTTGCACCCTCCTTCCAACCTGAGTACTCACTGCAAACACACCGTCAACAGCTTGCTTCAGAATGGGGGTTCTGAATTTCCTGTTAAGCTTTATTTTTTTGTTGTTAAGCAAAGCCTACACAGGCCTATCATGGTAATTTGCAATCTCAGAAATTATAAGCAACATAAGATCTCTGATGGAGTAGACCTGCAAATCAAAGTATTTCATTGAGTCATATCTGCCTACACAGGCAGGTGACAGGAACATTGCATTTACTTGGCACATGTAATTATACTGACTAAATCAGTCTCTCAGTGCAGAGGTGGTCTCTCAAGTCCAGAAACTGTGGAGCAATATTGACAGACACACACATACACACACAAAAATAAATCCCAAAACCAAAAAAAGCATTAAAGTGATTAATAATGGCAAAAAAAGACCCTAAAGGAAAAAMATGGTGATCGCCATTCCTTGATGTCTTCTAGGAGTTATACATTAATCAAAGGTCATCTGACTAATGATGTGGAAGAAACTCACACCTTGACTTCCATAAGAGATGAAACTGAGTGATTTACTGGTCTACTGTCTACTTGTGGCCTTAAAACCTAAGCTTACCTGTCCATCTAAAGCCTTGCACAAGATCAAATTCATATTGAGGGCTTTTTGCATGTGAAGATGCAAAAAAAAAAAGAAAAAAGGAAAAAATAAAAAAGTAAACTTTTTTCAGCCTGCCCTTCTGTTTTGAAAGACCAGCAGTCTCAGTAACTCGATTGCTCAGTCTGCAAGTAAAAGTGGAAGCACAGAGCAGACAGGTTTCCTGTCTGCCAGCCCAGCACAATTTTGTCCTTTCCATCACACATGGTGGTAGTAATGCAAAGGTTAGCAGGCCAAAGTGTGCACATGCAGGAAAAAACAGGATCTAGTCCTTTTGCCAGGTGTCCTGTCACAGCAGGGGGAACAGATGGGAAAATCAGCAAAATTTGGATGCACAGAAAAGCTGCTCCATTGGGCAGCATGCTACCTATTTGAAAATACGACCTTCCAAACAGAGCTTCCCCCYAAAATCACCAGCTTTACATTACCTTACATCAAAAGTAAATGTCAATAAAAGAATTTGAGGTAAACAACAAGTCTGATGCTTCTGGTTTTGTTCTTGAAAAGGCAAATTTACAACTGAATTAGTCATTAGAAAGTCAATTTGCGGCTGTGACAAACAAGCAAAGAGCTATTCAAGTCACAGTATCACCAATAGTATTAATGATCTTGGTAATGAAAAGCTGATGAGTTTTAACAAGTGTTATCTGACACACAAGAGAAATACTATTAAATATGAAAGTCTCTTTAATTACATAGAGAGTTTAGAGGCTTATAAAACCCAAGCTAATTGGTATGCCACCGACTCCTTCACCTGTCACTGGGCAGGATAATGCCATCGCTCAGTCACTGCCAGCACCACCTGAGCCCTGGCTTTCCATAGAACATGCAGGCACAGGACTTCTGCTCTGGATCTTTCCATAAGGAAGCCATAGGCTCAAGGCAATTACAAAACCACTGCTGGTTTAGTCCTGGATGATTTGATAGCAGAGGTGCTGCAGGCTCCTGGTAAGCAAAAATGTTATCACATTTAAATGGATTTAACTGTGTGTTTGTTTTTTCCGCACAAGAATCTTACAGAGTTGCCTATGTCATGTTTTTCTCTGACACTAGTAGTCAAAAAGGTATATTGTAGCTCTTGAAGGAGACTTTAAATAGCACAGTCCAACAGCCAAATCCTGATCAGGTTTATAATTTAGAATTCAGCAGGCTTTTGTTTCAGTGCTTGTGATAAACACTTTGCTTAAATGCTTATAAGTGCCTGTCCTGGTTTTCACTAAGATGACAAACATCTGTTTAAGAAAAAAAACATCATCTTTCCCAACCTTCACACTGTTTTACACCTGTATTTTTTTACCAAAATTTAAAACAGCAAATAAAAGATGAGTCTTTTTAATCTTAATAGGTATCATGCTTTCTTAATRTCTGCAGTGATTCAATTAACTTATGTTGGTGAATGAAATTTAACATGCCCTCATGAATAACAGAACCACTTCCTCCTTCTTCTACTCTACAGCAGAAGCACAAGTGAGAAATACAATTTTTAAAAATTGCACTTCCAGGGACACTGTCCTCTCAACAAACTTGTTTAGAGTCTCATCTTTAACCTAGAAAAGCTGAGTCATGTTCACACAACTTTGGAGGGTAGGCCTGGAGTCCAGGGCCTCTCTTGCAGGGAATGGAATGAACCACCCAGGCACAGACAGATCAAAATCTCAGATGAATGATTTTCTGTGCAGTATTTTCTTAAACAAATCAAATTTCAGTTTTTATTAAATTGGACCATTGATCCATTTATGTCTTAAAGACACATATCAATATAATTTGTCCAAAATATGATAGATATAAATTAAATTTCAATAATATATATATATATTATATATATATAGTTATCATTAGCATATTAAAAAAAAATCCCAGTTTCATTTAAGAGAGAACTAAAGTGAAAATACTCTTAAGGTGAGGTCCTCTGAACACTTGCTATCCAATCCCATTATTTTGTTTTCTGAGGAAGAAGAAATGAGCTCCCAACAGGTATGTATATAAGATACATATAAAAATATTTGGGGTGAGCTTCTATGTATGTCCTCCCAAATTTCCTGGATCCACTCAGAAGGGAAGTGATGTTTTCTATTCCTTTTTCATTTATTTAATATTTATTAAAAGRATAGTTCATACTTCATTAGAAACAAATTCTAGCCATGGTAGAAAACAAATTGAGACCAAGTCCTAGAAGAAGGAGGAAGAGAAGGGAGAGAGACGGTACAGAATGAATTAATGAAGTAGCTTCACTTCTTTTAACAACTTTAACTTGTTTGAAAACAGAAGTAAAACCCACTTCTCCTTCCTGGCTTCCTGAGTGGCACTTTAGCTGTAAGTCCTGTCCTGCTCATTTTCACTGCATGCCACCAGCACTGGAATGCTTTTGTGGGGATTAGTGGTGCTTTGAGTAGCAGTTTGGGTGTCACTCAGATAAGCATCTATGCTGACAAGCCCTATGTGTGCAAACTCCAGTAGGAACCGAGACCCTGGTGTGCCTCACAGGATGGGTGTTTTATAGTTGGTGCTGTCACTTGCAGTGAAGTCACTTCTGGCTGCTTTTAACAGCATTATGCAGTACTGTACAACAGTACAGTACTCAGACTCCACTCCTAACTGGCAAAAGTTGCAAGACCTGACCCAGCAAAACGCAATGCTTTTCCTTTGAGATGTTCCCCTCTGTTGCTGCCAGGAGCTGA
Organism: Amblyornis subalaris; assembly: GCA_018881555.1. Classification (NCBI taxonomy): domain Eukaryota; kingdom Metazoa; phylum Chordata; class Aves; order Passeriformes; family Ptilonorhynchidae; genus Amblyornis; species Amblyornis subalaris. The sequence continues at coordinate 22,948,810 of JACAXG010000002.1, read as the reverse complement.
GGACCCTCAGCCCTTCCAGGAGTTGCTCAAAGCACATCAGGATCCAGTCTGCTTCAGCCTGTTAACATTCCCTGTGCATTATTTTATTATCACCATAGGAACAGACACAAAGTGAGTTTGACTTAAGTAATAAGCACAATTAATATTTTGTAGCTCGAATTTAAAATGTTGTTAACCTTTCATAATCAGAACCAGATACTCTCAAATTTTGAAATTATACAGCATTTTTTAAAGTTTCAAAGCTGCCTTCATTAAAATTACTGGAGGTGCTAAAGACATGCCTTTGACTTTTAATGTGAATGAGGTAAACTCTTAAATATCTGATCTAACCACAGGAATTTTTTATGAATTATGTGATATGATACCCCCATGAGAACGTGGAAAGAGTTTCACATCTTTACAATACCAAATGAGCCTTGATGTATTCATTACTTACTTTGAACTGCCCTAAGCATTTAAGAGGCCAAAAGAGGATGTTGAAAGGAGGGGGATCAGCAAAAAAACACAGTGTGAAAAGGATGTGAGGTTTGCCGGATTATCAAAAGGAGATGAAAACTTTAACATATTCAGTTATGGAATTTCTATGGAATTTATAATTGAAATCATTGAACTGAGTACTGTAATTCATTAAACCTCCGGGACCAACCACACTGCAGCAACATGTCCAAAACAGCACGTAACAGTGTATTGAAACTGGCCGACTGTATGGACAACCTTGTCTGCAGATACCACCTGGGTCTACTTGAGAAAGCAACTCATTGCATCACCAGAACTGTCTTTGCACAAAGCTTTTGGGTGGCAACATGGATTAAACTTTTCTCGTCACTACACGGCTCATGGGGCAGCTCAGTGGCACTGTGGGAAGGAGACAAGCCACCAAACTGCACAATAAGCAGCTTCAGCATCTTGTTCTGAGCTCACTGTCATTCTTGGGGAAATTCACAGAATAAAAGCAATGTGGTTTGTGGCATGTTAATGTGCATCAGATCTCTGGGTGCCTTCAGCTACCTGCCAGCTTAAATCACCAACACAAACATGCACGCACACATGAGATACTCAACACGTGAGATGTCCTACGCAGCGGATAGGCTGACATCCTCGATGTAGTAAAGCCAGGGAAAACACATTTGTATCCCATCATCTCAGGTCCCTTCACCTGTTGTGAAGCTATACCCCATGAGTTTAGGAGGCTCTTGGTTTGCCCAGAAGGCACAGTCAGAGGACCAGTGGAGCACAGTCTGTTCACTGCCACATTCGTGACTACTTTTCTCCAAAATCAAAACTCCTGCTGGCTCCAATGTTGCAGTATCAGAGGGAAGGTGTTCCTAATGTTATTTGGGGATCTGGCCATCCTTGTTAAGTGAAATACCACAGATGATGCACAGACTCCTGAAAGAAAATCATTTTCTCTCTTGGGAAATGGAATTGTAAAAAGAAAGTATTAATAGTTCATCTGGTAAAAGTTTACAATGTGTTTGATCACACAGCAGTCAGAAACTGCCTAAACTTTCTCTCTGCTTTTAGTACAAAGTACAACACAAAGCCCTCAAAGGCAACAAAACCCAATGAACAGAGAAATATATCCTACATAGATGCATTGTAATTCACCCAGACTTTGTTATGGTTTCCTTTTTGTTCAACTCTGCCTTAAAAATGATCCCTTAAAATCTCATGTAGATTTGTAACTACAAGTAAATGACACAAATATCTGTAAGCTGTGTTGCAAACACAGTGAGAAAAATCAACCAAAATTTAGTACTTAGTTATAAACTGCAGAAATATTAAGAACTTATGTAGTAACAGCTTCATAGTATGCCATCTGGGAAATATACAAAAATTACTTGGAGTGTTTATTTTTCTCATTCTAAAATAACCCCTTGTACTTTTTCATTTGGTTGGTTTGGTTTTGGGGTTTTTGGTTAAAAACTGACAAAAACAAACTGCTGAAAAAGCACTGCAAGAAGACATGAAAAGTTTAACATATTCACAAATACATATGTGAATCTATCTATCTGATATACATTGTAGTATTATCATCTTTACTCCACTATATAAAGCAAAGTCACAAGAAGAAATAATTACCTACTTCTTTTAAACGGAATTAAATTCAGCTAAGAACCTGTTGGCATCTTTACAGTTGTACTGTTCATTCTTCCATTTATTTACAAGTTTACATCAAAATGCAGCTATTACAATAATTGTAAAGCATTTCAGGGAAACTGGGGATGTCATACTCTTTTTTTATAGGCAGTTGGGCAGCAGAGACAGAAATGTATCAAGAAACAGTCCAAAGGTACAAAGCAAACCAGTATCAGAGACAGAAACCAAATTCAGAGACCTGACCAGGGCAGAAAATAAGGCATAAAACTCGAGTAAAAAGAAATGCATAATTGTTGTAAAAACACATTGGGAAAGATCCCCCAGTGTGTCCCATGAGACAGGGAGGAAGTTCAGGTTTTTGTTGTGAAATTCGGAAAGAGAAGAGAGCTCTGCTCCACTGCAGCTGAACAGTTCTRTACTTGTATCAGATGTGGGCAGGAAAAGGTCTTGTCCCTAGGCTAAACTAGATTATTAGGGGTTTCATTCAGTGTGAATGCCCCCATTACTCAGCTACTACTCACTGCTAGTGCCTTCACTCCAAATGAATAAATAAACAAAATTAACACAAAAAGATCTCATTTTCCTCTCAGTATAAACCAGGAACAAAGAAGAAATCTCAAAAATTTTCATGGAAAGWAAAATATCCAGGGAGTTATGTCTATGAGATATAAACTCCCAAAAAGGTATTTCTTTCTTCAGACCATGCTACTTCTGTATGCTATTACTTCTATATCTTTCTGTCAGAGAAACACAGAAGCAGTAGGACTGGGAGATGCAGCCAAGCACAGCCACCTGCAGATACCAGGAAAACCACAAAATATTTGCTGGAGCAACAGATGCCAATGTTTAGCTTGCTTCTGCTATTGAGGAGAAACAGGAGAGGAAAAAAATATGAGGAAAGCTTCTGTGCTTAACTCACTGAAGGATGGAGAGATTAAATTAAAAGATGGCTAAATAAAAATGTAAATCTGCGTTCATATGTCTTTTCTGGGATTTATAAAATGTGCAGAATAAGCAGGAACATATAGATTGTTGTTCTCCCTTGACTCGAGCGACAGTAATATTTCTGGTCTCAGAAATCTTCACTCTCATTGAAAATGAGGTGTTCCTGACAGGACTTTCACATTTCAGAAGTTTTCAGCCTGAGGGTCAGAGCTGAAGTGCATATGAGTCAATAATGTGAAGTGAAACAATGTAAATAATGAAATCAATGCAAAAACTTCCACAGAATATAGCTCCTGGTGGACCGTGCCATAAGACAGTAATACATCCAATGGAACAGAAATCCTGGGAGGAAAACATATTTAGGAAAATATGTTTCTACATTTCTTAATGTAAAAAGAACTGTGGAAGGAATTCAGCCACTTGTCACTACAATGCTCCTCGTGAAGATGCAATGACCCACCATTCCCAGGGCCCAGGCTAGTAGCGACGTGTGACATTTGAGCAAGAGAGCAAATTTTTACTGGGGAGAGAAGCTATATTCCTTGATTGTTGGACATACTCRCAATAAACCTATATTTTCTGACAATGAAGACTTTTAAATTTAGTTTTCAAGGTAAAAGGAAAAGAAAACATGTTGGGCATGAGAAATACACTGGGAGGAATGAACAGATGGTACAGTAAATAGGAATAGGTCAGAGCTCTCTTCTTCTTGCTGATTTCTTCTCAAAGGTTTCATTAGATCAATGCCTTAAAAAGCTGAGCAAATTGTAAAGGCTGAATAAAAAGCAATATGGAGTAATTTGAGAAAAGTTGGGTTATATACGACCACAGAAAATAAAATGAAATGTACTAGGAGTGTAAAATTATTTCTGCCTGTCATGTAAAGAAATATATCTGCTTACCTTCTTTTTCATCATTTGCCGTTTCCTGTTTTCCAGTTTAGTGGAATTAATTTGAGCTTAGTGGATCCCTTCAACTCCATTGTTTGGCCACAGCTTTTAGGGGATCCAAAGTTGCTGGGTATTTCTCTGGACAAGAACTATGAGCCAGTGACTCCTTACCATTCAGGTTTGTTAGACAAAGAAGTGAAGCACAAACTGACTTAATGACTTGCACAGGGCAATAGTGGAAATCTGGAGCAAAACTGAGAAAGAAACCCATGTCTTCCTGGGCAGGATTCAGCACCATAACACTAAGATCACTCTTTTGTCGCTACCTCATTGTTATCATAGAAACAGAACAGGAATTAAATTCTGACAAATTATCAATTATGTAAGCAAGGCAATCTGTCCTGGGGAAGGTATGTTTTAATCACCATTTTCCCCTTCAGTCTTCACCCAAAGGCCTGATGACTATGGTATTGCAAATCAGGAGCTCAGATCTGGCAGAGTAAAGCAGACAAAGAKACAAGTTCTTTAGTGTTATGACTTTAGTGCACTTCAGTGAGGTTAAAAAAATTCAGTAATTGTCCTCCGCATAACTAAAAGGCTAAGGCTCATTGGAAATTCACAGGATGATTTCTGTTTTCTAACTGCTTATTGCTTCTCAGTTCCTGGTATCCTGTTAAGGACAGGAGAGACACTGCTGCTGGTCACTCTTTTGAAATTATAATGAAAAAGTTAATTCTCTTGGAACTAATCAGATATTACACATCGCTCTACAATTATTCTATTGAACAAAGGTCTCTCTAAAGAAAAATTAATCTAACACTTCTAAAGGATGCAGTCACATGTATTTTCAATTGTCACAAATAAGAGATCTATCCACCCTCTTAGCATCAATTTTTGCTGCATGGTTTTGTGGAAATAGTTCCCTTCAAAATTCATAAGATCTTTGTGTTCATTTAATTTCAGCTGTTCTGAAAAAAGATATTAGTACTTTGGCAAAGATATGGACTTCATTGTTTGTAATGAGGACTGCCCAATAGTTGAGTGAGTTCAAAGGATACCTTCCTTTTTTAATTCAACACTGAATAGCATTATATCTTCTTTTGAATGCTGGAACTATAAAACCATCTGTCCGTACAGTTGTTCTAAATTTCTCATTATTTTAGGCTGCATAGTATGTGTTTGCTATTTTAAATTACAGTGCTGCAATTCACATCCATTGGCATGAGAGATGGAAACTGAAAAATCTTAATGCCTACTAAAGGCTGATGTGCTCAAGGGAGAGCAAGAAGCATAACAAGTTGGCATTAATGCCCTTGTCAGCGATTTTTTTACAGCAGGTGGGTTGAAACTTGTGCTTGCTGATGATAGATATATTAAATCATACATCTAGAAGCCATGACTCAACACCTCCCAGTTCTTAGGCCCTGCTTGCCCATCTTGTTTTCCACCACGCTGAGCAGAGTACTTGCACTGTGCTGTAATGCACCCAAAGATGAAGGAGCTGCTACCAGGAATTCTTCTGGTGATGGACACCAGCGYAGGCGCCTTGTGAATTGAGCCCCCAGAATTTTTCAGACTGACCAGAATAATGCAACAACTGATATACATAGAAAAAAGCTGACATCCTGTGATGGTCCTGTTGACATCTCAAGGAAATCCCACCACATTCATTAACTAGTATTAAATGGTCTAGGAAGGAAASGAAATCCATATTTTAAAACAAAATCCTTGCTGGGAATCCTAGCGATCCAGACCTGGTATAATGATTTTCTCTGAGATTTCCAGCATATATGGTGGGCCACTGTGTTTTGCTTTCTCACCTCCATCCTACTGAGATACAAAAGAACTACTGCCTACAACTTTGCCACTTGTTGCTAAGAATTTTCCATAAATCTAGTGAATTAAAATTTCCTGCAGAAAAAATCTGGTGGCCTGCTTCAACTTTCTGTCATTCCTCCTCACAAATAGTGTTGTATGCCCCCACATGGCATTTTGCTTAAAATGTAATAGCTATTACGTCTTTTAAGGTGAAGCCTAAATTGTTCTATATGTATTTCCTAATCCTAATTGGAGAATGTTTATATAGCCTCTTTAAATAATTGTCTCCTAAGTAACTTAAAAATTATACTTCTTACAAGTGACTAATAAGCCACTGCAGTTAGCATAAACTTTTTCCTAACAAGCATAAACTAAGAGTGACAGAAATATTTAAATGAAGCTTTATTTAAATGAAGTTAATGTGGTCTGTAAAATATTTTCAGTATTTAAAGGCTGGAAAGAATGGTGAGGGATTCAATAAATTGCTTGTTACTTCTGTTACTAGGTAGAAAACTCAAAAAAAAATAAGAACAACCCACATCTATGCAACATGGCACTACACTCAATCAACAGTACCTTCTGCTTTAAATGTAGAAACTCTATGTAGGAAACATAGAGTTTACATTCCTTAAATGTAAGAACTCTATGAGCTGGAAATTGAGTGTTGGTGTTCTCTCCCGTTGACCACAAAAACACATTTGTCCTAGTGCTTTGACAGTTGAACAAGCAGGAATGCATGAATGATGTTTAGGGATGGCACTTGTGAATGCAATGCTTCCCAAAACCTGTTCAAGGGTACATTATCCTTGGAATATGCAACTCCTAATTCAGTCGAGTTTGGTGTTGTGCTGGTTTGGCTGTAAACCAGCAGGGGAAATTAACCCCACACAGAATACCTCAAGAGATTTTAGGTCAAAATTACAATTTTAATAAAAAAGGTTAAAATAAATGCAGTAATACAGAAACACGGGCTTAAACAAACCGACAGAGTCACGGTACAACCTGACACCCTGTTGACCTGGGTGGTAGCTGTGCAGTCCAGTTAGGCACTGGTCCTGCAGGAAGGCCTGGTAGTCCAGTCCCGGTAGTGGAGTAGCTGAGTCCAATTCCGAGGAGTGGAGTAGCTAGCTGAATCCAATTCCGAGGAGCGGAGTCGAGAGTCCCGTCGAGAGTGGAGTCCTGAGAGCAGAGTCCCATCGAGTCGAGGGTATCTTCTCCCATCCAAAACCCTTGTTTTATGCTGTGTTGCTTGGCTGGCACCTCCCCCAGCGGCGGGGACTTTCACAATGGAAGAGGATCTTCCCGATGTTCTATTGGTTGCTTCGGTAATGAGTTTGGAGGAGCCCTAGGGTCCTCCRAGATGCTCCCAAGGGTTCTCAGAGATGATCTGGGGTCCTCCGATGGGGTTCAGGCTAATTAGTCAGGCTGGGTGGTGCTAATGGGCCATTAGCTGAGATCAGATAATCAGCTGGGTGGTGCTAATGGGCCATTACCTGAGATCAGATAACCRGGGGGGGTGGTGTTTCCTGTCGGCTGGAGGGCTTATCTCAGTTGAGATAAGGAGTCCCAGGTGTGTAATTATGAAATTTATCCGGCTTTTGTGGGTGGTAATAGAATATATAACTAACCCAAGACAGGTGTCTCCACAGGTTATCTGCGAAGTTGCTGTCACTTGTTTCACCTAGTAGAGTCTGGGGATAACTTCAGAGGCCAACTGAAATATGAAGATATTTTGGCTTTCTCCTCTCTRCACACTCATTTTCCTTCAGCTGCAGGTTTTCCCCACATCACACCCTGCTTTCACACTTCTGCATCCACATCAAGTAGTGATTCAGACATAATGCGGAGCAGAATAGGCCAAACCTGAGCTGGCTTACAGTGAGCACTGCCCAGCCAAGCTGACCCTGTTACAAGAGAATGTTTGAGAGCACTCCTGGCCTTTCCCAGTCCCCTCCACACTCCTGTGTCTGTGTCACACTTCCATCAGTGCTCTCACTTCCCGCTGCAAATTATCTGCCTGCACACATCCCTGCTCAGCCTCCTCCATCCTGCTTTGCTTGGAGGGTTCCTGGCTTCAGTACAGGTGAAGCAAATTGGCTAAAAATGGGGACTCAAGACCTCGCTGACATCCATAACCTGACCCATTGTCATGGTTTAGGAATGGTATTCTCCAATTTAGTGCTGCCATTAAAACCATGCACTGCTCAGTCCCCTCTGCCCTGCGGCGGGACAGAGAGGAGAATTGAAGGCACAAAAGGTAAATATCACAAGATAAGAACAATTTACTGGAAACAGCAATGAGATTAGAAAACAAACAGTAACAGTAACAGCAACAATATTAATAACAAAAGTGTAAAAGAGAATGATTCACATGCAAAATGCTCATCATGGAGCCTGCGACCTGACTGCAGCCACCCCACTCCGACCAGAAGAGAGCCCTTCTCCTTGTAAGAGACACCCTTCCCCCAGCCCTGGCAGTGATGTGAGGTAGTATAGAATAACCCCTGGGTCTGAGCCATGACACCTCCTGGCTACTGCAAAAATTAACTCTGACCCAGCTGGAACCAGGACACCTGTGTACACAAATTCATTGGTAGGGTCAGAAGTGCCTTTGCAGACACCAGAGGTGAGCAAATGTGCTCCATGCACTTTTTAGTCCAGTAAGGGTTGATACTCATCTCAGAGGGATCCATAGCCCTGAATTGCCGGGACTTGTCCTTGGACTGACTCACTCAGAGTACAGCAGGGTGAGGGGGATCTGCATGGGGAAATGAAGAGAGCTAATCAGGGCAAGGAATAGAATGTTTTGGGTTGGAAGAGACCTTAAAGATCATCTTGCCGTAGACAGGGACACCTTCCACCGGACCAGGTTGCTTAAAGCCCCATCCAACCTGGACTTGAACATTTTTAGGGATGAGCCATCCACAGCTTCTCTGGGCAACTTGTTCCAGTGCCTCACAACCCTCACATTTCTTCCTAATATCTAATCTAAACCCACCTTCTTTCAGTTTGAAGCCGTTCCCCCTTGTCCTGTCACTACATGTCCTTATGAAAAGTCCCACTCCAGCACTCTTGCAGGTGCCCTTTAGGTACTGAAAGACTGCTCTAAGGTATCCTGAGTCTTCTTCATGCTAAACCACCCCAATTCTCTCAGCCTGTCTTCATAAAAGATGTGCTCTAGCCCTCTGATCATCTTTGTGGCCTCCTCTGAACCTGATCCAACAGGACCACATCCTTCTTGCATTAGGAACCCCAGAGCTGGACACAGCACTCCAGGTGAGGTGAGAACGGAGTAGATGAAGGATTTAGGTGAGATTTTACACCCTAATTTCAGCCATGACTTCTCAAGCACTCAAATGGTACGCTGCCAGCTCACCTCTAGTTTTCTGCTTCCCTCACCTCAGCCCTGCTTTGAAAATGCAGACAGAGGTAAAAACACCCTGCCTTAACTGTAGTCTTACAGTGTTCAAACAGACTGTCATTTTTTCTTATGGTAGACAAGTAAAAATGACAAGCTTTATGCTTGTTGTAAAAAATAGTATGCCATAAAATGTTATTAAATGCATCTCCACCCAAATACCGTTTCATCTAAATCTCCTTCTTCTCAAAGAAACTGAGCTAGTTTACTGGAAAGCGATAAAATAGCATGCTTTTTGCTCAGTAAAAATTATAGGTAATCTCTGCAATTTGTTGTTAAGACTAGTCTCCCTGTACTATCCTTGTCATTTGTCATTTTTACCCTGTAACTATCCCAGCCATCTCCTAAAGATTCAGAAAAATTCCCTTCACATGGACAGAAAAGAGCTACTTTTCACAATCCAGGTCCTGCTTGACTCTCGGCATGGGAGAAGAAGGGGAATGTCATCCTGGAAATGGAATTTGGGCAGTCTGTAGCCAACTTCTACCTCAGCCTTTCAGCCAGAAGGAAGCTTCAGGACCAAATGACTTATAACTTTGCCTGCCTCTGGTCATTTGGGTGAAGGGGACCTTCTCTCGTTGTACCTTCTCACTTCCTCCTGTGGCACCTTCCCATTTCCTCCTGTGACCTGCAAGCACACAGACTAACCCACAGCCCTGCCTGCAAGTGGTAGGGTGAGCCATGGGGTGCTTTATACTGCCTATCCTGCCATCAGGTATGTGATAAGGTGGGGATGGAGAGAGGAAGGAGCCTACAGACACCATGGTGCAGCTATGCCACAGTGCACTGACTAATGTGTTCACTAACACACTGTTGCTGACCTGTGGGCAGACAGGAATTAAGATGTGGCCTTCTGCCTCATTTTCTGATCTGTAGCTAACAGTCTAGTGAAGGAGATTCTGTTCTTTCTGCTGGTGCTGCTGGAAATAACGTATTCATTGGAAAGTAGACATATCACATAGTTAAAGGCACACATTTTTCAGGATTTCTTGCAACAAAAAGGCATAGTGCCTCTTCAGCCTGCAAAAATAAAACATAATTACTTTATGGTCTCTATTATTAAGACTTTCTTATAATAAAACCTTGCAGCTCAGGAGGAAGGAACATGACTGTGCTCTGTACGGAAGCTGCCCCACTGGATACAAGGCCCTCCAGATCGTGTCCCTTCATGCACTGGAGTCACCCCGACAGGAAGGAAAGCTGCTCTGAATGGAAATCTCTCTTAAGTTGCCCCAAAGTCTGTGTTAAAATGTGGATAGAAAATCCAGAGGGCGTTACATAATCTCACAAGTTTCTTAATAAATGCTATGTATTCCAATTTCTGTCTCCTTCCAAGAAAGATATAAAGCATTCTGTCATCTCCCATCAATCTCTAGGACTTTTACCTTTATATTTATGTCAGATTGAAATGGTTGAAAAATGAATCTGGCAACAGGTTTTACTTTCATAATAATAAAATTGTATTCCAAACAAGCTAGGAAAACAGGAAATGTGCATGTGTGTGTGTGGGTGGGGGGGTCCATACATCAGTATTTTCTGACTTGAGGGGTGTTATGTTACTGCTGGGGTGTTTTGTACAGTGGCAACACACTAAACAAAATCTGTGAAGTACCTGGGGACTAGAATTGTGTCAGATAAAAGGCCCTGACGGACAAAAAGATGAACTGTAATGTGACATTCAGAGAAACACTTATGCTTATTCCTTTTCTAGAAATATATCAACACAGACCTCTATTTTACCTGTGTGAACAGCAGCAAACAATTCCACTCTATTTCTAGACCAACAAGTGCCTTGTCTTTTCACTTTTGGTGCCATCTTCTTTCCACTGTGCTCTGCTTCTTTGAAGTATCTCTTTTTTTAGCCATATGGACAAACATATTTTTCCTGGTTAAGGAGCCATGTGAAAAATAAAAGAATGCCCACTGATTTTAAACTGTGCAAATGAGGCATCCATTGCTTTATTTTCTGGCTGTTCTATATATGCTGACACAAAGTCAGCTCTTGTAGGATATAAGTTATTCATGAAGACAGTCTCATTTGCCCTAAACAATGCTCTGCTTTTAATTACATTTCCACAGAACAGTTGAACAACTCTCAGGAGCCCAAAATTCTAAAAAAWAAAAAAAAAAACTTAGCTGAGACAGGACTCCTGTTTACTGCAACGTTGTATTTAAACTATATATTTCTATATACAGATATATAGAAAGATACATACCTGTAGTTAAAGACAGAGATAATAGCTCTGGTAGAGGTGCGGCTTCTTGGCTGGCATAGCATCAAAGTTGCCTCTGTGCCTCTATGACTCCTTTCTGGAAATCAGAAACACAGGAACAGAATACAATTGAACAAAACAAAACCCAAAACTTAGACTTTGCTCTTTCCCATGCATTTCAATCCCAAATCCCATTCACTTGTGCCGTCTAAGCCCCACTGCTACAAAAGTTGCTTAAATCTTTTGCTTTGCTTTGTGTCAGTTTATTTTCTCCCAGATCTCTATCCGGATATGTAAATTTTGTACTTTAATCATCCATCCTGGATCTACCTGTATAGCATAGCATAAGTCATTGCCCTGTGCTCCATAGTCCTGTTACCCTAATAATGCATGTATGTTAGAGCTGTGATTTCCTGCGAAATTAAAACACAGAAAAGAGAGGTGAAGTGTGTGCCCAAGTATCATGTCCCCACAGCCCACACCCAAATCAGTGAGCTGGAAAGAACTCCTGGGTGGTACATGGGCTTTCTCCTTCCAAAAGTTTCACAGATATTTAGGATAGCAAGGAAAAATAAACAATTTATTAGGCAAAGCCTTTTTTAACCTCTGTGGGACTGTGATGTCGTTTAGGCTACATTAAGCCTGACAGTGAAAAATCTGGTCCCTGTAATTGCAGATATGTAAACTGTAAAAGACCTAACTTAAATGCCTCAGCTAAAAGCTGTGACCTAAGCAGAATACTTTGATAACAAGAATCTTTCTGTTCATTCAGAATGGTAATGTAAGGAATGGTAAATTAAAACAAATGCAAGATTGAGTTGTTGGAGTCTTAAACACCCATCAAAAGCCTTTCTAAAAAAAAGTCTATTTTCTTCCCACAAATTTATAATGCAAGAGGAAAAACAGACTGTCCTATTAGTTGCAATTTTCAAAACTGACATTGAAATTGCCTTTAGGTTTTGTTCCTGGTGCCTCACCTCAGCAGTAGAACCAACTCTGCTAAGCTTTGATCTGGTTAGAATGTGCCAGAATGAAATTAAGTTACTTTTCATAAATATGGTACCTAGGAACTTCACACAAAGCCTGTCTTTTACTCCTAAAACTTTCTGAATTTTAAAAGTCTTATTTTTAAATCATGTTTTTAAATACATTGCTTCACAAGCATTTCATTCATTATAATATAAAAGAATAAATATTACACAATAAAAAAGATTTTCTTAAAGAGCATAACTGTGCTAAACTTTGCAAATGAAATATTTGCATGGGATTCCAATTCAGTCCTCAGAGGTTTAGCTGTCTGGTTCTTCCAGTCACTGTTGATGTACAGAAGAAGAAATTGAATAGTTCTAGTATTCTACTTTTAACCTCCAAATAGTGTTTTCTAATTACTTACTCCACTGATGTTCAGATGCTTGAGCTTACTTGCTATGCTATAGGAGGTGTTATTTACTTTTAAATGCAATTTTCAGCCCATATCTCTTTACTTGTTCACTGTTTCCACTGAGACAGTGTCAGATATTTTTACAACTAGCAGTTTCCTGCAGTTTGAGCATCTCATGTGCTAGAAAAAGTATTTGCCCAACTGAAAATTATTCTTTGTGTTGCATATAAAGCTGTTGTAATGACACATAAGCAAAGACATATTTTACTAATATCTATTCTACCTTTTCACACCCTGTTAAAGACCAGCATATAGCACTTGCTCAATGGAAAGCTAGGGAAGGAAAGCTTATCCTGATAAATTCATGCCTCAGAGCAGCCTTTAGTAACTCTGTGTAAAAAAAAGGAATGTGACAGAACATTTGCAGGAATCAGGGCTGAGAAGACTAATGTTTATCGTGGCAAAGTGATGAATAAGCATACTAAATTTGGTCTGCAAGGAAAGGTAGCTTCTAAATCACAAAAGACATGTGAAAATCACCTTTGTGAAATGAAAGAAGAAAATATCTAAGTCCAGATACTAAATAATAAAACCATCAGGGATTYGAATGACTCTCTTAATAAGTAACAGAGTCTGAAATTTTAATCTCTAGGTCACCTATTCTAATCCAGCTAAATTCAATAATAAAAGGTTATTGCTRTTTAATGACAGGCTCCTGAACAGAGGAGAAAAAAGAGCGTGTCTAAAGGTAGCCTTAAAGGAAGCCCAAGGACAGAGGGATTCAATTGCAAATCCACCGATTTAAAAGAAAAGACTTGTGCTAGTGCCAGCCACAACAGATCACTATTTTTCCTCCACACTAATGGAAAAACTACTACCATGTTATATTTGAGTAAGCTGGGAAGTTTTTCTCTTGGAGTATGTTAAACTGTCTCTGTTCTTCACAGTGATACTTACATCCATAAGGAAGGAGCTTCCCCGCGTACAAAACTGCTGTCTGCCTGAGCCACTGCTCTGGAGGGGCTTTACATGGTGATGACTCTTAYGAGAGAGAAATAATTTTGTGAGGGTAATATAACAAGCAGTGGTTTGAGGGAAAAGGAAAACCTCCAAGATATTGGGGTGCTGACTCTATATTTGCTTGTGTCAGTCTAAAAAAGGCTGAACAGCACAGGCTGTCAGTACCCAGCATGAACATCCAGAGCACATGGGCATTACCAGACCAGGCTGTGGATACTCTATTACCTGTTCACAGAGTGACAAATCCTTGCAAAGGTCAAAGGCAAAGGATGGTCACGACTATACAATTTATCCCCAAAAAGGGATAGATGTAAATCCTTGGGGTAGAAAAACATAACTTATCAGCACTACAGTCAAGAAWACTGATAATGAACTGGAGCTCAGTGCATCTCACCACAGCTTTTGAACCAACTGTGTGACGGGAACCTTCCAGAGTGCAATTCAGTTCCTTTTCATTAATGCAGTGACTGGAAACTGCATACATGTCCTAATGTTTTACTCAGTGCTTGTGAAAGGACTGTAAGAGAGAAAAGCCTGTTTTCACTAATAGTTCATGCTTTATGAACAAGGATACAGAGCTACAAGCACACACTGCTGTCAGGCAAGAGTGGTCTTTTTCTTGATATTATATATCAGTTCCTTCACTTGCCTGCTTCCCCATCCAATTCAAAAATAAAATCTCCAGAGCTTTYCTACACTTCTGGAAGAAACTACTGGTGCTTGTCTGCTGCTCCTGGGCAATGATTCTATGATTACTCTATAAGCTCCAGGAATTTTCTCTGTTGCGGATGGAGAGAGATCATCTCTTCCAGAAAAGATTCAGAACAAAAGCTCAAAGCAGCTATACTTTATTATATCTGAAAGGGCTTATCTTTTTCCACTCCACTGGCTACACAGGAGTCCACGGAAATGACACTAGACTAAGGGTAGCCTTCCTCCAGAGCTCAGCCTTTCCCATTACTTTGTCTATCTTTACAAGGACCCAGAAAAGGAAAGAGAAAACTTGACTTCAATTTATCTTGTTTTCTAGGTTTTTTCTGTAATGTTTGTTAGTAACAAATTTGGTTTACATACATATATTTTTTAACATATATTTACTGCACTATTTAGTGTCTTGACCTCTTAATTTATGGGCAAGAACAACAAATGGCAACAGAAGAAAAGAAGCATCAACTGATTCTAATGTCCTTATTGAAAACTAGTAATACCACCTTGGGAGACAGATTTTTCTAAGACATCAAGACCATTTATGGAATCAAGAGTTCTATACCAACAGTTTATATTTAATACAAAAATGGCTAGAAGCTATTTTAGATTATGCAATACTGTAGAATACTTTCTGATACCTAGATTTGTCTGCATCCAACACTGAAGTTTCTCAGTAACCTTTCAGTGTAATTTGATCTAACAAGAAAAACAATTAGGGACGGGTAAAAAAAGAGGGGCATAGTGCTCTTGACTACCCATATAAGCTCTTGCCTACCTGGGCACAAGGAAGAAGCCAGAAATTTGGGGGGATCATAGATCAGGACTTGGTGAAAGAACACTCAGGAGAGGGTCAAGCATAAACTTTCCTCTTCTTGGTGTGTTTCTTCACTTACCAACATTATTTCAGTCCTGTATTGCACTACATTCTGAAAATTCATCTTTATCAAGGCCCAAGCAGAGCCAAAGCCCCCTGACTCAGTACCTGAGACTTAAGTGAAACTGAAACACGTTTTGATTACTAAAATCAACATGAGTATAATTAATTGCAGTACTAGATTTATGTTTACAAACCCCTTTGCTCTGCACTTATGAAAAAAAAAAGCAAGCACTTTTGCTTGTCCACTCACTGGTTCATTGAATTGCTCCCTTGAATGCCCACAGTGGAATTTTCAGTCATAAAATCTTAGAAACATAGAATGGTTTGTGTTGGAAGGAAACTTATAGATCATCTAATTCCAACCYCTCTGCCACGGACAGGGACACCTGCCACTAGACCAGGTTGTTCAAAGCCTCATCCATCTGGCACAACTGCAGCTGCAGAGAGGTGTAAGAATATGTGAGAGGAAGAGCCCTGCAGACACCAAGCTCAGTGAAGAAGGAGGTGCTGCAGGCTCCAGAGCTGAGATTCCCCTGCAGTCCATAGTGCAGTCCATGGTGCAGTCTATGGTGAGGCAGGATGTCCCCTGCAGACCATGGAGGAGCCCACACTAGAGGAGAATCCTGGCAGGAGCTGTGGACCTGTGGAGAGCCCATGCTGGACAAGGCTTCTGGCAGGAAGAACCTAGGCTGGAGAAGTCTGTACCTGAAGGACTGCRCTCCATGGAAGGGACCCATGCTGGAGCAGTTTGTGAGGAACTGCAACCTGTGGGAAAGACTCACGTTGGAGAAGTTCGTGGAGGACTGTCCCATGAGAAGGACATCACAGTGGACCAGGGGAAGTATGTGAGGAGTCCTCCCACTGAGGAGAAAGGGGCGTGAGAAACAATATGTGATGAACTGATTGTAACCCTCCTTCTCCATGCTCCTGCATCRCTGTAGGGGAATAGGCAGAGAATTCAGGAGAAAAGTTGGGCCCAAGATGAAAGGAGAGGTGGGGGGAAGGTGTTTTAAAGATTTGGGTTTATATCTCGTTATGATACTCTCCTTTAATCAGTAATAATTTCAATTAATTTCCCCAAGTCAAGCCTGTTTAGCCCATGATGCTAACTGATGAGTGATCTCTCCTTGTTCTTATCTCAACTCAGGAGCCTTTCATTATATTCTCTCTCCCCTGTCCAGCTGAAGAGGGCAGTGATAGAGCAGCTTTTGTGGGTACCTGGCATCCAGACAGGGTCACCACAACACAATGTATTGTTTTATATTGTAAAAATATCTGGCTGGTATTTTTTAATTTTAAAGCTGATTACTTCACAGATTCCCAAATGCTTAGACTCTCTTTGGTCTCTTTCTCCATCTCAATGACAGGCAGTTCAGATTAAATCTCCACAGCTGAAAATTGAAGGAGCAAAGGATAAGGAGCACTAGACAGGCCTGACACAGGACACAACTCAGCAGCTTCTATTTATGGATCCACTTTCCATATCCACCCATCCTGTTTTGGGAAGGACAGTAGAGTAACTCACTTTSTGTTAATGCATTAACCTAAAGCAACCCATTCACATTTCCTTGTTCTTAGTATTATGTCTGCTTTACTTACGTGTCGAGACATTCATCTTGGTATTTGGTTCTCTGCATTAACMATTCACAAGCCACTGACAGAGGTGGTAGCAACAGTGCTGCCCTGGTGCCTTAACCTCCAAGCAATGCTCATGAACAGATTTAGCTGCAGGGAACAACACTGGTCCCATGCAGAATTTGTTGGTCAAAGACACTCAATCACCCTGGTTATTGCTACACCCCAGTAAGAAATCCAATTGACTAAAATAGGATGGAATTAGGCAGTGTCTAACAGCAGTAACAGTAACAAAACTGGCTCTAAGAAAGACCAAAGCCGTAATTTTGAAAGGCTTACACCGTGTCTGCATTTTCCCTGGTTACTGTGCACCATCCTGGTCAAATCTGGATTATCACAGGTCAGTCAGGCTAAGAAATGCTGGTGTATAGAGGATGTGAAGAATAGCTGGCTTAAGACCTCCTTCTTGCCTCTGGCTAATGCAAGAGACAGCTATAAAGACATCCTGTCCCACTAKGGGTTGTGACTCTAGCTGACAATAAATAATGTCTTGTGACAACATCTGGTTTCCTGACATGGTGCCTCAGGGACATATTTTTGTTCCCAAAAGTCTGATGTCTATTCCTCTCTTTTTCTTCTACACAAATACATCCCTAAGAACTGCTCTCTGTCGTCATCCTTCCAGCAGTCCATGTACAATATGGTCCATATTCCATGGACAAATCACCATATTTGTGTTGTCAATCTTGAATTATGCTGGATCGGGCCTCTAGTTTCYCTCATGGAAGAAAATTACTGGACCAATGACCCTTGCAGAATATACCAATTGGGACATCTCCAGGCTGGGGAGAGACGTATTCTTCTGTGCAGGTTCCAAAAGAATGGGATAGTGCCTGTTGTCCTTCAGGACAACTGGATATAGGGACATACTGTAGGTAAGCCCGTAGCCTGAGAGTCTGGCACCAGCCCATGTTCCCAATCTCCCACTTTTGTGATGAGATGCTGATGGGCCATGACTTCAATGAAGCTATGGCCTGCCTATGAGACCACAGGATGGCTACATGTGGCACAAACACATCGGTGATGGAGYGATGGAGGTGCAAAAAGATCCTGATGGTAAAGGTGCGGTTGCTGAGGTGCCTTGCGGAGTCCCCTCTCCAGCCCTGGTAGGACTCTTAATAGGACAGGGCTGGTGAGAGGAAAAGTCGGCATGTGCCTTCCCCACTGCAACAAYCCTTTTCAGAAACAGAACAAAACAGCACAGTGCTGGTCATTCTGAGGAACACACTTAACTATTCATTTTTCTGGCCACCTGATTTCTGGGCTATCAAATATCACGATGAACCAAAACAGAGGAGCAAATGTAAGGCAACACAAGACAAAAAAAAAGCAGTCCATTCCCTCTGTCACAAAGGAATGGGATATGTTATGCCAACCCAAACTGTTAGAGAAACAYGAATTTACCCTGCTGCTAGCTAGAATGGATTTCTTCTTTTTTCCACTCAGACTAGAGAGAAGAATAAATTACTTGCAGCTGCTTGAATGCTACCTGGTAAACTTTGTTGTCCATCAGGAAATACTCCTGACCAGTAAATAATAAAAAAAAAATTCTAATTTTAAAGATCTGTTTTTCTTTTTTTTAAAGAGTAGTTTGCAAATCAATGTCTTCCTAATATAGGTCAACAATAAGGTGTATGCCCATGAAAATAAATTACCTCTATGCTAACCTGGAGGAAAAAGGTGGAACAAGGCAAACCTATATTAAATGGGTGATTCTAGGAGCATGACAACCTTACCCAGATTCTTCATTCTGCTCTGTTTGGAATTTGTCCTCTGTATTCATGTACATATGTTAACAATTAACTGATTTTGCTGTCTCTCATCTGTTGATTCAAATATATAAGGGGAAAGAAGAGACAAATTATTTTCATTTGAGCAAAACAGCTAATGCCAATGGTGAGTCAAAAATAAGGAACAGACCATGCATATTTTTCAAATGTAGCCAGTCACTCATTAACTTGAGAAAATAGCAGATATTATTTCTTATGGTAGATATATTATCTAAATATATTGATGTTTATTCACTRTTAGACTGTTTATCCACTGTTAGACTGTTACTTTCCACGTTTGCAATGTACTTTCCATGTGCCAAAGGCAGATTCCCACCCTGCTGGAAGGGACATTAAAGGGACAGACTGTATAAAAGAGAACTAGAGAAACATGCAGAGGCATGAAACTACTAAAATCTTAGAGGACCTTGTACCACTTGTACCCCACTTTGTAAATTTGATTCAYATACAAACATTTACCTTTTCTCAAGACAATACTTGAGATGCATGGAGACCTTCATGCCACAGATACCAGTCTGAAAGTCAAAAATAATTCTCCAGTCTTCTGCACCCACTTTGAGAGAGGAGGATTTCCCTAAGAAACATTTGCTTCTGAGTCAATAATTATCTTTCCTTTTCAGCCTTGAATATTTTCGTGAGTCTCATCTTAAATTGAAATCTGCCTGTTGAAAAGTTAATTCAATCTTGTAATTCTTGTGTTTGGAATCCCTTACTGCCTGGTGCTTTTGAGGGACATAATGCACTCAAAGATGCCCTCTRTTCAGGAAAGCATTATACATTGCAAGCTCAGGGTTGCAGCAAKGAACCAGAGCATCAGATGACATTGAAGCACTACAGCTGTCAATAAAGGAGAAGGCTCAGGACATACATGGGGGAGAAAAGAGACCTRTGTTTCAGGAAAACAGCCAAAAAAGTGAAATGAACCAGAACTGGCCTAGGRTATATTGTAAGTAGTGTACTACAAGTCTTTGGATAAGTAACTGAGCATTGAAAATGAGGAAGAATTTAATTTCTAAGGAAAACAAAGCAAAGCTTTGCACCCCWAAATATTTCATCTGAGGATATCAAAGTAAACTCCATACATTAGGTTTCACTGTGAAATAGATTAGCTCTTACTTTASAGCTGAGGAACCTAAGGCTCACCAAGCTGAGGAAACTAAGGTTCACAATCACACAGAGAAAAAATGGTAAAATCATTTTTCTTATCTAGGTGTTCAGCAAAATATTGGTCTAGCCAAACAGCAAGAGCAAAGGTCAGATTAGCACCGATTCTTTTTCTGCATGATTTAGCCCAAGCAGTAAATCAAACAAAGGCATTTCAGCAGGATGAAAGATCAGATTTGAACTGAGGCTGAAACTCCTGGATTTCATTTAGAAGAGACAAATAATTCACAACTGTGTAAGATCTGAGCAGTCACGTGTGCGTTGTGCGCACATGCACCGTCTGCCGGGATGCAGCTGACAGCCATTACTCGGGGAGGGATTCTGCAAAGAAGAAATTCACACAGCCCATCAGGTGGTAGCTGGACACTTCTGACGCAATATCACTGTATGTCAAGGTGAGTCAGAACACACATGCTACAGTCAGGAAAACAAAAAAGATTAACCCTCCACCACCAAAAGTCTTCTGTGGCTTGGGGTAAGAGAATCCATCAAGGGCTGATGGGACTCACCACAATTTTAAGCAGGAGTCTGTGAAGCAGAAATGTGTCCCAATCAGAACCACCAGGAAAAAGTGCACCACTGTATTCCAGATGATGAAGCCAGTAAGCAGTGGAATATTTTCAATAGGAAAGATTAACTAAAAAAGTATCTAAATACATAAACTCTACTGCTTATAACCCCAAAGCTATATCAGATTTACAGAAAGAGAAAGAAACTTTAAAATAGACTCAAAAATTAAGTATATTTGTAGTAATGTTTCGGTCAAACAGGGCACAGTCAGCAAATCACATCTGTTCTTGTTCTATTAAAATGTGCTGTTGAGCAGAATTAACTCATCTGGTTAGGGAAATACATTGGGAAGAGAGGCACAAGGACACCACTTCRACTATTACATGAGGGCAATTTACATAATCCATGTGTCATCACACGCGGTCAGGGTGAAAAAACCTCAGGAACATTGGCTTCTGTGAAATAGTGAAGGAGCAATTGAATATGGAATTAAAATTTTGTACAAATTAAGCATGGCTAGTATAAAGAAATAAATGAGTAATTCACAGTGTCCTTTGTTTTTAAGATTGCTTGTTGATACTTTAAGTCATCTATTTTAGCATATTTTTACTTCTTAGAAGGTTTATCAGGTTAGAAATCCCTGCTCTAACCACTTTTCCTTGAGGCTATACACTAACAGAGCCAGATCTGTTTTGCAACCAAGATGTCCAGTTACTCCGATCATCTGGCTGCTAAACAGCTGTTGAATGGCTGCAAACACCAGCTCCAATGTCCATGTCTTGTTTCCTGCCAGCACATCTCCCCTCTGGTTTGGGAAAATGAAACCACCTTGGAAAGGACAGTAAGTCTGTTTTCCAAGGATCCTCTTACAGAATTTTGCCTTCTTGTCTTGATTTAATCTTGTCAGAACCAACTAAGCTCATACCTGTAAATATGCTATACAAACTTTATGGCAGYGAAGAAAAATCTGATGGGAGTTCCTTTAGTTGCTACAGTCATAGTGCTGGCACAAGATATTTTAGTGCTATTGGAGACAATTAAGTCCAAAGGAAACCACAGCAGTAAACTGCTTTAAGTCATTCACAACCCACTGAGCTTTGTCCCTTTAATATATGCCAAATCTGGTGGCCTTTTAACTTTCCTGAGGATTGTGGATACAAAATAGGAGACTGGAAGGAAAAGAACAGCAGTCTTAGTCTATGTAACAGCAGTCTCTTCTCTTCTGAGGGACAAGGGAAGAGAATGGGTACCYGTCATGACTGTTAATCTCTTAAAGATCTAAGGTCCAGATGGAATATCATGGGATGTCTCAAAACAACTTAATCCTTAATTGTTATGAGAATAATTACATGAGATTCTGAAACTTAAATGGCAAAATACCATAAAGACTAACTTCCATTTCTTAGCTCCATGGCTAAAATTTTCTTCAAGGATATGAGCATTGATATACTTCTGGAAAGAGGGACAAAGTTTGTAGTTCTTTTTCTTTCCTATACTTTTATGTTTACCTATATATTCCTCTTCCTTGCACATTGAAAACCATGGCCTCGTTTGCTTGCCTTGAGGCAGTGCAAAAGTCCCTAACTAAAACAATTATAAAAGATGAAAAGCAAGGAGTAACTTAGGTGAGATATTCTCAAAGATGCCATCTGTGGCTGAGTATGAAATATTTCAAGCTAGTACTGAATACAATACTGCAAGCAGTCACAGTTCAAATTCTAGATTCAGGTTTCTTGCAATGTTGAAGACAATGATTTTAAACTTTCATGTTTTTATAGAATAAGAGTTAAATATTTTCTTCAGACAGCATTTCTTGCAGTTCATTTTCTGTGCCTTCTGAAGTCTTGGGGAGGAGAAAGGGCAGAGCTTTTCTGCCCTTAGCTGGATGCTTACCTGAGGGCTTCCAGTGAGCCCCCACAAAAAAACACTTAAAGCTGTCTGCACTACAGAGGTTTCACTCAGAGAAATGAATGATCCTCTCCCTTAAGAGGGGATGGAAGATATTTCCGATGATACTGGTAGAAAAGAGACCTCTCATAGTATTGACAGCCGTTCTAGAAAAGAGTTGAAAAAGTGGTTAAGAAGGTTTGTRAGCCTACAGCTTTCTATTCCTGATACATTTATTTCTACAGTATTTATAAAATTTGGGGTTTAGCCACATTCATCTCATGTGTTGAACTAGAGAAAATGTTTGAGAAAGGATGTAACAGAATTTAATTTTCTTTCTTCTGTTTTTCATCTTCAAATAGGAGACCAATCTTCAACATTGATCTCACTCAGAAGGGGATAGACTGGTGTGTTCCATCTCTCAGACTAGTGCCCTAGCTCTTAGGCTGTAGGCTACTCTGGGAGTGGAGCTTTCTTTCTTCGGGGTTGTTAAGCAACACTCAATGGAAAACTTTTCTCCTCTTTGCCTTCAGTCATGCACTCCTCTCTGAGTCATAGCACTACTTCAAGAGGAATGATGGTGGGACTGTACATGTTCTCCTGGATGTTACTGCAGGGCAAAAGATGATCATTTGAATCCCCCAAGACTACAAAACGTGTCAAGCACAGATCTCCAACATCCTGAGCAAGTGCTCTAGCCACATGACTCCTAAATATGTGGTCAACACTTCTTTCTTCTGAGCTCTTAAAGAAAAGCATCAGGCAGTCCTGTATTCTCAAAGCACTGAAGATCAAGCAAAGTTTTTGTGGCTGTGAATCACACTTTCCTCACATACTGAATTCAGAACTGCAGCCAACCATCAAAATGAGAGAGATAGAGAGCATTTCATACACATCTGGTCCTCAAATGGTTGAAGCCTCCTTCCAAACAGCACGTTGGGTGCTACGAATCCAGCTTGTGTGCCCTGGGAACCCTAATTCTATGCCACGTTACTTAATCTATGAAGAGCTGGATGTCTAAATTGGGTTTATGAATCACATTCCCAAAGGCAAATATGGTAAAAGTATCTCTGAAAGCTGCGTAAAAGTATTGCATTTCAAAAGGAAGCTGTCAAGTATATTTTACAGTAGTCTTAACCAAAATGTAACACTGGGAACCCCTTGCAAGGGAGTGGCACTGTTACAAACTCACTATCCAAAAAAGATGTATCAGTATCTGTCCTTCAGCTGAATGGCCCTAAAAGTGCGCCAACAGTGAATTCTCTTTTTATCCATTACATGTATCTTTCAGACCAAGAGCTAATTCCTTATCACTAGACAAGATCTAAGGCTAGAACTGTGACAAATTAGGTATAAGCTGATTAAAAAAAAAAAAGAAAATAAAAGAAAAAAAATACTATAACAAGAGGGGTTTTTTTCCAAGCCTTTCAGTCAATATGCAACAAATTTCCCCATTCTGAACATTTATTACAGAAAAGAGCCTTGTCCTTTATTATGCAAATCTCCCTCTCACTACCTCTCATGTATCACTTCTACCTTTCTATAAATGCCTGACCTGTGCATGATTGCTGGAAAATTATTCCTGATTCTGCACCTGAACCCACAGGAGCAGTATTCCCCTTCAAAGGAGGGATGCAGTCCAGTGTTTTGATGGTATAACCAAAGGACCCAGCCTTATCCAGCACAACAAAACAACTGCCCAAAGACTTGGTTTTCTTCCCATTTTAGCTGATGTCATCCAGGAAGTAACTTGGCTCAATTAGAAAAAAAAAAACAACCCAAAGTGGCAGGCAGTTCAGAATCCACTATGTGGATATGCTGACAGAGTTGTATTCAAAAAGGCTCTTCCAGTGCAAGTCCTGGTGCACGCAGGTGGGCTTTCCACTGCTGTCTCTAGATTAATGCAAACACCAGGGTTCACTTGTTCATGTTTTATTTGGATTTTTTGACACTATTTAGGTTCCTATGAACGTGGTTTAACTTTATAGCTGGATTGCCTGTTGGGCACAGCCAGTTGAAACTGAGCATTGTACAGCCCTTTGTTTTACTACTTCGAATCAAGGTATTTTTTTCTGAGTTACTCTCTGTATTTTCATGTTCATCGGAATACCTTGTACCCAAAGTAAATTATTGACAAAAAACCCAAGGAATTTGTATATCACTGTTGGGTTGAAGCAGTTGTTTTTGTTTCAGTCTCCATTGCCCTCATGTAGTGAACAGCTCTATGCCAGTAACTTTACATGCGCCAATAGTCCCACTGAATAGTGCCCACATGACCTTACTGGTAACTGTAACACTAAGTGCTAACAGCAGGAACACTCTGCATACAAAATGTTGTGTCCTATTCGGAGAAGGAGGAATGATCATCTTATCACAAAGGCTTGAGAATTTAACAATTTCTGTCTTTGCATAGAAAATCCTTGCTCTTGCTTCCCTCATGCTCAGGATGTCCCAAAGGTAGTGATGAATGTGCCAGTAAAACTCCTGGCATGAGTCCACATTTAACCCCTAGAATTTAGGATGAACACCAAAAGAAGGCAAGAGGCGGATGAGTTCAGAGAGCTTCAGTTTAGGAGACACAGGAGCAGAACCCCATGTGATGGTATTTTCTACTCTTGCATTCGTTCATGAACTGCTATAGAAATATGGCAGCCTAAGGAATGACTTCAGAATACTGAAGAAAGGCACTTCTTCCAGCAATAACTTCTGCCTCCAAATATTATCACATAAGTAGTGATGAGTTTTGAGGGCAATCTGTGAAAAATATTGCACGCCCACATACACAGTGATTGAAGCAGAATATGCTCGCTGAAGCTGAGAGTGGTATTTCACCATTTAGGAAGCATTTTCATTAGTCAACTGTCTTTCAACAGCTAATCCCCATATTTGCTACCTTAAATGTTGCTTTAAAAAAAAACAAAACCACCACCATGGATCCTTATCTCATTTTCCAAGCAGTCTGAATTCTTCAATCCTAAACAATTTTGTCTTGGCACAGCTATTAGGCTATGCTACCCATTTCTGGGAAATGTGCGTCAAAATCAGAGTGCCTATTGTTTAGCTTAAGCAATAGTTTCACACCTAAATGTGGAGAAATGCAACTCAGGAAAAAAAAGAAGATTTAAAAGAAAACCAGAATAAAAACTAAATTTAATTACTGATCTCAGTGGATATAAAGTTGGGCCCCTGATCCTTCAGTTTCATGTATAATCCTGAAATTTTACAGAAGCATTTGCTTATAGACTTAGGGGAGTTTTGCAGGACTTATTCCGACATTTCTGTGTAACTGTCTTCTCTAAACCTGTTTTTAATTAATCTATTACATATTCTAACTTCTAAAGAAAGGGATTTAGAAAAGCACTGGGCAGCAGCCTTGCTTTATTCCTATTAAGTCAATGGTAAAACTCCCCTTAATTCCTCTGGGAGCAGAATTAGATCCATGCCAAGCCCATTTTCAAAATCATGTCTTTAAGGCTTACACAATGCCTTCTCCCTGCCCTTGGTTAAAGCACAGACTTCCCTCTACCGTCGTTTTTTGTTTTCCCTTGCAAAATAAAGTCATGTAAATACACAAACAAACCAACCTCAGCATCCTAACTTCTGGGAACATATCGCACTGTTTTCTTTCTGACTGTGTGGTTAACATTTGGGGGGAAATGTTAAAGATTACAGTGCTGAACTGCTGTGAAACACTAGGTAGACTCTGAGTATGTTCCAAGAAAGTTGGAGATAAACCCCTGGGTGTTGGCTGGATTCCCTTTTTCTGTTAAAGTGACCCAACATGTTATTGTGTTTCTCCCTTTTCACATGCCTGCTGTTTATTGCATTGCTTTGTAACACAGGCGAAAATAATAAATCAGTATCTTATTTTTTTTGGAAACTTTCACTGAATCCTTGGGGAGCTTGATGCAGCAATTTGATCCACTATCAAACACGGCATTTCCCTGTGCCAACAGACGATGRTCTTTCACTTGCACTAGCGTAGACGACGAGTCAGATTTTCGCGCACACACTCACACACAGATCTATTCCCTACCTCCTTGGAAAAAATGCACCTTTTACCTACGGAAAAAAAAAAAAATTAAAAATTAACCCCTGATTTTCTTATAAAGAATAGATTAGGGCTCGTCCTGACCGGTGGGTCGGGAGCTGTTCGCAGCCCCGCTGTGTCCCCGCTCCCCTCGCACCGCCCCCGGCCCTGTGCACGTCCCGGTGAGAGTGTGCCCGCGTGTCCGCGGCGCCCGTGAGCGCGCAAGCCCGCGCCGCCCGCCGCCGTGGGGGTACACGCGCGCGTGTGTGCGCGCACCGGTGTGCACGTGGGTGCGCGAGGGCGCGCTGCCCGCATGTGCCGGTGCCGCGCCCCCGCCCGCCCCGGGCCGCCGCCGCCCACGGGGCCGAAGCGGCCGGGCCCCGCCGCCGCGCCCCTCCGCCCGCGGGCCTCCGGCAGCGCCCGGGAAGCGCATCCCGCGCCCGAGCCCGGGGACCCGCGTCCGGCAGCGCCCGCGCCCCGCCCCCCCCGCCATTGGGCCGGTGGCGGCCCCGCCCCGGCCCGCCCCGGCCCGCCCCCGGCTGCCGGGCAGTTCCGCGCGGGCGGAGCGGGGAGCGGCACCCGCGGCGGCGGCGGCCCGGCGGCAGCATGGGCTGGAGCTGACAGCGCCCGCCCCGCAGACGCTGCCGAGCGCTGCCGGCGGGGGAGCAGCGGGAGTGCGGCCGCGGCGAAGGGAAAAGTTGCCGCGTCCGCCCGGGGAAACTTTGTGCCGCCGAGGCGGGGAGGGGGCGGCGGAGCCGAGCCGTCCGGTGCGGTGCGGTCCCTGCGCGGCGGCGGCGCTGAGGCGGCGCGGGGGTCATGCCCGCCGCCAGCCTGCTGCCGCTCTTCGGTAGCGCGGCGGGGCCGGGGACGCTGGGCGGCCCCGCGGGCAGCGGCGCGGGCGGCGGGGGCAGGAAGGCGGCGGGCCCCGGCGCGTTCCGGCTGACGGAGAAGTTCGTGCTGCTGCTGGTGTTCAGCGCCTTCATCACCCTCTGCTTCGGGGCCATCTTCTTCCTGCCCGACTCCTCCAAGCTCCTCAGCGGCGTCTTCTTCCACTCGGCCGCCCTGCAGCCGCCGCCGCCGCCGCCCGGCGGGCAGCCCCGCGCCCCTCCGCAGCCCGCAGGCGGCCCGGCGGCGGCGGCAGCGGCGGCCGCGGGCGGGGCGGGYAGCCTGGAGCGGATCCGCGCGGACCACGAGCGGGCTCTGCGGGAGGCCAAGGAGACGCTGCAGAAGCTGCCCGAGGAGATCCGCAGAGACATCCGCCAGGACAAGGAGAAACTTCTGCAGGACGCCCGCGGCAGGAAGGAGGCGGGCGCCCCCGGGCTGCCCCAGCGCCTCTTCCGCCAGCCCGTCGGCGCTGTGGGGCAGGAGCCCGCCGACCCCGACGTCCGGCAGAGAAGGGAGAAAATCAAAGAGGTGGGTGGTGGCGGCTGTCGGTCCCGCTCCCGGGGATGCGCCTCGGCACCCCCGCGCGGGGCAACAGGTCGCTGCCGCGGCTAGCGGCGGTGTGGGGGCACCCCGACCCCTCCTGCCGCCTCCTCCCTGCGGGAAGGGGGGTCTTTCTGGCCGGCCCTCGTTCAGCAGCCGCCGCGCAGGTCGGCGCCGTCGCCCGCGGCTGCATCCTCGCAGCCCGCGGTGCGTTCCCGCTTKCGGGCCCGAGCTGCCGGCTCCGTGCCGGCTGCGCTTCCCTCCCTCCCGACGTTACGGGGTTCTCCCAGCTGTTGCACCGAAACCCGGGGAGGAAGCCAAGCCCGGCGAGGCTCGGCAGGCTGTGGGTCGCCTCGCGGGGAGCCGAGGGCTGGGGACAGCGACGCCGGGGAGGAAGAGCGTCGTGGGTCCGCCTGCGCTCTCCTTGGGACATCCCGGGCTCGGCCGGCGGTCAGTGAGCGGCGGCTGCCTCCGCGGGGTAAGGGAGCCATCGGGGAACGGCGCCCTGCCTGTGCCGCACTCTTGGCAGAGGAGCCGCCCCGGGCTGTCCGGCGCCGGCCGAGTGCGGGGTGCAGGTGCGGTGCAGCGCTCCAGAGGTGTAGCGATCTGTCTCGGGTTCGTGCCGTTCACTGTTCAGCGATACCGGCTGTCCAAGGAGTTAAAGGGCATTTGGCGAAATAGAGTCAATTTAGGTTACAGCGGTAAAGCGTCAGAGCTTTGTGCTTTTGACAAATTCCTTCAATCGTCTTTTCGGTCGTGCTTCTCGGTTGGTTCAGGTACCGTTTTTAAGTCCTTCCTTACAGAAATTCTCCAAACTGTGTCTAGCCAATGCTGTCGTGGCCAGAGTTTAACAGGGACCTCTGACAGAAGAAGGATTTCCTTGATAATACAGTTCAACTTCCCATCAGTGCTGGCTGGTTTATTTATCGAACTGACAATTTCAGCTGCCTGCAGAGATTAGGGTTTATGAATTAATTAGTAGTATATGTTTCCTGTTCTGCAGTGATGGAAATGAGATAGGAGTGAGACTAACTAAAGAGTATTTCAGTGTTTGTGAAGCATGGTTAGCCTTATTTAAAATTATTTTTTTATTCTGTATTTGTAGTGTGGTCTGAAAAGTGAGCTGTGATATCACACAGAGCATCAGATAATAGGCTCTCACAAATACCAAGTTGTGTTCTGTGCTCTGGAGTCCTTGTGCCACTTTTAACTATTTCAGCAAATTGTGTAGCATGGTCATAAGTTATATGTACCAATGCAAAGGTATTTTGAAGGGAGAAACTCTCAGGAGTGCACAGTACAGACCACATCTTGAAGTGTGCAGAGACTATGTTGTCTTCTGGTTTAGTCACACAGCCTCCCTGTGTGACTGGGATACTGAAGCATGCTGAAAGTTAGAAATACCAGAAAACTCTTCTTCCAGTTATGTAGAATTGCCATGTCGAAGTATTTAGAAGTAATGAGGCTCCAGACCTGATGTACATGGTTCTGTGGTATAGAAGACTGCAACAAGTAAATAAACAGGAATATATTGCTGTCTTGCTGGTCCCACTCTGTGCCAGCTAGTCCAAGTTATCTTTAATTATAGTCAGCTGTGCATGTGTTTGTGTATATATGTATGCGTACATACATACCTACCCGCTATCTCTTCAAATTCTTCCTCCCTTTCCCTTCCATCTTCTTTCCCCTCCCCTTCTACACAGGAGCCACCATCTCCACAGTAGCCCCCCAAAGCAGACTTTTGGCTGTTTAAGTGTAGGGGATGACTCAGAGACTGCACTTAGTTTCCAGATCTTTATTTTTCCTTTGTGTGTCAGTTTAAGTCCTTGATATTATGTGTTATTTCTGGGAGTTTCTTTTCCTCTTAATTCAGTATGTGACTTGTTGGATATTAACTGCTTCAGCATTTTTGCGGTACTTTGCCTGGTTTGATTTTTGTCTTTTTTAAAGAATACTTTTTTTTTTGCATTGAAAGTAGAACAGTGTTTCTATTCTGTGCCAACTTGCTTCACATTGTTTCATGTGTTGACCTTTTTGTTGCTTTTCTCTCTTTTTGCAATCCTTAGTCCACGTTTTTGTATTCTTATTTTACTGTCAAGATGGATTTCTAATCTGCATTCTTTTTAGTTTAGTTTTAAAACTTTAAATATTTTTAAATTATGTCTTTTTAAAGTATGAACTTTTGTACTCTACATGCACAGAAACCAGAATTACCCCTTGAAATTCCTCTCTTTGTGCCCAGTGGTTGCATGCAAACGTAAAGAATCTTTATGCTTTCATACTCTTTTGAGCCTGGAATTTGTGTCTTCATTGTAGGATTTATCTCATATATCTAGAACTCAAAATTTGAAACTTCTCCTGTGGATATTTTTGACAGAAGGAAGCAAATCACTTTAAAGGAAAAGAATGCYGAAAAATAAGGTTCTTCCCTGCATTTCTGTTCTGGAAGAACTCCATCCCATCAACATGGTGACATAAACCTGAGAGGGGAGATATCTTAGAGATGTTTTGTTCATTTACGGTTTTAAATTTTTAGTTGATGCACATGTTTAGAAGTCCAGCCAGTACAATATCATTTGCGATCACAGAACAATGAAATGCTGTGACTTTATAGAATTTCTTAATCAAGTTTTGTTGTAGAAATTTTAACCGCTTTTCCTATGGCATACTCTTTTGTATTAAAGAAACAGGGCAAGACTTAAACAAGATGGAAATAGAAAGGTTCAAGAACCTTTCTTAGTATTTAAACCAACATAAGAAGACAAAAAATAGAAAAAGAAATGCTAGGTGCTTATTAAGCACGCAAAAGACTTGTGGAAACATGGACAAGTGTCCTGTTGCTGTTGCTCTTTTGCACTCTGTCAGAACGATATGGTTGCTCTCAAGGTCTGTGTGTGGGAGCTGCCCCACTGTGTTACACCTGTGGGGCCTGGCTGTGTGCAGGTGTGTCCATGAAGGTAAAGGACGTGGGCCAAAGACCAGCTGTGATACTCCTCTGTTTCTCTTCTGTTGTTGTGTTACAGGCAAACTAAGAAGAAAGAGCGATACTGTGAGCAGTGGGGTTTCCGCCAGTACTTCCTGTTGTAAAGCTGCTATCAGTTGCTTATGGCTGCTGATTTTTTTAGTGGCTTAATGTTGCCTGCTCTGAGCACCGTCCTCGTGCTGGATGCTTCAGGGAGGCTCAAGCAAAGAGGCACAGCTGATTTGGAGCATACCAGCACACTGAATTTTGCCAGAGTTTGAGTTCTTCAGGCAGCTCCACTGTTGCTCCCCGTGACTTGGGGCAAGGTCTGTGTACCTGTTATAGCTCATACTGGTCTCTGTTTCCATGTCCTGATAGGAGCCCCAGACGGTGAATGAGAATGCTGTGGTTTGTATTCTTGCTCTTCCACTCACTGGTTTGAGAGGTGGCCCGTTTTGAGCAACTACCTCTTGTGGTATCTGTTCCCTACCTGTAAAAAAGGAGTGGAAGGCAATGATGACTCCGTTCCACTCAAGCTCAATGTCTTCCAGTCTCTGCTCTTGTCACTGTTGGTTGTGGCTGGACATCATTATTTCTGATGTCAAGGGAAGACTTGGAGGTGTGTAGGTAGTTGATACAAGCTAAAGAAGTGATTAGAAGAGGATAGTAATAGTGGAGAGAGGCTGTGGAGACAGGAGATGCATTCTTTTAATTAGGAAAATCTGATTTTGAGTCTTCTCCCAGTTTYGTTCCTCTCTCTTCCAAGAAAAAAAGGTGCAGAAATTATTTAGGTGTTAAGAAAATAGCAAAAACTAAGCTCTTTTTATTTCAGAGCAAAGGAATAGAAACGATGAATGAGCTAGCTCAGGTACTAGAAGCTATATAATCACATTAGTGTGGTGCTCTGCCCAGACTAATTAATCCTGCTGAACAGCAAGCTATTGGTGTTGGTGGAGCACCATACTAATGCAGCTGTGCTGTTCTTGTACAAGGTAACTAGCTTGGAAACTGTACACATTATTGATCAGAGCTGTTTGGACATGTTTTCAGGATAAAAGCCTCCTTGGTAAACTGGAATCAATGTCTGAAGAGCATGATCATGCACTGCCCCAAATAGTTAAACAGCTCTCAGTGGTTGCAATCATCTGGTACAAGCCCTGGAGAGGGGAATTTGAGCACCAGTCCTTAGACTCAACAAGGCAGTAGTTTCAAGACAGCAAAACAGACCCTGCAGCTTCCCCCTCTCTTTCTATAAAGAACTGGATTGGCAGTGTGAATTCTGAAGCTTCTCAAATCCTCATTATTCATTTTGTTTAACTGTTTTCTGTGGTGGCTTTTATGGAGTTTAGTTGGAAGTCTCATTAATGTTGCWGGGGTGTTCAGCAGTATCTTGAGGAAAGAAAGCCCGTGAGCATGGAAATAAAGCACTAATCAGAGATATAATATGTGATTGACATGGAGCACTTGGACATAATCAGATCTCTTCATTAACCAGGAGGAGTGATGGCAAAAATATGGATAGTCACTCACTGCTGTAGAAGGGCAGTTGGCCTCATGTCTTTCCTGCATGCTTCCACCACTTGCTTTTCTACTGCCTGGTATCCTGGTGCACTTGCTTGGGAAGGTCCAGTGCCAGACTGGATAGGGTTTTATTTTCTTTTGGGGATGTTTACATGACAAGGTGAGCTCACTAATACCTCTTGCTGTTGAAAGAGGAGGAGAAGTGTCCTCTTACCACTTTTGACTGCCTTTTCCCACTATCTACTTTGTGTGAATTCCACTGTGTCCCTCCATAAGCTGCTTCAGCTCCGTAAGCCAGCAGAAAACTGCCAGAGCAAAAAAAAAAACAACTGAGTGGATTTCTGCTAAACTTTCTCTTGAGCTGACAAGTTGAAGGCCTTAATGAAAGGGTTGACTTGTTGCTAGTTTTGGCTGTGGTGAGGGAACAGGTGGATGAAAGGTATGAAACCTCTTTGAGTACCCATGTGTTAGCAGCTGGTATCTGATCTTCTTGCCTAACTTCTCCATTAAAACTGAATCTCTGCAGTGAGCCTTTTGCAGAGCAAAAGTTCTGTCTACTATAATAACCTTCTCCAGCAGAATGAAGCATTTCCCTTCAGGAGACTTACCTCCCAACCCCTTTTCTCACAAMAGAAAAGGAGAAAGGAAACACAAAAGCAGGAATTACTGAAACCTCAGCTGCTGTAGGCCAGAATTCAGAGTGCTTTTACTGGGAGGAAGGTTGTGAGTACCTTCATAGGAGAGGGAAGAGTTAAAATGCAACAGTTTAAGTATTGGGTGGCTTGGGTTTCAAACAGAAAAAGCCATGTTCCCTGATGTCGTTTCTTTAACGACATGATTCAGTGAAAGGAAAAGAGTTGACATGTAATGAGTAAGCAGTGTGGTGATTCCTGCCAACATGCTGATGATGCAATCAGTGCATTTTGAAAGTTTTCCTGAAGTATTTTGTGACTTTAATGCTGATATCTTACAGTTGTCATTAAGTTTGTCAAAGTTTAAAATTAATCTTGATTTTTTTTCACCCAAAGCTTTATTTGTCTACCTGTAATCTTCAGTATTTTTGTATTTGCTAGTTCTTTTTGAGTGTTTTTGAGTGTTTGGCAGTACATTCCTTCCTGATAAATACTGTGTATTGCAGTTTTGGTTTTTTTTTAATGGTTTTATAAAAGGCACAAAGGAGGTAAATTAAGTGCCTAAAGACAGGGAATCAAATATGATGATGGTAAGCTGGAGGTGCCCAGGGTTGTCTTACGATATCCAAAACGTCACAAAACAATAAGTTGAAGTGCTTTCTTGGGGTTAATGGCACTACAAGATGTAGAGAAGCTTCAGCTGAGTTACTGAGTATGATGCAGTGACTCTKAAGCATCATCTTGTATCTGTCACTTGGCAGAACCTATGGAGAGCCAGCTCAACCTGCCAACCAGACAGGAAGCTACCCTTGCTTTTGTTGGGTTTGTGGCCTGGCAGGGTAGGGAGCCAAAATGGTTTAGTGGAGGTCTGAGCACAGTGAAAGCAGTGGACCCCCACTAAGCCACTGCATTTGAAAGGAGAGAAAAGTGGAGGAGAATGGACTGAGGCATCTTTATATCCCCAAGACATGAAATAGGGAAATAGGGTATATGTTTGCCAAATCAATGTTCTTTCTGCTGAGAGACCTTAAGGTCTTTTTAGGGAAGGACCTTGTTTCAGGTGAGTTGTTTCAGCTGCCTTTTTTTCTTTGTTTTGGAACCTCATAGCCTCCCTTCAGTCAAATTACTTGCAGGCAAAGAAATGCCTGTCTGATTTGAGCTTGATCATCAGTTGGAGGGGTGTTTCAGTGTGTAACTGTGCATATCTGACTGGAATAGGGTGTGTTCCCAGTTGCTAGTTCATGTTTTTACAGCCTTACACTTGTTTTCTGTGAGCTAAGAAGAATATTTAATTTTCCTATGTTCGGACTTGATCTATATTCTCAACAGCTAGATTTATTGAAACTAACTGAATGTCCTATGTAACTGTTTCCTCAGAATTGTGGGGGAAAATGAAACAGCTTTAAATGTTCAGTGGAAAACATCTGGCTTTCACAAAAAAGCCCCAAAAAGCAAGCACATGATTAATTCTTTGTCTTTATGTAAAGGCAAAATGTAAATTCCAGGCACACAGGACTCCTTTTGTGAAAACTAAATAAGGTGAGATAAAGCTTAAAATGGAAGGTCTCCTGTACTTTGACAAAAGTTATATTCTCATGGTGATGATTTTGTATTTAATGCTAGTATAGCAGCCTATGGCAGCCAATTAATATAAAGAAATAGAGTAAATCATAATGTTGGTAAGTACAGTTGCTTAAGGCTGTAGTTCTGTACTGAGGGCAAAGTGAAGCAGAAAGAATTCCACCTGTTTTTTAAAATACACTGTTAAGACCAAAAAATGTCTTATCTCATTCAGGGGGAAAATAAGAGTGGTAGACAGCCAGGCTTTGACACCTTCTTTGAATGTTAATGAAAGCACAGGATTTATGAAAAGGAAGTAATGGAAAGACAGGACAGCTCTTCTTGTGGAAAATAATTAATGTCCTTGCAGAAGGATCTTTGTGACTGTTGGATGGACAGACCTTTTCTTAAAGCTGTCTAAAACGTACTGCTCTAAGGATTGTTGAGTGTGTTAACTTCCTCTTTGGTTAGGTTGGGGTGGTTTTTTTCTAGCTTGGGGAGCCAGCATAGGAGTAAATTTCTGTGGTTTTAATCTTAAAGATAATATCTTAACAAGTATTTCCTTTATTTACAAATAGTAAATTTGTCTTCCTAATTTATTTGGCACTGTAAGAGTCGTGCTTCGGGAGAGTGCATTGGATTCAGTGTTCACTCTGTTTTAACAGTGCAGCACTTACTCTGGCAATAAATTGCCACCTGAGGTGGTACAGAGATGATGAGACACTCTGGTTGTGTGCCTTTTTTGGTAACAAACTCAGCTATTCAGATGTGTCTCTGTGGAAAGCATGTTTTAGACATTCAGTTTTGAAGGATTTTGTGGTCTCTTTCTAAGTTATTTATAGAACTGTCATTTTAAAAGTGAGAAAAATAATTGGGGGGGGGAGTGGGGCTGTAAATTAAGCAATATGGGCAATGTACCAGGTGCTCAATGTACTGGTTCCTTTTGAGTGAAAATCTTCCTTGTCCACAACATTTTTTAGTTGTTTGTTGAGTTTTTTTCACTGACTCGTTTGGATTTTTTGAGCATGTGATACGAAGAGTGTGTGCACGCTTCTAAGAAGCATCTCTGTTTTTCTGTTTTCCGTGACTCTTTCTAATCGTGTCAGCAAGTGTGTTATGAAAACCTAATTGGTGAGTAATGAAGCGCGTGCTTCCCTGAACTGGATTAAATGAAACCTTTTACAGACTTGTGGTTAAGCCGCGGTTGTATCGCAGTGCTTGGCAGCCTTGCCTGCAGAGTCCTGAAGACCTTACTGTTGAGAGGAAGCAGTTTGGTTTTCTAGGGCAGAGAGCAGCCCATTGACTTGCACAGGGTTGCACAGGGTGACGGGTTTCAGAGCAGAGCTTGCATACCTCGGTCCTGTGTGGTTGTTCCCCACCAAACCAGGAGCTGTTGCTGTGTGCTCGCCGAAGGCTGTCTTGGCTCCCACCCATGCTGCAGGTCTCTAGCCTGGGCTTGTCAGCTCATTAGGGTCAGTTAAAACCTGGGGTTTGGAGTAAGATCCGTGATTGCACATGAGCAGCTGTGGTTTACCACTAAACTGCAGCTAAAGGCATTGTTTTAGTACATGGGGAGGCTAAACCTGAGACTCCCTGGTTCTATGTTTAGGTCACTGGTCTTAAGCTTTTGGAGCAACACTTGAGTGCTGTGTTCCAGTGCTGTTATGAAAGAAGTCATGTAGGGTAGTAAAACTCCTGGTTTGCCTTTCTTGTATCTTGAAATCTTCAGTTTGAACTCTGTTGTAACCAAGAAAGGCTTGTATGAAATAAGACAACTTGCTATAACTCTCCACAGCAAGCTGGTTGGGTTTTATAGCTGGTGTTTATGAAGATACAGGTATTGCTCATTCTGATGCCTCTGATTGTAAAAGCTTTTCAAAGAGATTGGATGAGCACATAACCTGCTGTTACATTCTTATAACTGTTAAACATTCACAGCCCTTGTGGGAACACTGAGATATGCAGTCGCTTATGCAAAGGTAACTACAAGTGTAAAATCTGTTTTTATTTGTCTTCCCACTCCTTCTTGGAAACTATATGTGCCTTGGCTTTTAAGTTGTTTCAGGAATACAGTAAGTGAATGGACATCTGACTTATATGAAACTTGGGCCCTTTCTTTCAAGTGGAAMTCTCTAATCAGGTAAGAAAATAGGTGAAGATCAGAAGAGATGGTAGGCAATACTGAGCAAAGGACCAAAATGGTTCTGTGCAATGAATGAGCTGATGACTGTGGAGCATCTGGCTGTTGCAAGACTTTATGTGTGTATCTCAAAAATTCTTTTAGAAGAATCAACTTCTTTCTCTGATGCTGGGTAGAAACAGAAGTTGCAGTTTTAATGTAAAAGCATGCAGCTTTGCATGTGAAGGTATATACTGTTGGCTTTTAGTGTAGAGGCAGTACTATGTATTTTTCATATGAATAAAGTAGAAAGAAAAGAATGTCTGATACTTTTTTCCAGAATTTTACATCATCTCACTTGTGTAGGGCTGATCTCTATTGCTTGGCAACATAAACCCTCTTTTTCGATTATATTAAAAGTCAGTGTCTGCTTTTAAAACATTGCAATAAAATAGCATTAGATCAGTGTGGCTTGCTTCTTTAATTAGTATTCATAGCACCGAGGCTCTTTTTTTTAAAGTATCTGCATACTTTTCTTTCGCTTAGTTCACTGCTTAATATAAATTTCTGTGCCTTTTGAAATTTCTTTTGTTCAGGGACTGCTTTCTTCCAAGGAAATAGGAAGCAGCTCGTGTAAAAGAATACCAAGCTAAAAACACCCACTTTGCTTTCAAAATGTAGTGCTCAAGGAGATAGTAATTTTACTATTCACTGACAGATGCATGCAGATGCAGACCCAGTCTTTAGCTCCACTGTCTGTTTTCTCACTGCCTTTGAGCACTGACATCTGTTGGTGCACTGAATGGTGGTACTGCTGATAACGCTTTGCCCATACTACTGTCTGTAGGGAAATCTGTTGCTTGCTACTGTGGTTGTAGTTCTCCACCCATCTGTGATTTTAAGAATTGCACTTTAAATTGTGTTGGACCTATGTAGTAATGCTAGATTCTTTAAAGCTTAAAAGAAGAGAAATAGATRTTAATCATTTGCAGTGATGGATTTCTGCCTCCCCACAGCCCCATCATGCAACAGAAAACCTAATTACCATTTAGAGAGTAGAAGAGTTATACATGCTACAGATTTAAAAAGTCATAATACTTCAAAACTGCATGTTGCTTTCTTTGTTCTGGTGAGATTGCCTGAAGAATCACCATGGGAAAAACTATGCCATGTAAAGACAAACTGCAAATTGACTGATATTTTTATGTCTTACTCTGAAAAGCTCTAGAGTAAGTGTGGCGCTGAACCTGAACTGACTGAAATAGAAAGGTGCGTGATCTTGTCAAGGGCTGAAGTGATGTCACAGATCCAGAAGGGCACTTCAAAGAAATGACCTTTCTGAAGAAAAGCCTGTATATTTCTTCATGCAATTTCTTTAAAAAAATAATTGTAGTTGTATATTGACGGAGATGTATTCATATCTCTCTCCATATATATGTTTTATATAAGAGTCAAATATGCTGTACAATTGGTCTGTCATCTGTAGCTGAAGATGCCATTTGTTGAGGGGCAAGCTCTGGTCTGAATAAACACTTTGGAAAAAGTTAAAGGCGTAGTATTTGTTTTGTTTTACAAATAGTCATCTAAGTTGAAAATATAATGATACATATGCTACAAGCAAAATCCAGAACATTAGGATGAAGCAAAGAAATCCTTGTATTTCAATAATCAGCTTTGCTCAAGTTATTTTTTATTATAGAAATCTAAATATTGCAGAAAATAGATGCTCTCTAAGAAAGTTTTCAGACTTAATGGAAACAGTTTTCATATGCAGCCTTATCAGTCTCAGTTATGGAGACTCGGTTGGCCTGCATTTATGCACCATGTAGTCCTATTTGTTCTTTTTCCCAACCTTCTGCTTACCGTAGGATTTTGTTGTTGAGAAGGAGAGAGATTTGAACTCTCCACTGAACCTCTGGAAGCCTGATCTCTTGCTTAGAGCAGGGCTGATTTAAAAATAAAATTGACTTGCTCAGTCTTGTGCGGTCAAGTGCACTGAAGATCTCAGCAGGGGGAGATTCTGCAGCCCCTCTGGACAAACATATTCCGGTATCTGAAGACCCTTATTGTAGGTTTTTGAATTATTACTTTAGATAGAATTTCTCTTGCTGCAACTGCTGACAGTGCCTTTACTCCTTTCATTGTGCCCCACAGAGGTGATCTTGGCTACCTTTTCTCCATTGCTACCCCTTAAGTCATTAAGAAGCCTCTCTTCTCTTGTCTTAAAAAACMCAGCTGCATCTACCCTTTTTTAATAGGTTGTGTTCTCCATTATTCTAAAAAATACCCTGCTTGGTGGAAGGGAGCCAAAAACCAAGAACAGGGCTTCCATTTGGGGCATCAGGAATGTCACATAGAAAGTGTTGATTGCTTCCTATCACTAGCATGCACTCTTGCTAATGCAGCCCACTATGAAGCTCACCTTCGTCATTGCAAGGATGCCTTGCTTATTTGTGTTCAACAGGTTGTTCACCAGGACCCCCAGGACATTTGTGCCAGAGCTGTCTTTTAACCTGTAGGTTCCTGCTACATACTGAGGCATAAGATTTTTGCATTTACTTTTATTTGGTTTCAAGAGGCTTGTCAGCTCATTCGTCCAATTTGGTGGGGTCATTCAGGTGGGAGCTCTACTGTCCAGCTTTTTGATTGCTGGAGTCTGGGTTACACATGAAGTTGGTGAGGGTATGTTTCCTCTRTTGTTCAGTCTAAGCCCAGAGACACTTCACTCATAGCTAGCTGCTAGTTAGACTTTGACCTGTTTACTGCTGTCCTGAGATTGTCAAACCAGCCACTTTTTTCATCAGCTCAGACCAGCTGTCTAGTCCATGCCTTTTTGACTGCTGTAGTGTTAAGGCAGGACTGTGTGGAAGAAGCTTGCCAAAGTCGGGTAAATAGTGTCTGCTGCTCTGCAGTCATCCACAGAGCCAGTGGCTTCATCTTGAGTAACTGGGTTGATTGAGCACACTTTACCTTTGGGAAATTATACTTGCTGTTTGCAAAGGTGTTTCTGTCCTTCATGTTCCTGGAAATAGAGTCAAGGAGATTTTGCTCCATTTTCTTTGTGAGGTTTGGAATAAAGCTGTCTGTCCTGTAGTTCCCTGGATCTTCCTTCCTGCTTTTTTCCTCAGTTACCAGGGATGCCCCTTGGTTACTATGGCCTTTGAAATGTGATGCAGAGAGGCCTTGCAGTGACATCAGCCAGTTCCCTCGGTGCCATCAGAAGCATCTCCTCTGGTCCCATGGACTTGTGTCCATTTTGCTTACATGTTCTGTTCCTAGCTTTTATGTTCATTTACGTGATGCCTCTCTCCCAGCTCTTGCCCCAGGAGCCCCATGAGTGTGCCTTGCTTCTAAAGACCAAAGCATATAAGATGCCCAAGCACTTGAGCCTTTTCGTGTCCATTGTCACTAGTTCTCTCAGCTAGTGGCAGGTCCCTGTTTGGTTTGGTCCGTCCTTTGTTGCTGATGTAGAGACCTCTCCTGTCCTGTGGCAGCTTGCAGCAGAGTTTTGGCCTCATCTCCCCTGGTGCCCAGGCAGTGCTTCTGTATTGCTGTGGCAGAGCATCTGCCCACCTCCTCCGCCCTGCGCTTCCCTGAGGGCTTGTGCTCCACCTTGTGCAGCCACCCCGATCTGACACAGCACACTGAAGATCAGTGAGGTCTCCTGGGCACCTCAGCCCTGCAGGGGACTCTCCCACGGGATCTGCAGATCAGGTCCCTGAACAAACTGAGCTTGTTCCCCTGAAGTTCAGGGTCTTATATTGTCTTCCGCAGTTCTTTCGGGATCGTAGTCTCCTGTCTAGTGTTTAAATAGACTTGAGGTTTAGACATTTCTCACTCATGCAATAGTTGTTTTAAGCAAGCTTTTATCATGGGAGGTGGGGTGGTGGAGGAAAATGCCAATGCAGCCTTTCCTGGCCATTTTGCTGCCTCCCTCAGTTTCCTTGGGGAAGCCCAGCAGGCAACTGTGTTTGCTCAGCAGATATTTTTTTATTTAAAAAAATGAGGAAATGTTTACTGGACAAAGACATTTGGTTAATACAGGGAATTCCTGTTAGAATTCTTGAAATAAAAGCTATTGAAGGAAAACAAAGCTCTTAGGTGCAGTTTTTGCCACTTCTGTGGCTGTAAATGGGTGACTAGCATACTGACATGGGCTGGGTGATACCATTGAAGAATTGTGTGCTGTTTTGAAGCGTCTTTCCTCTGCATACCTCTGATCAAAATATGTCAGCTGATGTTTATACATTGCAAATATGAAACTAAGGACATGAAAGCTAATGTAATGTCATTTCAAAGTTGGTAGGTTTGGAGTTTGTATTGAAATTGAAATCCCACTAAAGTAGATTTAAAGCACAATTCTGATTTCTTTTTGAAGGGTCTAAATGCTAGCTTACAAACATGGATTTTTTTGATTAAATTTCTATCTGTTTTGTGTGACTTATTATGGGATTTACAGCAGGAASTGTAAATATTTTTGCGGTAGGGTTGTACTATTGAACTACACACCGATTCACGAGAGTCCAGCTCCTCAGCATTTGATTTTCTGTCACTTTTGACATCACAAAGAGGTCTGGCTTTACAGAAGCTTGGTTTTGAAAATGAAGTCTTTCTTTGCACTGCCTCATGCTTGGTGTCCAGACCCGCTATTCACTTCTAAATGGGTTGATTTCCAGCATTGTAGAGTACACGAGCATCCTTTCAGTTTGACATACCTCTTCTGATTTTGTGATGTGAGAAGCAAAGCTCCTTCCATCTATAGCAGGGACTATATAAGTTGCCTTTTGTCCCAATCTTATGATCCTTTGTTATGGGAACAGTGACCACTCATAGTTTTTATTTGGCCCTAAAAGTGTGAGAAGGTAGCTGTAAAACCTACGTGGGTATTTTTGGTAGGAACTGAGTAAGTTTTAGGAAAGGGCTTTGAGGTTTTAAAAAGGAGTTAAGCTTGTTTTAACTTTCATTAGACTTTTTTTCTTTAAGTTTTCTACTGTGCCTGAGTATGGAAGTTTCATTTCATTGAGAAAGGAAGTTATTTTGGATGTTGTTCAGCAATCCAAAGCATGACCAGTGGCTGCACACATCCACTTCTATGTATTTGATCAGTGAGTAAAAATTCAACATTTTCCTACATAAGGCTGATCCTGTAGTCTGAGCTATTGAAGTCACACTGCTGGGGTCTTTCTGTGAAAAGAAACTCTTGAGTGAACCATTGTCTGATTTGTATGTGCTGGACACTGAGAACATTTTTTTTTATCAGCTTGATCATAAGAACCTAGAAGGACACAACTATAATGAAGTTATTTTAAACACAGATTAGTGCACTGCAAGGTATTATATGTGTTCTTTTCAGAGTGCCTCTGCAATAGCTTCATGCTGTGCTAATTACCCATTGCTGTGTTCTCTGATGGGGGTATTTTGCCGAGTTCTTTCTTACCTTTTGTTTGAGCACAGTATTTTTGTGATGCCTATTTTATTCTTTATTTTTCATGAGGAGTCTTTCCCACTTCGGATTCATGCCACTGTTTGAAAAATGTGTGTGTTTTCTAAGGAGGGAATAGGACCAGTGGCTGATGCCAAAGGCAAGTCTCAAAACCAGCTTTAAAAGTCCGCTGTGTTCATGTGGACACTGCAGTGTAAGTAAATGTGGACGTGATCAGCTGCCTCAATGTCAAACACACTTAAGTGTCTGTTTTACCAGCCCTGCCTTATGTCCACATAGAGGAACATTCCCTAAACTTTGTGGCCGATTTTAGTGCAGCACCGCCAAAAATGATCCCCTTGTGCTTGATAACTTCATGTTGCCTTTAATCCTGTGTTATGTGGGGAACTTCTGCAGGCTGTGAATGTGCTATTATCTGGAAGAAAATAACTGATTCATAATTTCTTTTGGATATTCCTGCTATGCTGTAATATGTGGTTTCAAATATGCTATTTACAGGAAGCATCCCGGGTGGCATTATACATGCTATAATCAAAACAAGAGAGAATTTGTTACATGATGTATTTTCTAGCACCACCACCACATTCTCCCCCTTCAATCCCCCTCAAATTTCAACTTTAGCCTTTTCCTTGGACTTGACTAAATTCTCCAATGTTACACACATGGAGGAGAGAAACTTTTCTGATGGTATGAGGGGAACTTGCTCATCTTTCATTTGAAAACTAAAAGCTGGAAACATCCTGAATGTGACACATTTTACCATAGAAACCAGCATTTAAGAGTCTTTGGAGTGATGTGGARGAAGGTTTGTATGCGTACAGATATATAAATCTGTATGTATGTTAATAAAAAGAAGGCTAAAGAAAAAGCTCATACCTTGATATGTGGAATTATTGCCAAAGAAGTAAAGCCAAACTGTAATTTTATGTAGCATGAATTTTCTGTAGCGTGAATATTTTGCAGCCATTCCTGGTTGTATATGAGACTGAAACCTGGGAATGGCTCTTGTTTTGGCTGGTGAGTAGGGAGCGTTTGGCAGCTCAGATGGTGAAAGGTAGTTCTTGAAACTTAATGTATAGTTGTATATAAAGGTGTACTAATGACTTTTGTATGAACTCTGATTAAACATTGTATTATTCATATACTTTGTGTTTTGCCCTTTGTACTGCTGGGGATAAAGAACATTTTTGATCTTCAG
The DNA here is from genome assembly GCA_018881555.1 of Amblyornis subalaris. Lineage (NCBI taxonomy): Eukaryota > Metazoa > Chordata > Aves > Passeriformes > Ptilonorhynchidae > Amblyornis > Amblyornis subalaris. The sequence goes on along the minus strand of JACAXG010000002.1, from coordinate 22,905,564 downwards.
AAGGGCTATTTTGGCTTACCTCTTTTGGTAAGAACAATGTTTGCTTGCAAGTCACAATGTACTGAAAAATAAATTCTGTTCACTACTTCACTGAAAATTCTTATCAGCAGTTCTCGATCAGCTTTTTATACAAGGTATTTGATAACAATTAATTTGTATGGGTAATTCATGTAGTTAATCTCTCTCACTCTGGGACATCACTCAGTTTCATTATGCTCTCCAGCTTTTGTGAGATGGTTAGTGTTACTGAAGTAGCTATGACCTCAGTAATACCTCTAGGCGAATTTAGAAATAATTTGGTTTTTTAATAACAGAATTTAATTTCTTTTAGCATCTGTCTCTAAACTCACTTGCTTCTGTTTCTACAGAAAAATACTGAAAATACGTATTGTGAGAAAAAAATTTATTTTTACATTTTCATGACCTTTAAAGATCTGTGCAGTCAACCACCTTCCCAAATCAGCACAAACCCATATTCCTTCTATTCCACCTTGGACTTTGGCAGTATGCCTAAAATTCTAACCAGCCATGGATCTGCCAGATCAGAGCTGGAAGCAAATTCACCAAAAACCCACTGCTTTTTTGGCACACACTTAGCCACTGAAAAATCCTATTCCCTGAAGTTGGAGTGTCTATGCTGGAGTTATTCGTAGAAGAGATGCATGTGCATTTGGTGCCAAGCCTTTTGGTTTGTGAAGGCATGTTTCTGAAAGTGAATGAAGATCATGGAATATTTGGACTTTTCCTGGAAATTTGGGCATATGTTGAACATAAATTCCTTTATTTGCTTTGTAATGTGGACTAAAGCCAAGCTGATTAAAACTGTAGTTCACTTTGATCTGTAAAAAACATTCCTTGCATGAACAAATGATTACAGTAGTTTGCTCCCAAGAAGAGTATTAGTGTACACAGATGGGAGCACCAAAAGATCCCTCCAAATGGGGTGAGGGATTCAACTGTCCCTCTGTCTACTTTTTAAGGTGACCGTGACATGATGGAACTGGCATTTCCCGATGCTTTCTTAAAGCATTCTGATGTCCTGTCATTAGTATTGGCAATGAAAACAGGGAATTGAACTACTGCAGCGAAAGTGGGTTTCCTTTCTTTATGGCCGCATCTGTCAGTTTCAAACGTGGCAAATGATGCTCCACATGGACTGCCATTCTTCAGAAAGAAAGCAGTAAGCAGTTTCTCTTTAAATCAATGAAAAAGGCACCAGACTGCAAATATTAAACAAGTTTTTCAGGGCATGTGTTTTGGAAGACTGTAATTTCTGAATTTGAGTTTATTTAATACTGTGAAGAAACTTCAAATACAGACATATTTCTGATGTGCTGCCTCTCTTGCAGACCCTTTATTTTACATTCTTCTTGACAGTGCCTTGGGTTTAGTCTGCAGTCTGATTACAACACTCGCACCAGCAGGCATTATTGACTTTTGATGCTGACTTTAAAACTTCCTCAAAAAATGTAAAATACCTACTCAATATTTAAACTTGATTGTTTCTTGCTCTGGCATCTGGTTATTACCTATTATTAGCAAGTAGCAGTAGTATCATATATAAGGTAGGCATGAAGTCAGGTAGAGAAACTGAAAGTCTGAGCTGCTGCATATTTTAATCACAGTGGTGTGGTTGTGGGACCAGCTCTCTGGCTTTCCATCTTTGGCCAGAGGTCCTGATATGAGACCAGTTCCAGTAGTACCCTGCACTAGAGCAAAGCCATACTGTACTCCCATACTGTACAGCCCAAAGGCTTTCCTGCCACATCTCACTGCTCTTGAATGGGACATGAAAAGCTCCAGGGTTCAGCACTCCAGCTGTGGGCCCTGACTGGTGCAACACTTCTGGAGGGGTCGGCTTTGATTTAGCTGGAGCAATGGTTAGTGACCTATTTCAGAGTCAGTAGCAGATGAACACGCTGCCTAGTAACTCTTGTCAAAGCTACTACACCAGTACATGTAAAAGGACTGAGCTCAAAGCTGATTTTTCCTCAAAGAAATGACAGCCTTAAAAGAATATAGGCTATTAATGGGTACAAGTAGAACACAAGGAAGTGAGTCTCTCCTGTTCGTCAGGGTAAGCCAGTGATAGAGTTGGCTTGTTTGTTTTTATGACTGACAATAGGGGACAATAAGATTTCCACTTCAATATTCACATCAGCACTTCATTGCCTGCCTTAGCTAGTGCAGGTAAATTTTTAACTCTCGGTTAACTGCGTCAGCTAAAAGTTTGCAAATATGCTTAACCGAGTGTGTTGGGTTGACCCTGGCTGAAAGTCAGGTGCCCACCAAAGCTCCTCTGTCTCTCCCCTCCTCAGGTGAACAGGTGAGAGAGAATAGAATGAAAGGCTTGTGGGTGAGGATAAGGAAGGGGAGAGATCACTCACAAGTCACTGCCATGGGCAAAACAGATGCAACATGAGGAAATCAAATCTGAGTAGGGTAATGGGAAGTAAAACCAAATCTTAGAACACCTTTTCCCCACCCCTCCTTTCTCCTGGGATTAGCGTCACTCCTAATTTTCTCTATGTCCTCCCCCCTAGAAGTGCAGGGGAACAGGGAATGGGGGCTGTGGTCAGTTCATCACATTATCTCTGCTGTTCCTTTCTCCTACTCAAACACTTCCCCAGCCTGGGGTCCCTCCAACAGGATRCAGTCTTTCCCAACTTCTCCAACATGAGTCTTTCCCACAGGCTGCAGTTTTTCATGAACTGCTCAAGCATTGGTCTCTTCCATGGGGTGCACTCCTTCAGGAACCGGCTGCTCCAGTTTATATACAGAGAATGGTGTTCTGTGGTATGGAATATCCCTTTGCCCAGTTCAGTCAGCTGTCCTGGCCATGCTCCCTCATGGCTTCTTGTGCTCCTGCTGTCAGAGCTTGGGAAACTTGAAAAGTCCTTGATTCAGATAAGCACCACTTCGCAACAACTAAAACATCGTTGTGTTATCAACGTTATTCTTGTACTGATTCCAAAATACAACACTGTACCAGCTACTGAGAAGAAAATTAACTCCATCTCAGCTAAAAGCAGGACACCAATACATACGCGTTTGCTATTCCATGTGCTTGGCAGACCAAAATCACTGGATGCAGGAGATGATGGGGCTTGCTTGTTATGATTAACAGGAAGCAACTAGGATACATTGTGTTCTATTGTAAACAAGCAATGTCAGAACCTTCCAATATGTCCCAGTTTTAGAACAAACTTAAACAAACTAAAAACATTGCTGTTATGGATCCAGGATGTTCAGATGAAATCTCTGTGTGTGGTCAATCATCTCTTTTGCATGTGGAAAATGATTCAGCATTTTGTGAAAGTGAGCAGACAAGACAGACTTACAGATGTGTCAGGAGGGGTTTTTTCTGATAGTTTTCTGTTCAAGTGGTCATTACAGGACAGAAACCTTGGAGAAATCTTGGAATGAAAAACCAATATAGTTTTACTGTGTTAGTCTCAAGCACAGCAGCAGAAGAGCATTTGAAAGAAATGAAAAGTCTTTCTCAAATTCTTTGGTGTCAGAGTAAAACATTTCACATTTTTCTTAAAATGTGATATCAGACCAACAACTATTTCTTCCCCTTTCATTTTTGAACAGAGATATTGTGAAAGAATAAGTCCTGGAAATGAAACATATTGCAGTTTTGAGAAGACTGTAAGAAGCTGTCTAAATAGCTCATGTGTTCAACTTCTGTRCTCAAAAGGGGAACCTTGTGTAGTTCTGGTGAAATGTTATATCCTTGGAAGGACTGAAACCTCTGCTGTCCTAAACTGTCACCTCTAAGGCATGTTAGTTTAACATGCTAAATGTTATATTTGAATCCTTAAAAGTTAAAAGCTCTGGATTTCTGTAATCTGATTCTGAAATCAGTAAGTCTATGGAGACTGAGATCATAGGTAACCTGCCCATCAGTATGAGTCAAAATTGCTGCTCATGAACATGGTGTAGAAATTGGATGCTATGATAACACATGGCTGTTTTATATAAGGTTTTTATGGATGGATCTAGTGAAGTATTTCAGAGAAGATCAGAATTGCTTCCCTATTTTAGAATGCAGGCACTAAGACAGATTTAAAGCACATTAGCTTCTTCTAATACAAAAATAGTAGATAATTAGAAGGAAGTATATTACACATTTCAGTCAAGTCTATTCTCCACTACAACAGTCTTTACCAAAATGGATAATAAAAGCATACTTTGTTTCAAAATTTTAAGATTAAATAGAGTCAGTGTTTTTCAGGAAAGTACTGTAATTGGGAGAAAGAGGTAATAGTAATACATCAGTTTTTATGTTGTACTTAGTGGTGTTATTTACACCTATTCTGAGAAATATTCCTGTTTGTCAAATATAAGGCACATCAAATGAAACTACTAGGTGATAAAATCAGAACAAACCTGTTCTTTGCACATTATGTTACAGAGCTGTAGAGATCTTTCTGCAGGATGTTATGAATATGAAAAATTCAAACAAGTTCAGAAAACAGTTGAGCAATTTCATGGAAGTAAACTCTACTGGGCATTATTAATCATACAAGCATCACATCTGGCTCTGAAAGTCTCCCACTCTCGAGCTCTGAACATTCCTATTACTCACAGGAAATGTTTGTTTGCTTGTGCTATTCATAAACATTTTTTAGGGGTAGGAAACTGTAGTAGATAAGCCTTTTAGACTCTGATCTAGCAGTCATGTTTTTGTGTTGAGTATCTTCTGAGAACTGGAATTGTTGTTGCCTGGCTTGTACCAAGAGAAATCTAGCTTTGAGACAGGAACAACAACCAAAAAGAGGTCCTGAAGAAAGATATTTGCATTGTTTCAGAATGGCATAAACAGAATTCATAACTGTCATAAATAAAATTACATTAGTATTACCCAAATGCTCAGTTAATGGGCTATAAACATAGGGAAAGGTTTGCTCCATCCAGTATATTTTAAGATGTCAGGAGGTCCTCTCCAGCTGTTCCCTCACCTGCAGGAGGGGGAGCACCCAGGTTCCCCATCACTGCATTGATAATGTGCCCTCAAACACCCAGTTTGTCTCCCGTTGCGTTCCCTTCTCCCATTCTTTGCTTTCGAAGTCCTTTCCGTGTATCCTTCTCATCACTTCCCAAATAAACATCTCAGCCTGGTTTCCCTTTTCTCACTGGCCTCAGTTCTGTTAAAAGCTAACACTCCTCTTGTTACCTCTAGTGCCTGCCTGCCCTTTCTCCTGTTGCTGTCTTGTTAGTGGTGCCAGAGGACAGGGTGAGCCATCTGCATGTGGGCTGCTCCTGCTCTGTTATCTGCAGCATCTCGCACCTGGTGGTGGTGTTATCTCGGCAGAGGCACCACAAGCCTGGCAGTGCCATTCTCATCCTGCCCTGGCATACAGAGAGTCTGGCAGTCTGTAATTCTTTGTGCCTGTGCCCCCGAAAAGATTGCAGAATAATACAGTTTACACATACCTCAATGTTTACATAACTGTAGATATAGCTGGGGGTTTCCTAAAGATTTTCCATAGGGGTAACCACAACTGTTTGCACTGAAGATTAGGGGACTTGGTAGCTGGAAAGGGTAGGCTTGTAAAAGGGATTGAGCCCARAGCTGGATAGAAAACATTTCTTTTGGGAAAATTTGAGATTTAGGGAAGAAATGTGAGACTAAAGAACAATATATTTATTTTCAAAAGATGTTTCACCCAAAAGTAGAATCTTCAGGATTTACAAAATTTGCTCGTGGGCAGGCAGTAAGCCAGAAATGAAAACTGACAGGACCTGTCAAGTAGGCTGCTGGGGAAGCTCAGTCCCTGCCTGCTCTGCTCCTCAGCCATCAACCTGCCTGGAAGGAACTTGTCAAATTCATCTTTCTATCCACAGCAAGTGAAGTTGATGTGTTTTTTGCTTGTATATATTTGCTTGGTTGGTTGTCTTTCATAGGTTGAGGGAGAGCTGTTTTTAAACATGGACAGTTGGATTTTCACCAGGGAACTTCATTGCTGGCTCTACTCTACCAGACACTTTGTGACACACTTGGTGACTTGACATAGATTTTTTTTTTTTTTTTTTAATTGCTATGATGATTTGGATGTTTTGTTTTCACCTTTGCACATGATTGTGCTTATCTTTGAAGTATTTCTTAGAAACAGCGGCAGCAGACTCTCTAGATTATTTTCATAGGATGGTTTGTGTTGGAAGGGACCTTAAAGATCATCTAGTTCCAACTTTAGGCTGAACTGTCCAAAACATTTTGAGGGAGAGCAAGGACTTTGTTTCTTCTGTATTGTAGTTTTAAGTGCATTAAATACTTTGACTGATCTCCTTAGGGAAACTTTAAATACAAGTAAGGAATTAACAAAGGTTCTGTGAGACTTGCATGGTTTTACATACCTGCTTGAAAAAAGCAAGGGAATTAAGAGAAAGGAGTAGCCAGAAAACAAGTCCCATCCACAGTCTTTCCTTTCTCTTAGTAGCCGRCTTTCTTTCCTGCTTAGGGAGGGACAGAAATTGCAGGTAGTTGTTGAATGCATTGTATTATGGAGAAGCATCACACCTATATTTTTTAATGATACCTTATGTATTTGTGTAAGGCACCATATATACTRAGAAACTGTAAGTTTAAATGTCGGTGAAAAGCTAAAATTTTTGCMAATTGTGGGGTTGTTTAGCCTGGAGAAAAGGAGGCTCAGGGGAGACCTTAGCACTCTCTACTACTACCTGAAAGGAGGTTGTAGCCAGGTGGGGGTTTGGTTTCTTMTCCAGGTAACAAGCAATAGGACAAGGGGAAATGGCCTCAAGTTGTGCCAGGGGAGGTTTAGATTGGTTATTAGAAAAAATTCTTCACAAAAAATGTTGTCAAGCATTGGAACTGASTGCACAGGGAAGCACCATCCCTGGAGGTACTTAAAAGATGTGTAGATGTGGTGCTTAGGGACATTTTTTTTTGTGGCCTTGGCAGATCTGGGTTCGTGGTTGAACTCCATGGCCTTAGAGGTGTTTTCCAACCTAAATGATTTTGTGGTTCTATAATAAGTCTCTACTGTGTGGGGGGGGGTGGAAGGGGTCTCCTGATAACACTACAGTGCTTGAAAGTCACCGTGCAATTATCTGTGTTATAGATAGTGCAAACTAAAATTACGTTCCATTTCTGCTGTGAAAACTGCATTTGACGCACTTTTTGTTAACAGTTTAGGAAATGCARTATGAAGTTTGGGCCTCTGTGACCATCTGCTCTCTCCAATCCTTCAGTATCCTGTTAGGTTGCCACTGTTGTATCTTCTGGCGATGATTCTTGAGTGTTTGCCTTTTCAGTAACAAACCTAATGTTTCTGTGTTACATTTTTTCCTTTTGTCTTTTAGAAAGATGTTCAGGAGCAACCCTTAATTTTTGCGTGTGTTTATTTTTATCTAGTTGCCCATTTTTCAGCCTTTCCAGTGAGGAAAATATCTTCCTGGCTCTTATTGAATACTTTCTTTTTCTTCTGAAACCTCTACTGCCAGGAGGTTTTTGGAAGAGACTGCTAGTATCCCTTGTGGCTGCTTTTATCTCATAATGGTTTTGTGGTTTTGCATTGGAGCAAATGAGTGTCTGAGCATCTGATTTCTTTTGACTGTCATGAAAACCTGAGCACAGACGTTGTCCATAAGCCTGTGACAGTTCTCAAATTCACATGGACCTGATGAACTATTAACAATACTATGATTTGCTATATCATTTATATCTGCTTATTGCTGAGGAACATTTGGATATATAAGAAAAATACTGTGTAAAGCACTAATATGCTATGTATAGCACTGCAAGAGATACTACCTAAGGGTTAAATTAATTTTAGTCCATAAAAGCAGATTTGTTTAGATTTTTGAGTTTGTTCTTAAACGGTATCCTTCCACAAAAGGCTTCATGGCATAAGTGTACTTTTCAGTATAAAGGCATCATTTCCAAGCTGTCATCCTTCTTCCAGCCTGACTGAAGGAAATATAGTACCAGTAGGTACATTTCATCTGTTGGGCATGGGGGAAATGTCCTACTACTTTTTTTGCAGGTGTTTTTGTGAACTGGAAAGTTAATTTACAAATCCAGTCACAGTTTTGTAGCATGTATATACTGTGGTAGTGGAATTAAGCAAAAGGTGTAAGGTCTGAGTGTCTTGTATTTGGGGAACTAGACCAGCACTAGATTGTGTCAGGATCCGCTGGCCATGTAGTCAAATAAATGCTTCAAGAGGAAAACAAATGCCACACAAAGAATTGTAATGTTTAGGCAGCTTACAATATCCATTTCAAAAGGTGTGATAAAATTGCCGAAGGAAAATAACTGATGCACATTTCCTGTTTTGGTGGTTATTTCATTGTTTGTACTGCTAGATGTGGTGATTAATTTACAGCAAGAAATTTTCACCTTAGAAAATTTGGTAAACTACAGCCCATATTTCCTGGAGGTAGTTTGAGGGCTGCAGAAATAAATATTTCTTAAAATAATTTTTCTTTCTGAAATCAAATACAGCCCTGGAAAAGCTGTTTGATCAATCCTGACCAAGATAAGTAGATGTAAGTGTGAAATGGGCAGAAATAATGAATTTGTAGATGACACTGCATCTTCATCATTTTGCCAGGGTCTGACTATCTTGAATCTTTCTATACTAGTGCCATAAGTAGATAGCTCTTACTTCCTGTCAGAAATGAGCTGGCAGTGTTTTGCATAGCTGAAATATTTTATTCAATATAGAAAYTATCTTGAAATATTTCTGAAGGCTGGGAAAAGGCTTTAACAATTCATGATTTTCATCTGGARTATTTTAAACAGCCACAACCTTGGGCTGAAATTTTAGTTGTGTCCTTGTTGATTGGGAGAAGCAAGTCAATTTACTTGCYCTGTAAAATGTAGGTAAATAGGTCCAATCCATACTGAATTTKGTGGGATTGAGGGATAACTCGGTCTGGAGGTATGAGAAGGTCCTTGATCCAAGGTCAGACAGGGCTGCTTAGGTCTGTGCCCCCAGAACCTCCCGGAGTGGAGCTGGCACAGCTATCCTGGGCGGCCCACACCTCTGCCTCCCTGGCTCCTTTTCCTTGTCCTTTTCCTCTCTGGCGTGGTCCAGTTGATGCCCCYTGTGTCTTTGGCTCTCTTTTCTTGACCACCTTCCCACACATACCAGGGGCTGCTGTTAGCACCTCCAGAGCCATCTTCTCCCAGACTGAGCTGGCCCATCCCTCAGCCTTTCCTTATGGGGCAACTGCTCCAGCCATGACCGGCTTGGGCCCCCAGCTCCCACTGGACTCACACCAGTTTATTGATACCTTTTCTGTACTGTGAGGCCCAGAACTGGACACGGATCTAAATATGATCTGATGAGCACTGAGAACAGGAGGGTAATCCCATCACTGATGGATGGGCTGTGTCCTGTCCTGCTGCCCAGGCACTGCTGGCATGTGCGCAGATCCCTGTGCAGCACAGTCCGAGCCCTTCATTGCAGAGCTGCTTTCCAGCCTGTACCATCGCCAGGGCTTGTGGACTTGGCATTTGTCCTCGCTAAATTTCATGAGGTTCCTGTTGRCCTGTTCTCCAGCCTGTTTTAACCTCTCTGAACAGCAACCCCAGCTCCCAGATGGGGTTTCCTTCCCTSACCCCAAATCGGTGTCGCTTAAAAGTTTTGTAAGGTTGCACTGCATCACATCCTGCAAGTCACTAATAAAGATGTTGAAAAGATGGAAGAAAATAAAAGTTTTAAATTAACATCAGTTGCTTTTGACCAACATGTAGTAAATGTTGGTTTTCAGCTGCAGGGAAGCAGTCCCATCCTTTTGCTCTAATTCCAAGCCATTAGGCTGAAGATACTTCTCTGACAGTAGCAGTAATGATGCAGACTTAGCCCTGGATCCATGCAGCAACTGTGTATCTGATTAATCTRTGTAAATACATTTCAGTGAACAGGCTGTCTGACTTCTGAAAGTGCAGTTTCACTATGGCCACAGTAATGAGCTTTAGCAGTGAAGTACTTCAGCTTCTCTAACTAGATACTGGAGAGAGGAGAGGGGAGTGGAAAGAAAGAACTGGCCTTTTGTCAAAGCTGATGGACTGAGGATGGGTATTTATCGCCAGTATCCAGCGTTTTGGAAAGCTCAAAGTGCCCTGCAATTTGTGAATTCAGGGACCACATCAAGCCCTAGTAAGTTTCTCGCTAACTGAAAAACTCTAGTAGTTTTTGTAACTGGTTTGTGGTTTTATTTACTGTTATCAGCCATTTAACTAGGTTGGTAATGGTCCCAAACCTACTAASAATGCATGTTTAATTTTTTTTCTTAAGAAAACATTTACAAATACTTGCTTCAATCAAGTGCAATTAAAGAAAAGAAAATACAATTAAAGAAACATTGCTTTTAGAAAATACATCTGAAATTTTGCCTCTCAATGCCAGTCTGGCGTTCCTCTCACGATTAAAAGTTGTTACCATCAAGGATACTGTCTTGTCACTCCCAATTCCCTGGTAGGGAAAGAGGATTGTGGGATGAATGTAGACTCATTCTGCAAGGGGTAGAAACTTCTGGAGGGTTGTTGTTGCTTTTTTTAGTTGTCATTCCTGTCTTAAAAGACATGCTGGATAGGTCTGGATATTCTGACACTTTCCATTTAATGAGGTAGCCAAAACTTTGTTACTTACTGACTTCAGCAGCAGAATAAAACTTGGAAGTATATAAGGGGACATTGAAGTTCAAAATGTGTGAAAGTATACTGAACAGGTTCTTTAAGTCCATCTTACTTCATTTTTGTGGATTTTAATCATGCTCTGAAACAACAACTTGAATCACCTTGATGTTAATCACTTCATGTGGCTGTGTTGTATTGCATAGCACTGCTTATTATTGTACTGCTTATTTTTTTATTTGCATTATCCCTGCTGAGATTGGGAACTTCACTAGCAGCATGGCTATGGAGTACCAGTTACCTAAGAACAAGTAGGACATACAGTCCATGCCATGAATAATTTATAATCTAATTAGAAGCAAACCTTACCAACTAATTTCCTAAAGAACAGTAGGAAAAAAATAGAGAACAAAAGCATGATTGTATCATGCAGTTGCAGGAGCTGAACTGTTCACACTGTTCAGCTTGGGAGTTCTTGGAAACTGTAGCAAGTCATAAGTAGACCAAGAAAAAAAAAATGACACTGAGTGGGATGAGTCTATGTATACCACTATTCTTCACAAGAGTAGTATTTCCACAAATTACTTTCTTTTTTCTTTCCCTTTTATGACATTAATCAAATTGTGCATGAACTTTAGAGGCTGCTACTAATTCTGCATTTTTTTATACAACTCTTCAGTGCTTTTCTGTTTTAAGTGAAAATGTTTCAGCTTCCTTTCTGGTTATTGCCAGTAATGAAGAATGACCTGAATTCTTCCACATTGCCTTATGATGCGATATGTTTCTCTTTTAGTGGATGTTTCGTTAATGCAAAACATCTGTGTGATTTGATTTGTTAAAAAATAGCTAATAGTGACTCTCCTTAGACAAAAACCAGAACATTGGAGCATTTGTCCATCACTGAGATTTTAAAAAAAAAWAAATATCCAAACTGCTGAAATAATAGGTTGTCTGAGGAAACTTCATCTGTCTCTTCTGCTATTGATAAGGAAATACTTTTTCCATATATCTGTTAATGAGCCCATCTGACTTTTTATGTTAAGAGTTTGAAGAAGACAGCTTTGGAGAAAAGCAGTGGTTTTGAGTGACAGGCTGTAGGCTTCTTTTTTTTTCTGAAATGCAGATCTTGGTAACAGTTGCTAAGTTGTAAGATAGAGGCTGTATGGCTTTTTCTTTAGACTGCTCTTTCGTTTGTAACTGGATGACTTGGGCAGTTCAGGATTTCCATCGTGTGTGTATGTATGCAGACATAAATGGCAAGTGAAAAAAGTTGAAAATAGAACATTTTCAACATTAATTTCATTTGTGGTTAATTTCGTAATGCTGCACTTCAGTCCTATATTTCCTTTTCTTTTTCCACTTGTGTAGTTACTGGGAGTGTGTGGTTGGTTCGCCCACTAGTAACTGMAAGTTGGAGGATGAAGCAGTTCAACAATATCTTAATTGATGCTTTCAAGGCAGGTATTTTCAGGAAAAACTATTTAAATGCCTACAAAACATACTCAAATCCTAGCTTGCCTGTGAGGGGAAATAAAAAGTAATAATAAAAAGAAAGATTATTCAAATCCCTGAGTTTTAGAAGGAAATAGTGTTTTCTTGCATGTTATTTCATTTTCTGTACTTTGGGTGGAAGACAGCTGGAGTTGAGTGAATGAATCTAAAACTGAGCTAAAACTGGCTTACTCTAGATCGTTCAAGGTAGGATGTATACTATTATGTTAGATTTGGGTAACTATAGAGAAGATTTTTGAACCACACATTTCTCTATTTCCCTGAAATAGATGATTTCATTGGGCTGAAATTAGACAGGCTTTTGGTTACAGAAAGCGCAAGGACAATGCTCTTCGGGAAGGGTTGTACATTGTTCTTGCCTTCTTAGTTTTTGATTAATCAAGAAAAGGGTCTTAGGTAGGATGTTTCTGTGCTGCACCAAATAGTTTGTTTTCCCTGTATCTGTGCTGGTGAGATGGCCAGGTAAGAAGCAGACKCTAGATATTGGCTTGTACTGAATGATATTAACATCAGAAGTATGCAGGTAAACTTCCTTCAAGTTTCTGTGCCTTAACACTCTGTGTCTTCTACTAAAATGAACCATTCAATAATTAAAGCACTGTAGCCCACATCTCAGAAACTGGTAATAAAACCTTCTGGTATCTCCAGTTTTTCAGTAAATTCATAATTTTAGCAGTACATTACTGTTAACAAAGAGAGGTACACTTGACAAATGAATAAAACATGGCTTGTTATCATGTGTCATACAGTCATTTTCAAATGAATTCGTTTTTTTTTTTTAGTGCAGACATATCAAAGCGTAAGGGCTGCTGTTCTTATTAGTTATTTCTTACATGAAATAGTCTCTTTTTTCTTGTGTACTTGTGCATTAAATAAAATATGCAGTAATAGAAGAAGTGTAGAAAATACCTTACCTGCAAATTTCCTGTTCTCTTTAGTTACCTTTTAATTAGAATTCTTGTTACGGAATTAATAGGATAATTGATTCCTTTTAAAATGAGTAACAGAATGAAGCACTGTGCAATGTCTGTYCCTGGTTAATAAATGATGCCCAGAATGGCATAGGATGAATATTAGTTGGATAGTTTAATACAGTACTAAGGAGGCTTACAAGCTACTTTGAGGAATAGAAAATATAAGAATAGAACCTTATCTGTAACTTAACACATGAGGGAATAATACTTAGCATTTCTGTCAGGCTTTCTATTTGAGGAGTTTGAAGTGCTTTGCAATACAAATGATGAATTAATCCTCAGAATAGGCCTTAATATTTTTATTTTCCCTCTTACTTCCTTATTTCTATGCAGATACTAGATTTTTTTTATTTTACTTTCTCTTTGCAGGAAAGAAGTGAATTATTTGTAAGATACTGAAACGCTGAGGAGTGGTAGGATTTTGCTTGCATACGCCTTTAATACAGACTATTAAATACAGAACCGTATGAAGGAGTTCATGATACGAGGTGCATGTTTAATATTAATGGAAAATCCTGTCAATCAGTTCAGTTACCTCAGTTCTATTGCCACGGCAAGAGTTAGAGGTATTTCCCCCACTTTGTGTGTGGCAGTGCCCTACTCTGTGGGCAGCACTGTTGGATGAACCTGTCAGTTGCTAAGAGCTCTTCATTCCTATCACAATGCACAATGAAGCTGTGAGCACCTAAATATTCCTAAAAGCCTTGTCTGCTGCTTAGTGGAAAACAGCGACTGGGAGTTCTTGTTACTGGCCAATTAATTAGTACTAAAGTTTCCTTTGTGGCTTTTCTTGGCTAGGTCAGAGTCCCATCAGGAAGCATTCACAGGAACTCTTCCAGCTTGCAAGGGCTTTGAAGCATGGTTGTCATCCACCTGCTAAATTAGAAATGGTGACACTTTGGCAGTGACTATTAAACAAACATTGACACTGTGTAGTTTGCTTTTAACTCAGGATGATGCCATTAGGAAATGAGGTTATAAACACCAGAAATCTGTCAAGCTCCTGATTTGCAATAATCTTCTTGCTGACAGATAAGAAGTGATTATATATATGGAGGTTGATAGTGACAGGATCTATTTTCTGTCTTGAAGGAGAAAAACAGATTTCTCATGCCAATAGAGAAAGGGAATGTGTCATTTGTATCTTCTTCTGTCAGATTCAAGAGAAAAAAAGTAAACAGTATCAACTGAGATGAACCTTCTTTTTCTTTATACATTTATTTCTTCAGSTTTGTTTCTGGAAAAAGAAATAGTAACAGAAAATAAAGAGCTTAAAATAAAATCCAGACAGCTATATTTGCTAATTTTTGTTTGAAAACAAACTCTAGACACAATTCTACCCACAGAAAGCATGATCTGAATATAAACCAGTTTCAACTAGTTTTCTAGTGAATCTTGGTCTTCAGTTAAGAAGTTAACTTTGAGTTTTTGTTTTATGAGAAGTTGCTTAAAATGAATGCTGAGAGCAGTCCAGTATAACAGTAGACAGAGTGACTGAAAGAGCCAAAAGCAGACGTRTATCACTCTTAGTCATAACTGCATGTTTGCTTAGATAAGGTTATTAACTAATTAGCAAAGAAGTAACTGCAGTAGAACATCCTACATCTTTACCTAGAATTTCCAGTATAGAGCAAGTCTGAACAGGGTAAAAAGCTGTRAACACTGATAGAAATTACTTTAAAAAAAAAAAAGTCAAGGCTGTAATTGGTGATCAAAACACTTCCAAATGGAAGAGAYATTGGAATGTGTTTTGATTCCATGCAGAACTGTAAGAAAAGATTGAAATAAAAGGTTTAAAGTACTACCAAGCCAATAATAGTGAATATTGACAAAGGTAACAAAGATCATGCTCAGAAACAAGGGCAATYGTCAAATGATTTTACAATGTAGTTTTTCTTACTAATCCTAGAAAAAGTATTATGTATGGAGATATAGAGAAAATGCACCTATTAATTCATGTTTTTAAGATGCACATTATTCAATAGATGATCARTACACTCAGTTAATAACTTGTATTTCTTTAAAGTGTAATTTTACACGAAATACCATTGTGAAGTTGATGAAACACAAATGTAATACTTTTGATAACTAAAGCAACAAAGGCTGTATATTTCCAAAAAATTACTCACTGTGGTAATCAGTAGATTCAGTAAGAGCATATTAAACAGAGCTTTCATATGTACAGCATAGCTTTATGGAAGTGGTAGTCAGTCAGCTGAACGGGACATACAGCTTTTCACAGAGAAATCGTAATTGGTGGCAATAATTTCAAAGGTAATGTTACATTTACTGATAATAGATTCCCAKCATGATTGTGAAGTTTTTCAGCAGTGCTGCGATTTGGCTGGGACTCKGGGGCTGTGAAAGCAGTTGAGAACAGGTCTTTCAGTGGAGTTTGGGCAAGATGACTTCCAGAGTCRCTTCCAGCCTCAACCCTTCTATGATTCTGATTCACCGAGTCTTAGTTAACCTATTCATCAACACTAATGGGAACTGAAAGTAAGAACATAAGGCTTTCTAGAACTGGAGTTTTTGCTAATGTTTAATGTAACATTGTCATCAGAGCAAAGAAACCGGCGGGGGGTTGTATTGTGGTCACAAACTTCCTGCCCTGAAGATGCTATGAGACTTTGTGGTGGGTTCACCAGTGCCAGCAACCAAGCATCCACACAGCTGTTGGCCCAGGTGGGCTGCAGGAGGGAACAGGAAGAATGAAAGCCAGCAAACTGGTGGGTCAGGATAAAGCCTGTTTATGAGGTGAGGGAAGGAGAGGGCAGGGACAAGCAATGCAAAGGCAATAACTCACCACCTCCCACAATCAGACTGATGCCCAGTCTGTGAGCAACAGCCCCCTTGGAAAACCCTTCCTACTTCCTCTGCCCCAGTTTTTGTTACTGAACATGATGTTAATGTGGTAGGGAATTAACCCTTTGACCAGCTTGGGCCAGCTCTCCCAGCTGTGTCACCTGTCAACCTCATAGCCACCTCCTCCCTTCTGCCTCTCTGGGGCAGTGGAAAAGGGGCAGGAGTTGGAAAAAGAGGAAGCCTTGCCATTGTACGAGCACTGTTCAGCAATAGCCAAAACACTTGTGTTATCAGCATTATTTCAGGCACCAATTCAAAACGCCATATGGGCTGTGGTGATGGATGCTAACTCCATCCAAACAGACCCAGTGCAGTCCTCAGCCATTCAACTTGATTTGTACAGGAGGAAAGTTCAAGTGGAATGTCTGCTGAAGTTTCTTACTAATTCTAGGGTCTTCCTTCATCTCCCTTGCTGAGACTGTGAAAGAATGATATAGCAGCAAGGAGAGCAGATGCAGGGAGACTAGACTGAGTGAACACGTAGTTCCGGTAAGGAGCTTAAAAGGTAAGGATAACTTAAATGTGTAGAAAGATCAGTGTAATCTGAGAAAGGAAAGGTGATTTAATCTAGCAATGAGAGTTTAATAGAGACTAGATAAACTTTTGCATTTTCTTCARAGGTTTGGTGGGGGTAGGTTTGGTTTGGGGGGGAGTTGTTTGGTTTTTATTAACTTGTCTCTTCATTTCGTGAACTTTCAGTACTWTAGTCTTCTGCTTTCCTCCTGTGTCTTGGCAAGATTTAAATGACTGTGTTGAAGGTCAGGGTGGTACTATTTCATGCAACGAATTTTTTTTTCCCTTTAGCATCCCAGTTCTAGGAGGCTTTAATTCTTTTCCTGTCATCCTCTTTGACATCTCCCCCACTTATATGTAACTGCTAAAAATAAACCTTATTAAGTTATTATTGTCACTCCACCTGGTACTGCAGGCGTTTACACCTAAATACCACTATTACTGTGCTGATTCAGCATCGCCGTTGTTTTCTGTCAGCGTTTTGTGCCTTAACTCTTGGGTACTCTTGTTGGAATAGAACTGTATTTTGCAAATTTCAGGTGACTCGTGTCCTCTGTAGATGTTGTGTTAGAGTGCTTTGAAAGATGGCGGTAACTAAAATTCCAACAAATGGGAGTGCGTTATCATCATCTTTTAGTTGGCCAACATTACAGCTGTAGAAAAGGTCTTTGTCTCTCCTTTCACAGAACGAATTGCTGGGGGTTGCATTTTACTTTTTTATTATTTCAGGGGGTTAGAAGGATTTTAATTGTATTTAGAAATGCTTCCTTTAGAGTTAAAGAGATACTCAGTTCCTTTTGTGCGTGGTCAGACCTTCACCTTTTTCGTCTAAGTGACTTTCCTGATAGCAATTACAACAGCACAGTTCATTATTCTCCAAGAGARGTGGGGTAGTGTTTTGGCATTTTATGACGTCATAAGTAAGAATCCGTGCCTCATTTTTTTCTGAAGATGGAAAAGCAGAAAGCTTACTAGTGAAACAATGCTAGCTACTCAAACCTTCAGCTGTTCCTCTGGCTGTGAGAGACCTGAGGTAGGACTCCATCAGAAACAGACTTGGCTAACATAGGCACAGGGCTTTCACAAGGAGCTGTCAGGCTCTTGTAGAGTTTGAGGTTCAATGAACTGTGTTCAGGTCTGGGCTCTCCAGTTCAAGAAAAACAAGCAGTTACTGGAGAGTGCCTAGCAACGGGCTATGAAGATTATTAGAGGACTGGAACATCTCTCTCTTATGAGGAAAGGCTGAGGGAGCTGGGCCTGTTTAACCTGGAGAAGAGACAACTGAGATGGGATTTTATCGATACCTACAAATATCTTAAGGACAGGTGTCAAGAGGGTGGGGCCAGACTCTTCAGTGGTGCCCAACAACAAGATAAGTGGCAACGGGCACAAACTGAAACGTAAGAAGTACTGTCTGAATGTGAGGAAAAACATCTCTGCTGTGAGAGTGTCAGAGCACTGAAACACGCTGCTGGTTGTGGATTCTCCTTCTCCAGTGAAGACTGCAAAGATATATGGATTTCTCAAAAAAACCATTAAAATTCATTCCTGAAGTACCAGTGCTAGGAGTTTTGCCTAATCAAAGAATTATCTGTGGGTTGAGTTTATTAAAATTGCTTCTTAATATTTTAGAACTTTTTCATTCTTACATAGAAAATTAAGCTATTAACAAATAAGAAAATGTAGTGGGAAACTTATTACAGTTTTGTAATTTCCACAGGGGGGAAAGCCTGTAGGGTATTTCTGATGTACTGAATTCTAGAAATTGAGACTTCTTGATAGGTTAGATACCCAAGTTCACTTGTGCAGCAAGGCAGTGTTGATTAAGGTCGGGTTTTTTGGCTCCCCTATCTAATGGCTCATTGCCACACAGTAACACTGAGTCTTAGTAACTTTTTTCTAAATAGCCATTCTCATTTGTGTCTAGTTGGAATGACTCATTTCTTTTGAAACACTAGAGGGCTCACCGACTGCTTTTGGAGCTGCGTTTTGCTTTCAATGTACGTCCATAAATCTCCAAATGTCTAAAGCAAGGATGTTCTAGAGGTGCATTTTCTTAGGAGTAAATTTACTTCCTAACCTCAGTGGTTTTGTCTAAATCTAGGCTTTCTGGAGGAACTCTAAAGAACGCTTTGATTAGCCAAAAGAGATGAACTTAATCTCTTGCTCAGGAGATTCTGTTGGGGTTTTTCCTACTGGAATATTTCCTAAAGTTTTGGGGGAGGGTGCTTTTTCATTTGTTTGTTGGTTGGTTGGTTGGTTGGTTGGGTTTTTTGGTTGTGGGTTTCTGTTCCTGCCTTTCCGTCTTAGTAACTCTGATACTCTTGATGGTCTGACTTGGGGAATCAGACAAGACGAAAATGATCCTCAAAACAAAAATTTCACTTGCAAAAGTTTCTGTTTCCTGAACTGACTTGGTGTGGGAATAGATGACCACTGCATCTCTTGCACAAGAGAAGGAGCATGGATGTGCTAGGAGGAAAAGGACAGAAAAAGGGAAGGACAATGTCAGTACTGGCTTGAGCAATTTTAATGTTGTTGTAATACTGCATCTTCAGGCACTTTGATTCAGGCCACTTAGTTACAATTTCAGAGTTGTTTTTTTTAAAAAAAAAGCCCTTTGGTGTGGTGTTCCCTGATTAAGATTAAGCAAATGAAAAGATTCTGATGTGATTGCATGAGAAAATGAGCTTTGACAAAGCATAGGATTTAGCCTCCTGAAATCTCAGAGAATTTGTACGTTAGTATCTAAAGCTGAGCTTGCAGGTCTGGCATATGATGGCAGGGCAGAATAAGTCTTTCATGTGTAATAGACAAAATTACCAGAAAATTTCAATTGGTAAATTAGAAAATATGCTGTGGACACGATTGGTTTTATGTAGTCTTGATACTTGTAGCCAGGGATTGGGACTGCCCCATTGGCATAAAGTCTGCCAGTTGGCTGCCTAGTACCTGTTCTGGTTTGGGACAAAAAGCCCCATCCTTGGAGAGCTCCTAAGCCACTCTGCAATGAAATCAAGCAATGGACACAGCTCCTGCCATCAGGCATATCGGTGCCATCCATGGCCGGAGACCATTTCCACAGGGCCTCTTACTTTCTGCCTTTCAGCTGAGATCTGACACCAGACTAATCTTTTCATTGAAAATCCTCATGTATTAACTGCAGTTGCCAATTTTTGTTTTTGTAAAGCTGGACCTGCAGTGTAGATTAATATCCATGAATTTTCCTGCAGGATAGATGTGCATTTTTTCTCC
Source organism: Amblyornis subalaris (assembly GCA_018881555.1). Taxonomy (NCBI): domain Eukaryota; kingdom Metazoa; phylum Chordata; class Aves; order Passeriformes; family Ptilonorhynchidae; genus Amblyornis; species Amblyornis subalaris. The sequence continues at coordinate 22,885,830 of JACAXG010000002.1, read as the reverse complement.
CATTAATAGCAAAGAAATGTTTATTCTCACAGGTATAGCAGTACTCTAGAAAATCTGTTGTCATTTATTATAGTACGGCTTAATGCAGATTTTTAATTGACATAATTTCTCTGTGGTTTGAGCAAAGGAAAGAGGAAGGGAGAAAGTGCAGGATTACTATTATCAGCATGTCCCAAGGCTGCTGCTTTTAAATTTAGGATTATAACTGTTATTTAACAGAATTATCCTTGACACACATGGCCTCAAGAAGAGGTCTGAAAGCAAGGGCAGAGCAGTGTTGTCATCTGACAGCCTGAAGCAGTATCTTTGAAAAGGTCTGAAATTGTCGCTTTTTGTCTAGAAGATGACCTCTGGCATTCCCAGCACTGCTGTGCCTTGTGGAAGAGGGGAGGAGGGACAGCAAGGAGGCAAAATCTTTTTTTCTGTTACATAAAGTCCTGCTGCTTGTGGTGGCCTTTAAAGAAGACTATTCCTGAGCAGGGGCTAAAGGTGGTGGTTGGTAAAGGGAAGTGTTGGACCTGCTGGAGTGGCAGTGGTTCATTACCAGGCTTGGAGAGCTGTGTGCATTGTTCTCACTGCATAGCTGGGGAGGGACAGGTGGGCTCCTGGCCATACACCTCAACCACCCCAAGAAAGGCCAGTTGTGGACCAGATGTGTCTGATGGTGGTGATGGAGAGTGTGAGGGGTTCTTGAGTCAAGCTGTTTCCCTGGCTCCCGACGTGGATGCCCTCTGCTCTTACCACAGCACTGCTGTGCTGGGCTCTGCAAGGCTCTTTCCCAAAGGAGTATTTATCCGTGGTGCACCTCTCATTGACCAAAACATGCTTTTGTAATGATATGTTTAGTTGTAAAAGTTTTCATCTGTTTGCGCAAAATGACATGAAAGTAGCTACAGATGCATTTATAGTCTTAAAACATTATATCATAAAAACCTCAAAACATTTTCTAGGTGTTCTACCTGCCCACTTTACCATCCTTCTGCTGTTATTAGCTGTACTGAGTTTGAACCAGCTAGTTTTATGCAAGCAAGTCTCTGCCAGAATCTGAAAACTACTGTGAGCTTAATTTTGACCTAAAGAATCCTGTTCTAGGAGAAAAACCTTCTTTAAAAACGCTACTTCTCTCAGTTTCAGAGGTATATGCTTAAGGGAAATAAAATTGATATATGACACAGTGAATTCCCTTCCTAAAAATCACTTGTTTTTGAGTGTGTCTTGACCATAAGTTTGCAGATAACAGTAGAAGTGGAGAGGACAGGATGTAACTCTTATAGCAGGCATCCCATTGACACCTGGAAAACAGTGCCAATGTCATCCTGCGTTGAGTATTTCATAGTTCTAGCACATACAACAGGAATTTGGTTAAGAACTGAATTAAATGTGTTTAATATTGAGAATATTCTCAAGTCGGTATTTGCCGTGGCTTCTTGCTAAATCAACATTATAATCCTGCTTTCGTTTCCCTGCAGATGATGAAGCATGCCTGGGATAATTATAAGCGTTACGCATGGGGATTAAATGAACTGAAACCCATATCTAAGCAAGGACATTCAAGCAATTTATTTGGTGAGTAGAGTGTATTTTTGTGCTTAGTGACGTTAGCATAAAACAGTAAATCAGCTGAAAAGCTTATAGGTGATAAACATGTTTTCTTTCTGCTCTCTGTCATGCAGCGTGATGTGTCTTGCTTCTGTTRTGTATAAAAAGTAACAGTAAATGAAGATGCTTTCTGTGACTTTTATAGATTAGTGTCTGAATGAGAATAAATGGAACATGGCATTGCTGCATGATAAAAATACTGTTTTGTTGGATTAAATACTGTCTTGTATTAAACTTTTACTATGGAACTCATTGGCACCACATTAAATAAGCAGGGAACAAAAACTCTAAGGGGRAGGGGGTAGAGACGAGGAGAAATCCTATACAAGGAAAAAACAGTACTCTCTACAGTCACCAAGGTAGCTGAAGCTGTGTGCAGTTCTTAGGAATTTATTTCCATTCCTTGCAAAAATTTGTTAATCTGCATCAGACCGCCTTATCAGGCTTTCTCTTTCATTAATATAACTTTGCACCTCTAAATGTTGTACAGGAGATGCTAAATAATGCCCAACTCATTATCAGTGTAGAACAAATATGGAGCTGAAAAGTTCTAGTAGGAGAGGCACAGTGCAGAAATCTAGTGTAACGAGGTAAGACACTTTCAGTGTCCAAGGGGGACATATGGCTGGATAAATAATAGCTGAAGAGCAACATCATTTTGAGGAAGCATAAGAAAGCAGTCCTATGAACTGTCCTTATCTTTAGTTTTGCAGAAAAATGAAGAATTAAACTGTTTGACATCAATTTTTGTATTCAAATAGCTTCTGTTTTCCAAACAGAAAGCTGAAAAATTTACTAATTTCCATAGCTGAGACAAAATCAATACATTATTTTGATTTTAACAGGAACTTACTTTGTATAATGTTTGCAAAACATATTTTGAAGTGGAAATATTTCCTAAAACAGCCTAAATAGAGCACTTATCAAATCCTCAACTATATATGGGGGTTGCTAAGAGACAGCAGTTATGATTACAAAAATAATTTGGAAAATACAACATCTACATTGATCTTGCTGCACTGTTTGTCTACTCGAGGTAGACATCAAAAATGTTAATAAATAATTATTATCTAGTTAGTTATTGGACATTGAGTGCTTGAAACCAGAGTAGTTTGAGTGAACTTCAAGGTTAAGTCATGTTTCTGTTTCCTTCTGTTCTCTGAAAATGGAAATTATTTATTGTCTTCAGGAGAATGATAGTTGTGCAATTTAATGTATTTGAGGAACTATTTAATGGAATCCTGTTTTTTTTGCATCCAACAAAATGGCACATAATTTCTTGAAAATTAAAACACTTTATGTAGTTTCATTTGAAATCAGAAGCGGTATAAAAATTTCCAAGGTTTGAGTTTGTAATAATATTACACAGATTCACAAAATAAGCTGTAGATGTATTGACTTGTGAAATTCTTAAGCAGGAGTTCTGTGGATGTTGCATAATTTTAAGTCACTTCAGGCACAATTCTGTGTGAAACAGGACAAGTGTTGAATTGAAAAATAAAACTGCATTTAAAGGAGTAAGAGCCAGAGTCAGTCTAAATGCAGATCAGTTTCTCATCATGGTGATCTCATATAAGATCTTATTGCTGAGGAGTTTTCCTCAGAAACATCTTCAATCTTATTGATCTTGGTGGCAAATCAAAATAAGCATTAGGTCTCTTTCTGCTGAATTGCTTTATAGAATACCAAAGAGCAGCCTATCTGCAAGCAGGTCTCATAAGTTACCCTTTCCCGAATCCATAAYTTCCTTTTGTTCCTTACAAACAAAACCTTGTTTCTGTAAGTGTCCTCAGATGATTAGATCTTATCTGTACCTTCATGTTTGAATTCAACAAATGCCTTCTTTTTCATAAAACAATAAGAGAGAAAAGGGTAATCTATTTATGTGTTGTTTTTTTTTTCTTCGTGAAAGGACAGACAAGTTTCCTTATCTTCCTTGTTCCTGTTTCCTATTTTAACAAAGAAAAAAAGATTGCAAATAGTTGACTACTTTAAGTTAATTCTGAGTTGAATTGGTTGAGAATAGGTTACCTTCAGCTCTGTGTCCTGTGAATTTCCTCCCAACCTTCAGAAATCAAGTAAGACCTTCAGGTCACTGTCATCCATCATAACTATCTCCAATTTGCCAAGATCGTCTTTTCTTCTTGCAACCAGGTCTCAGTTTTTCAAAAATACAAGTTTTGTATTGTCTTAGTAAAATATAGCACATTTCGTTAGGCAGCTGTTTGATTTTAAACACTTTTCCTCCTTTGAATTAATTGCTGCATTTATGTTGCTTTGCATATATTGCGAGTGCCTGTTATGGGATAAAGAGTTTCAGTATCTCAGTGTGAGGAACACAGATTCCAGTGCTGAGTGGTGCTTTATGTTGTGTAAGTTACGCTACAGCCCTCCTGACACAGAAGGGAAGAGCTGTTTTCAAATGATACTGCTTCTAAGCTTATTTTTGAGAGTATAAATGCATGGCTCCTTCCAATCTCCATTTTGTAGATGGATTATCATGACCATTGTGTCTTGAAGGCAAGTTGTAACTATCATGATGTGTTTCTCAAAAATACAAACATAAGATGGGTTTTGAGAGGTGTAATTACACATGGATGTGGCTTAGGAAATATTATTGTGAAATAGTGACACTACACCTAGGCTAGGGAAAGAGGAAAATGGCCAGTGGGATGTTGATGGGAGAAAGTATAGGGACGACTGGTGCTTCTAATTTCGGGGGAAGGAAAAGAACTCTACTTTAGCATCTCATACGAATTAATAGTGGTAGAGCTATTCTGTAGCTGAGGACTTCTTGCTGAACTTGCAAATGACATTTTTTTGTCCTAAACCCAGGCCATGAAAACAACTTTTGAAGACAAGGACCAGCCTTGGTCTTGCTGATATTCTGAGAGCAGTGTGTGTGGAGGGTGTATTTGATAAGCTGAGGAAATCTTTAGACTGGTAGACTGTAGATATATTCATGTTATGAGCAGAAGTTGCTTTCTCTCACATGTACTCACTAAGAATAATATACTTTTAAGAAAGACTGAAACATACGTAAACTGAAACATTTCTCCTTGAAGCCAGTGCCACATACCTGCCTCTGACTGTTCGCGGTGTCTTTTCAGCACATCCGTGTAATGTTTTGGTTTCCTTTTTATTTGCCACATTAGCTTTTGGTTGTTGTAGCAACTATTCGAAAGGACAGAAACGTTCTTATTAGTTTAAGTCCATGTAGTGTAGAACTGTTTCTGGATTAATCAAATAAATTGGAATAGCGCAGCACCTGTTTGCACCGTATCTGTGCATCAGCAAAACACGGCATATCTCCTGGCATGACTTCTGCTGTGAGTACTCATTGTTCTCTGACTATTCCTAGTAGAACGTAGGCCCTGAGTAAGTGTGGTTAGTTTTTAATATTTAAACCTCTATATTTAAAGTTACTGTTAACAATGTTTGCTGAAGTAGAGATTCATTAATCTACTTTCGTAGTGTGAAAGTGGCAAAATCACAATTTTGCCAATTTTTTTCATAGCACTCCACCACCACCCTCTCAAGCCAGGAGATATTCCTCTCTAAGCCTTCTGTACTAATTTTAAAACTATTGAGTGTTGCTGCACTAGCAGAGAACTCTTTCTAGAAGTGTTTTCTGCACTTAAGTGACTGTAACTAAAGGGCTTTTTTAATTATCTGAAACTGTATTTCATGTGCAGTATTGCCAGTTTAATATTGTAACTTGTGGGCATAGTATAATTAATCTCTGCAAGTGAAAAAAAAAACCTTTCCTGGAGGCGAAAAGGGAGGCATTTAATAAATACTCACAATCTGCAAGCCCAAAGTACTATAATTTAGTAAGATCCTGCTCCTCCCACTTTTGAACTGGTTTTTTGTAGTTTCTTTTATGGAGCATTGAGGTGTGTGAAGATTTTTAAAGCCTGCCAAAATTTATATTCAAAACTGTCTTGCAGTGTATAGCAAGTGTGTATTTTTAAACTACAAGTTTATTAATATAGCCTAGACAATTAATTGTGCATGTATTTAAACAATATATTAATTTAAATTGAAAGGATTCAAAGTCTTCCCCTGACCCAGTCTTGTTTCCCTTCACTGTTTCTGCTGTATTCCTTGAAATTTTGTATTTTGGTATGTGGTTTTAATTTTCGAAGTAAGCCTGACATCTGTCTCAACTAAATTAACTKGTGTGAGGAATAACATTAGCAGATACGTGGATGAATGCCTCAACACAGTATTTGTGAGAGGAGATCATGTTGCACAACAAAGACAAGTGTATTGTCTTTTTAGATTTCCAAAAAACATTTTTCAGGCTTATTGCTGGTCTCTCACAGGAATCCGTTGGTGCTGAGGCCACACTCTCAATTGCCCATTGCAGCGCTGAAAAATCAAATGACCAGGGTGAAGTTTGGCAGCACAAATAAGTTACTTGGGGGAGCTTTGACAATGGCAAACTGCAAACAGTTCCACAAACCCAGAAGGATTCCCCAAGAGATGATAATTGCACTTAGAAATAGCAAATGTTCCCAATCTAAACTGGCACTTAGTGAAACGGGAGATATAATTCTAAGTTAATACACAGAACAGGCAGAACTTGAACTCATAGTATGTAGTAAAGGTTGACAACTTTCCAGAACAAAATATGGAGGTCCATAAAAAGTGGCATAGATGGGCTGAACAATGATTTATTGTTCCTTGTAGGGAGTGACATCCTTTGTACGGAAGGAGTGGAAATAGCAAATCACTAGGCAGCATGTTCAAACAAAAGAAGGTGGTTCACAACAAAACATGTAGCTGAGCCGCGTGGGTGCCAGAAGTGTTGTAGATGCCAAAGGCTTCCATGGAAAGCACAGAGATAAGCAATGAAGGAAAAATTAATCAAGCTTCATCAAATACAAAGACACCAGAGGCTCTAAAATGCACAGACATATAAAATATTGGAGATTTAGAAGAGTGCTCTAGAAATATCACAATATCGTTGCATGTTACACATATGAAAAGCTAGAGCTGTTAAAAATTGAATGGATTTTTCTTTCCGCACTCTTACCGGGTGGTAATAGTCGCTGAAATTAAAAATGTTAGTATTGCTGAGGGTTTGCCAGTACTTGAGTAAGAGTTTCATGTTTAGGCATAGCACACTTTAATCACACTTGACACTTTAAATTGCTAATGATATTGGGTAGGAACCTTTTCAGTGAACTTTAAATAAAGGAAAACACTGTTCTAAGATGTGAGTCAGCTTTTGAAACAATGCTCCAAGAAACCTACAGCTCAAACCAAAATGTTACTTTAGTCAAACCTATATGTATTCTTGAATGCCAAGCTTGGTATACAAGGGATAGGAGGAAATTGTAAACTATTAAGTGCACCAACATGCATTGATTCTGAACTATTCTGTTTCAGGCTCTTCTAGCCAACGTACAAGCCATGTCTAAAAGCCTGGGTTAGACAAATGAGAACTTATTTTGGCACACCCTCCAAAGTGTTTGGCCGGAAGCCAGTTGTGAGTCTTAAACCATATGGCCACATAAGCTCAGTCACAGAGCTGTGCTAATAAGGTTGTCATTCACCTCCACAGCAGTTCCCCCTGCAGTGGCGTCCTGGAAACTTGTACAAAGTTATTCATCCTCTGATCACTTTTTATTCTGCTCTGCCTGCCCACCCCTGAGATGCTACTCTGCTCTCTAATGTGATCTCTTCTTTTAATTTGTGTGCACATACATTGGCGTTGTTAGATGTTAAAAAGCATGCAGTTTAAATGGACCAACTGTGCATTACCCAGAGGAGATATAGGCTACCTGTGCTTTATATCACACTATCACACTGTTTTGAAATGCTGGATAATAAGCCATCGTGGTTACTAGTCCACAAATCTTGTTACCAGTATGTTCTTTTTATTTTCTTCCAGATCACTGCTTAAGATTTTAAGTGTTAAACTGGAAAGGAAGCTTTGGAGGTGTTTCATGATAGTCTGCTGGAAAGTTCATGTTGAGTGATTTCTTTTGCATTCTGTTCAGTTAATAGTAGGCTATTCTTTGTGTTCTCTATTAATCACTTACATTGAGTAAATGATGCTGTTAGTAAAGAGGAGAGAGAAAAGAAAAGGGTTGACAACAGAAGTAAAATGGAGYGTATATGAGTACTGGGTCTGGAGGTTTTGGTAGACTAATAATGTTTTGGTAGGCTTGTACATCTGGTTATCTCTTTTATCATCAAAATTACTCACTTTGAGCTTATGCTTTACGAGTTTCAAGTTCATTTTCTCTACCTTGAGCATGTATATTTTTTTTGTATTATCTGCTAAATATATCTGTATTTACCTGAGGCGTCTGAATTTGCTCCGAGTACTGTTTGTGGTATCTTCCTCCTGCCTAGGGCAACTGTGAAACTCTACCGTGGTGACTTTGCTGGCACTTTCTGTAACACGGTGCTCACTGTTAGTCAAATTTATAGCAGTACTGTAGGTGTATAGCAAAACAGTCCTCCTGTCCAAATATTCTGTGTCATATGAGTGTGTACTGTAATTGCCTAGCAATAATCTTTGCCTCTTGTAGACTGTGACTGCTCTGTAATTCGTTGGGAATGTTGTGTAGGAACTCACAAGAATGATAACTGTATTTAATAATTTATGTACTGTGCTTTGAGAAGCATAGCTTATATATGGTTGTGAAATATTTGGTCTTATCCCATAATAAGAAATGTTCATTTGATTTCATTGCATTCCTTCCCCCCACCACTGGTTTGTCTGACTGGTTATTAATGAACTGTTCAGCGTCACAATTTCCGTAACACTCTTAAGTTTAGATTATCCTGTTGGCTGACTTAGTGTAAACTGCAATTGTTCACAAGTCGTAATTCTGGCTTCTAAACTGATACTTTCTGTGTTCTTTTGTCTTTTATCAAGAACTTTGAAGTACAGCCATTTGAGACAAACTTGACTAATTGTCACAATAATTGTTTTATTCTGTTTTCTGGAGCCTTCAGAATAATAGCAAAGGTTATTTCAAACAAAGTAAGGTCTACTTGAGATTCTGACATTTTTTTTCTGTCTGTCTGCAAGGGAAGGTCTGTGGTCTGAGCAGGCCATATAGGCCAGATTAAGGAAAAAAAATAAAACATAGTAAGTGGGTGACTCCAAGGGCGATTTCCAAATAAGGTTTTTCCTTATTCTCTCCTCTCTTTCTTCTGATTTAGTAGTGAGTTGCAGCTCAAGTACTAATCCTTAAAATTGAAAGCTCAACTGTTTAGTGGTGGTGTTAGTTGTATTACAAGAGGATTATCAAAGAATGTCTTTGCGCGGTGGGCCTATCGCAATCCACTGAAGCAAATCAGGTTATAGGTGATTTTTCCATAAGCAGAGCTCCATTGTAAATGTTCACTAGGAACTGCTTTTGTTGTATGGAGTTACTAGACATCTCCAGAGCTTTTGCAGTAGTGTTCTTGAGCAGATGTCCTCCAGCAGTTTTCCGTAGTCACTCTCACTTTCTAATGAGCTCAGGAAAAATGTAGGTTGCTTAGCCAAGTTTAAAGGAATACTTTTCCTTTAATACTAGAGAAGGGCAGCCAAGCTCCAAATAAGCTGTGGGAAGATATGATGTTGTTCTTACCAAAGTATGCTGCAGTTTTATTAGTGGAATATCTGAGGGAAAACATAGAGATTAATTCCTTCAGAGTAGAAAATTGACATTCTGAAATGGGTGGTATAAGCAGCTGCTGAAAAAGAGACAGCATCTGATTCTTTTAAATGTACCAAGTAACTGTTACAATAATCTCAAGTATTGTTTTGTTTAAGATGGTGGAAATGGAAAATTATTTTCTACCTGGAACCTTAAATTAAGGAGGTGATGTCAATCCTCCTGTATAGAGCTCTCCAATCACCTCTCTATTTCATGTGGAAGCAGAAACCCATGATGGCAGTGAACACAAGAATTGACTGAAATAGTAGATTTCTTTCTTAAATATGAAAAATTGAATTCTGATACTTGATAAGTGTACAAAATTAAGTTTACTTTTTCATCAGGTGTTTCAGAGACAAGATGATGGTCAAGTTCTTTAGAATTAGTTGTAGCTACCATCTTGTTATTCCATCTATACAATCAATTCCTGAATAAATACTCAGCTATTCACCTGACTCATTAGCCCTGCTGAGGGAGAGAGGGATTGGACCTAATGACTTTTTCTGTTGCTTGCAACAGAATTTTGTAATTCTAAATGTTTATTTCTGTATCAGAGTCTTCTCTAAAGTATATCATAACAATGGTTTCCATTCATAATGAAGACTGCAGGAGCCAAGTTCCTAATATAAATTTTAGCAGGGTGGTCAAAATTGGAATTTTGACATTGTCCAGTAAATAGGAATTTAAACTCTTCCTAGACAAAAGTGGTGCTTTGAAAAGGTCAAGGCAAATTTGAAGTAAGCATGGGAAAGTATTTTGAGTGACTGTATTTTCTTGAAACCCACCCTCCACATTAACCTTTGAATACAGGATCATGAACATTTAATCTGTTCCAAAATGAACATACTGATGTATTTCATCTTGCAATGTTAACTCAAGGCTAGCTCTTACCCATATCCATAACAGAGGTAGAAGGGTGCCACTTTTGCACACCACCAGAACTTGCTGTGAAAACCAGTGTCTTGCAGCCCCTCCTGGGCTGACAAATCCGTGCGTGCAAGTTTGCCTTTGCCTGCCCCGGTGCTATCTTGTGCAGGTTTCGTGGTGGTGCACAGGATCAGAAAAATTGTTTTTCAGAGAACATACTTCTTAAAAGGCTTCCGTAACTGAAATGTGATCAGTACGAACCAGCTTTTTAAAGCTTTATGTATGTTATTGACTATAAAAACAAAAAAGCAGCTGATTTTTTTCATTCCAAACAGGAAGAAAGAGTAATTTTTCAATTACTGAGACTTATTGGGTTTTATGTCATTTTACAGTGAACTGTTCTATCAGTGTTTAAAAATGCAAAATTATGGCTGAAAATGTAGTGCATCAGAACAGCTCTTCAAAAGTTTATTAGTGGAAGAAATACTTAAATATTATGATGTTGTGTTGTGGCATGGGAATCAAAGTTAAGGCTGTGAATTACTGGTTACCACTTGAATGCTTATGCACCCAGTTTTTAATTGGATTAATTGAAATTGGATTTTGAAATGAGAATTAATTTAAATTAATTAGATCTAACTGAAAAATCTTCTTTTGGAAAGTAAATCACTGGCTCTTCATGTATTTCAGGTAACATACAGGGAGCAACAATCGTGGATGCCCTTGATACACTGTACATCATGGAAATGAAAGAGGAGTTCAAGGAAGCCAAGGAGTGGGTTGAAAAAAACTTGGATTTCAATGTGGTAAGTAGTGTTGCTGATTAACATTTAATGCTCTATTTAGTCTCCAGGGGCCAATTGAGGACTGGGTTCTAGTATTACCAGCATGATGCAAGGTTGCAGAATTTAGATCATTGATAGATAAAACAAGGCAGGAAGCTGGAACATAGGAAATTTTCTGCCTTGCTTATATGCTCTTTTTTGGTGACAGAGGTTTAGGTAGATGGGAGGCAACAAGCTGTTCTGAAGGAAAGAAAAAGGAAATAGAGTCTTTACCATTCGTAAAGTAAAAACCAGCCTTTTCAGCTTTTCTGGATAGAAGAATTGGGACACTTCAAGTATTAATTATTTCATTATGTAAACCCTTTATATATTCACTTTGTGAAATCTTCCACAAATTTGACTTGTGTTTAGAGTAAGGTACATGCCTTACTCTACATGCTATACACACTACTTAGGTTCCTTTGTCTGTTCCAATAAAGTTGAATCTCATGAGTTAGGCTGAACTGTTGGCACAACTGAGCTGCTTTAGTTTCACGAAGCATCAGCTCCTCACAACTTCATGTACAAACCACCCTATTAAGTGGCAAATATGCAGCTGAGAGCGAAGTTCATTATGGAAGCTTTTCTTCTAGAAAGGCCCTGAACAGGCAGGAACCTCTTCAATTAAATTGAGAAGTCCTGGTCTTGTTTTCTTTTTTTTTCCTTTTTTTTTGGGCCAGAGGATTTATTGTGATTGCTGGGTACAGAGAGTTGATGAAGTACCTCTGATCAATGTGGTAAAGTAGCCACAGTACACTAAGCACTTAAAAGCTCTTGCGGTTGACATGCTTAATGTTAGAAACACTTTCTGAAAACAAAGTACTCTTTCTAATAAGTTATGCAAAAGTCAGGATTAATTAGCTTCCCTTCCATGCTTGAGAATTAATTATCATTTTAAGAAGAAGTTAATAAGAGTGGATATTACATAGTTTATATAAGCAATAATTTAGTGTGCATTTATATTTACATTTATAATGTAAATAAAGGATATTAAACAGTGCTTCTGTGTAGTGTCAGAAGCCTGAATGACATGCTAATCTTTTTTTGTGCATAAGAATTTTTTTTCCTAAAGGAATTTTTGTAATACTAAGTTCCTGTCTTATTAGCTTGGTATTATCAAGATGTTTAAAAAACAAGAATAAAATAACCGAAAATAACAAACTTCACTTAAAAGAATGAGCTGAGCTCTACTTGGAGTAATGTTGTAAAGCGTTGTATAGTGATTTATATTATTAACATGAAAATCTTTGGATTTATATGAATCTTGCTATATTTGGTACTGGTAATTTATAGATGGTATTGCCTGCAAATTCAGCTCCTCTTTTTAGTGCACTTATTTTTTCTCAGTAATGCTTATAAGCTAAGGAAATGTCTGCGATTTTGTATTGCACTAGTTGGTCAATACAGCAGTCGAGCAGATTTACCAAAGCTACTTTAGAGATAACGGTGATATGCGTCAGTAACAGTATATTGTTCCTGATATTCCTGTAAATAGCTGCCTGGAGTTCAACACCTCACAAAATTTTTTCATAATACTTCATAATCATATATGATTGAATTTTACATTGGCATCAGCAGCAAGTAGATGAACTTTCCCAAACTGGAACAAGGAAATTAAAATAAATAACTGCAACACCAAATTTAATAATGGATACCCATTTGTTTAATGGCTGGTTTGTTGGAAGCTACTCAACTTGTACTTTTGTTTAGTTTTCCACTTTAAGTATAGGTTCTAGATTCAAATGCTGTTTTGTATTTTCATCTTACAGTTTAAAGAACAGCAGATCTCTTTTGTGTTTAAGCATTTGTCATGTATCAGGCCTTAACGTGATGTTTTCTGCAATAATGTTATGTACACTATTACTTGCTCCTGTTTTAGAAACCCTTCTCCTATGAAAGTGATTTTTTTTTAATAGCAAACACACTCAAATATCCTTAAGAGTTATTTCTTGTGAGTAGTATAAACTTGTGTTGGATGTTTCTGGTCATTTCATGGGCAGTGACTGCTTAATCAGCATATTTGGCCTTTATTTGCATAAATAGGATTAGTTTTTCTCTCCATTTCTTAGAACCATGTATTTCAGATATTTAGTTTTCTTTAAGATGTTCTTTACAAAAATAGCTGTGACTGTGTTCTGTAGCAGAATCTCTTCTCCTTACGTTCTATGTCAATGCAGCTGCATAAAGGAAAATTCTACGAACCGTAGAAGATACTCATCAAATTATTTGGCCAGCACTCAGACCATTCTCATCACCTGATCATAGAAGTTTCCTAATGTCACTTTGTAAAGTAGGCACTGGTTTATCCACATGAAAGGATTTATGGAATAAAGATGACTTAATGGGAAATGGCAACATCTTTTTATGCGTTAGATTTCAGTCCCGCAATTCAATGAATTAGATGTCAGGGTTACTCTCCTTTACCTTTCTGAAGATAGGTTTTGATTTCAAAGGAAAATTCTAGTTAAGTCAACGGCACCTTTCTTGGCAAACTTGTGCATTTTACAAAGCTTGTGATATGTTTGGAAGCTTCCCCTTTTGGAGTATAACATACACTAGGCTATTTTCATTACAGCTATAGTTGGTAGCCCTGTGATTTTATAACTGAGATATCCACCTTGCAATCCTTGGAGCTTTTTTATATCACAACAGCTGACATATTTTCTATTTGAAACCTTGCTGAAGTTTGAGCCAAACCGACCCATTCCTTCGGGAATTAAGTTGCATTTTCTGATTCTGTCAATATTAGATGTAGACATACCCGTACCTTGGGAAAGAGTTGGCATTTGCGGTGGGTAAATCCATGATCTTTGCACCATGGATGTGTGCTGTTAAGTCACTTCATCTCCCTGGGGGATTTATATTTGCTCTTCTAATTAACATAGCCAAGGATTTGGTCTGACCTTCGCACACATGCTGGTGCCCACATGCCCCTTTGCAGTGCTCGTGCACAGCTCAAGGCTGCAACRACTGGGCAGGGTTGTGTATCAGCGCCTTACAAGGGAGGAAAAAGGAACCAGTCTTTCATGGGATCTTTAGGGAGCTTGGCTGTTTCCTAGCTACAGCTACGCACTGCTGCCTGCTTCTCTGCTCTCATTTTTTATTATTTGCTTCAGAACCTGCACACATGCAGAGCATTCATAGCTTTCTGAAAGAGTTTCCGTACCACCACCCAACTTCTGCAGCACACTTGAGGGAAAAAGTGATCGGTCTCTACAACACAAGAGCCAAATCACACTGAATCTATGCTTGGGAAGAGAGATAGGAAGAGGGATCTTAATGAGGCAAATGAAGGGGTCAGGTGTAGGGGAGTAGTGGTGTGGGAGCTGAGCCACATGGCACAGCAGTGAAGGTTTGGGAGTTGTTGAGTATTGGAATTGATGGTGCTTCTCTTCTACACCCACCCAGACACACCTCAATATCTTCAGTATGAATGCGTAAGTGATCTGTCCCCCTCTTCTTCAGCCCTGTTAAACTGCTTCCCAGCAAAAAGGCAGTCCTGCCCCTACTGCATACTGGGAGCAGCCCTTGTCCTACATGGTGTCCTAAAGCATGTCTGGACATTGGCTGGAACAGCAAGAGCCCACACTAAGACCAGAAGGTGCTAACAATCAAGTTGTACATGGGACAGGGCTTAAGTTCATGCCCTGACCCACTGATCAACTGTCTGATGTAAGTGTAGCCAGACAGGATCAGAATGGGAACAAGGGATAGAGCAGAAAGCCATGCACTTGTTGGGATAAGAGGAAAGTGGGAAAAGTATGAAGAGCATTTCGTTATTTGCTCTCAAAGATGGGTACAGATGAATTGAGGAACTGCATAAAGAGAAGGGAATGAGTACAAAGGTGAAGATACCTTCGGTCTTGTGTCCTGCCAACACTCTTAAGCAAAGCTGCTTACAGAGGTCAGTCAGTCACTGTACCTGATTTTATAAGCCCCTTTTGAGGCTTGAAGGCTAACTTACAGTTCTGATTTTCATCTTTGTATTTAGCTCTGCAAATTTGCGTATCTTTTAAAGAGATTTTGTCAGCAGCTTTATACAACATAGAAGTTTTGTGAGTGATTATGTCTACTATTTGGAAATTGGAAAAGAACTGGAAAAAGTATAGAAACTTGAAGGTTTTTCTCTACTGTCATGTATAGACTAAGATACCCCTTTTCCAAGATCCCAGAATAGCAAATATTATTTGCATCTAATTATTAAGGCTTCCAGCATTTATCGTTGGCTCAAATTTATTTGTAGTGTGGCAGTCAGTAACAGAACAGACTCCCAGAATCCAGTTTGCTTATTTCAAACTTCAGCACTTACAAATCTAAATCCTACTATTCTCAAACTGTAGGTATTATGATAGACTTGTAGTTGTATTTACCAGTCCACAASCTAATGTTCTGACTTGGAAGCAGATGGGGTTTTGGCTCTTTATTCTTTGTGGTTTTTCCTCTTCAAGTGTGAAAATCGGAAAGTTTCCTAATGCAACAATTTGGAACAGAATAGCTTTCCAATTAAAAAAAAAAAAGAAAGTTGTGTGGGAGGTGTGAGTAAACATATAATGGGCCTGAGAGAAATCTTAAGAAAGCCAGCAGTTGAAAATGATTCTTTAGTTTGTGGGACTATTTGATTACTAGTTTTCCACATAACTTATTAGTACACTCTAAATGCCAGACTTCAAAGTGACTTGATTTTGTTTTGATTATGTGTAAGAACCTATTTTGATGGGCTAAAAGGAGATCCTGCAAACTCATTACTAAATCCGGTTCTTTTGCTGCTAGAGTTCATTAATGCCTTCAGTAACACTTATTTTTGTGCCTGTTGAAGATCTTGCAGTTTGCCATGCGGGCACTTCAGCAAGGTTAAATAACATGTTATGCAATAACCAGGTTTTGACACTTGTGATAAAAAGGTTGCTAAGGTTGTTTCCCACATCTTTGGGAACTGAATATTTTAGCAAGCTGCCAGTAAATTTCATTTGTAGAATATGAATGAAACTTTTTTTCACACAATTGCAAGTAATTAAAGTCTTGTTTAATTACAGTAGTTCAGAGTGAGCTATAGTAGTACTGTCCATGGCTCTATCATACTTCCTGGACTGCTTGAAAATGCTAAGATTTGTTGCTGTTCCAAATATTTGTGCTTCAACGGGGGGATATTATTATGTAATAGTAATAATAATTACAAGTTCATCTCATTTCACAGGAAATGTGGGCCCTTTGTGTCCACTTTTTAGTCTAGAATTATATGCATTATTCAGCATTGTTCAGTATAGGGTCCCTGGTGTTCTCTTGCACAGCTTGTTAAACTGAAGGATATGGGCTGCTTGCCATGGTACAGTTTGGTGTGTGTGCATGGGGGAAGTGGCTATATTCCTTGTACTTAAGAGCAATAGATGGAAATGTAGATGAGGTGACTGAAGTTCTATACACTCTTGATCATAGAAGAACAGGAGTACTGAAGGAAAGTAAGTTTTGGAAGGAATCTCTGCATTAGAGAATACTGAAACAAATTATTTGGTAGGATTTGTGGCATTATTTTTTATTATCTTTCTAAAAACTAAGAGAGTAAGCTCTCTTATTTATCAAATATAAATTAAGGTGACTTGATTATTGGGAATACATTATTCTGTGTAAAGGGCACACAGTATTTTCTCCAGTTGGATTTTGAATGGCAGAACATGTAACCAGTGCTGCTGGTGAGTGGAACCTAACACTGAATAAATAAAATTGAGATGTATTTCAGATGTTGTGTTTATTAGCAAGGGTGACTTCCCATGAGAAAAATACAGACACAAATTGTTTTGGCCTTGGTCTGTAATTGTGGAGAGGAAGACTATCAGGGATGAGATGCATTAAGGAAATGATCCAGAAGGATGTGAATACTGATTTTTGGAAAGCTAGAAGGGTTCAATAGGGAAAGGCCTTCAGGAGAGCCCAGCTGATGGTAGTTTGTTGTCTGAACAGTGCATTCGATATTAAATTCAATCACAGCTGTTTGAAGCCTCAGTAGTTTACCAGTTGTAGTCTTAATCCTCTGGTTTATGGAAGGGTGAGGGAAGTCGAGTGGTGAGAGGCAGCTGAGATCAGATTGGCCCTGTCTTAGGTTTGCAAATAAAATAGAAAGGCAGAGTAACACGAGCTAATTAATATAAGTCTTGACACTTTATTCTGCCTGCCCTCCCCTCGTCCCATTTCGTTATATTTGTTGCCTTCTAAAGATGGGACTTCCTAAGGTATTGTCAGTCTCCCTTTCTTTAAAAGGAGTTAGTATAATAGTTATATCTATAGATATAGATCAAATTACTTATATCTATAACGTTCTCCAGCGTCTTGAGTGTTTCTGAGCCATGGTTCTTCTTTTGCTTAACCCCTTCCTGCTTATTTTAGCATTACTTTGGTGTTATGTGTCACGTAGCCAGCAATGTAAAAGATGTCGTGTGTCTTGTCAAAATAATTTCATGTTTAGAACCTAATCAAGGAAACCAGATGAAATTCCATAAAGGTCACAGTTTTTCTCTTGCACCATGTATTGGATTCATACATTGCTTTTTGTTTTCTATTTCTCTCAAGTACAGTGAGCAGAAGTCACAATTTCTCTAGATCTTGTATAGTACTTGGACTGTCCCATTTATGATTCAAATAGTGAATGATAATTTACTGAAGAAATGTAAGATGAAAGACCTAATTACTCACATTCTTCAATTAACATAAAAGTACTGGAATTAAACCAAAACATGTTGTTCCCAATACATGTAACACTTTTCCGAGTACCCACGGACTTTCAGAATCGTTTCTGAAAGGGAGGCCTGCAGATATCAGAGCAAGCTGATATTGCACAGAAACAATAAGACATTAGCACAGATGTGTACTAACAAAGGTGTTTCAGATATTCTCATACACAGCTCATGGCTATGCAGTCCAATTGGGGTACTAATGTAAAGACCATACAATTAGAAATTGTATTTATCCAGTTGTTCAGAGCCACCTTTTACATTTGGGATCTTAAAAAAGGGGCATTGTAGTGATCTTGAAATAAACACATCCAGACACTCCTCCTTCCATTAGATATAATGGAATTAATTAAACCACTTCTCAGACTTGCTATGTAAGTAATACAATGGCTGTTCGAAGGAGAAGGCTGAATTTGAAATAAAAAATAAAATAATTTTCACCTCTACAGATGGTGAAGTAGAAATTTTGGGAAGTTCAGATGAAAGCTTTTCCAATCTATTTTGGCACTGTTAAATGGATCATATGGTATTTATAGATCTGGATCTAAGAGCAAAATAAAAAATAGTATTGGTTGCTTAGGATTTGACCGCTGAGTAGAAATACACAGACTTATTTGGGCAAACTGCATGTGGACAATTAAAAATATGAAAACAGGGTAATGATCAGGGTGTGCCATCTTCAATGTGTCATACAAAAAATTTAAAAATCAAACCAGAAAGAAGGGTAAAGTTGGTGTAGCAGAAATCCACTACTTTTAGGACAAGTTCATTTTTCTTAACAGACTACTTCTTCACATGAACTTTCCATGTAGAGATGCATGTTTCTTTGACATGAAATTATAAAACTTCAACTGTTTTGCAAATTGCTGTAATTTCTGTGCTGAGAATACTACTAACCTGGTACAATGAGTTTAAGAGTTTATTTGAAGAGTACAAAGAGTATATAAGAATATATATATTAGGCATACAGCTTTCAAATCCACCATTAATGGATTGTCTGTGTCAGTGCTTGTCTGCTTCAGTGGCTTGTATAAAGATTTTTGTAAGAGACTGGGATTTCGAATGAAGGTTCAGAGGTTCAAGTGACCTATTGAAAATCTGATAACATTAGAACAATGGTTACCTTCTAGAAATGTCCTGAAAGATCACCCCTTCAACAAGTGTTCAATATTGCAGTGCAGTTAATCTTTGTGGCTCAACAGTAAAACCTTTATTCACATTGCCTCCAAGTCATCTTTTTGTCTGTAAGTGATTTCCAGAAGCAGATGTCAGTGCACGCATACTGAGCCTTTCTTAAAGGGCCTTTGCACTCTTGAAAGATAGCAATAGTTTTTGTGAGTTAAGTGGTCATATTAAATCCAGAAACATAAAAGGTAAGGTTCTGGAGACAAAATATTCAGGTCATACATCACTCAATTTACTTTGAGCAATTGAAAATCAAAAAGTAATTTAATTCAGTTCTCAAAGGAAGCACAAGTGTCTGGGATATCTGATTAACTCATTTCCTCATCTACCTACCTCTTTACAGCTTCAACCTTCCCACATCAAAGAAACGTACTTGACATGTGCTGAGGCTCAGGATTGAAATGGAAAGAACCTGAACCTCTGAAGAAGGTTCTCATATTCATATTCTCATACTATTCATAGGAGTTTCAGCTAGCTCATTCTCCAGGGAAGAGAGGCCACCCTTTCACTCATTTAGTCATCCTTCCTTCAGTCAGATCAGGTCAGATCAGCCTTTCTTATGTCAAATCAGTTCTCTACCAGCTGTCTTATATGTTGGATTTTAAGGTAGACTTCTGTATTTAATGCACATGTAATGCAGAGTTCTTATACAGGTAGCCTGCTTAGCAGGTGAACAGATGTATTGCCTAGTTAGTTCAGATTTCTAGAGGATTTAAATGTTTTTATATTCACCTCCCTGGGTTTAACATGTATCATGGCATAATAAAAAAGCATGCACAGAAATGTTGAAGTGAATACCTGTTTCCATTTGCCTTATTGCTGAATTCAGTGAGGCAATGACTGAACACTTGGAAAGAGAAATATTAGATTTTTAAAAAACAGAAATTTTGGAAACAGAAATTAAGCTGCAGAAATTAAACTTTGTAGTTTCTTTTAGAAAGAATAAGAGAAGACCAGTATTGGGAGAGCAGTGACAGAGGAGAAACTGCAGATTTCTAGTATACTTAAAATAAACTTGAAAAAGTGTTATGTTCTGAATACTGCAAGACAGCAAGATAACTTTTTCAGTTTGCAGTCTTAACACATGATGCCAGTCTGAGTTTTCGAGAGGCAAATGTGTGTGATGGCTTTACTTTGTCGGCCCCTTTGAATTGTGCTCATGTGTGTTAAAAAGCTATACAGGCACACACATTTATACTATATGAATTATATGTTAATCAGAGTAATTCTGAGTGAAATTATATCCTCAGTTTTTAGAGGGGGAGGTGCAGAATAGATTTTAGAGGAGAAAAGTTAAATTCTTGAATGTAAACCTACTAGCATTGTAGCAGGTCTGAGGGTGGGTTTTGAAGCCTGTACCTTTACAACTTGAAAAAAACCTGACCAACTGCAATGTGTCTAAATACCTCTTCTTAAACAGAGCACCTTGCAAACTGAAAAGCATGAAGTAATATTTCTAATAAGTAGCCTAGTGCTAGATGGTTGATTGGTTGGTTTGTTTGTTTTTTTCTGCAAAGGCAGTTTGCTACAATTTAAGATCCATAGAAAACAGGGAGCAACTTCTTCCCGCCTACATAAACTGACATCTGAATGTTTAAACTGGAAAAGCACAAAACGTAGCTGAATGAAAAAAGCCTGCAAGCCTTTCAGGAGAAAATCCCTCAGCTCCACAATGCATTGATTTGTATTAAATGTAACTATAGCGTATGCCAGCAAATAGAAAATGGAAAAGCTACTCAGTAGAAGCAAGACCAACCCAGAACATATGAAAGTCAAACTCCTTATTTATGTGCCCAACATTTTAGAAGATTGACCATTTTTCTGCAGAAATACAAAAATATAAAAAGTAGTATTACATAAAGAAGCAAAAATTAAGAAACTTCACTGGATCAGCTTTTTAACTGAATGCCTTGAGTGGATTGAATGTTATGTGTTGGGGTAAAATTGGAATTGACTTAGTAAAGAACAAAAGCATGAAGTAATCATGACATTCAGATTCCTCATTTATGTTTGAATTTCAAAAGTCAGCGAAGAATGTGCTTTGAGTTTTGAGATAGATAACGGCTGGACCTAGTCCCTATCTTTGGTAAAGACATGCCAGCTTGGTCTGTCCCTGGGAAGGGCTGTCACTGTAATAGTGAAAGATCATCTGCTTCCTACTGAATACACATAATGATTACATTTTTATCACGAGCATGTAATTAACTCATTCTAATGTTGCCTCCTTTTTTACAATAAGCTGCATTTAGACTGAAGTAGGAAAACCCTTGATATGACATTCTGATCAAGAACTTCTCATACGGTGTCTGAGAAGAGATGGTGTGAGGTGAGGTAGTGTGAAACGTGATCCAGGAGATCCTTTTGGGCGAATGCTGAATCATCTGCAAGGAAGTAGTTAGATAAGTGGATTTAGAGAAAACCTTATGTCCAAATGGAAGAGATGGAAAGTTAAACAGGATGACGATAATGGAGAGGATATTTTGTTAATGTAAGGAAGAGGAAGAAATGCTTTAAATTCTTATGTTGGCCTTCCCTACATCTTCTGTGTTGTGCTATTTAGAGCTGTTGTGGCTTAATACCTGTATGTGTGTATATATATATAAAAAACAAAATAAACTGTATTGAAATAAATCTATGTTTATTTCAACAGAATGCTGAAATTTCTGTATTTGAAGTGAACATCCGTTTCGTCGGTGGACTACTTTCAGCTTACTATCTTTCAGGAGAAGAAGTAAGATATTTCCACATGATTTATCTAACATATCATCATCTAGACAAGTCATTAACTTTACGTTTAATAATTTTATTTATCCAAAATTAAAATTGTTTAAATCTTTGAAAGTGGTTTGAACAGCAAAGACCAGCCCAATGGGTCATCTTGCTTCTATTGCTATTGCTTTCTTTAAGTCTTAAAGCTATTATTTCATTTAAGTGTTAAATTATATTCGTGTCTTTTTCCTGAGTTGGAACCACACCTGGTATGTTCTTACTGAGCTTCATGCTGGAGTGTATAATTATGGGGTTCCTGTGCTATGGAAGTGGTAGATTTGGTGCATCAGCTTCCTGCTGCACAACTGTGTTTCAAGCATATCCTTGAACTCCTATGAACTCTTACTTCTGTTTGCCTTCCTGAAGCTGAAGCTTCAACTCACATGGAAAAGACATGTTAAGAATCAAAAGGTAACTGGTAAACCTGTACAAGGGAATGTATTTAAAGCATTAATAACCCATTAATCTCTCTTGCCTGTCATGGTTTCTG
This sequence comes from Amblyornis subalaris, assembly GCA_018881555.1. Lineage (NCBI taxonomy): Eukaryota > Metazoa > Chordata > Aves > Passeriformes > Ptilonorhynchidae > Amblyornis > Amblyornis subalaris. The sequence goes on along the minus strand of JACAXG010000002.1, from coordinate 22,863,704 downwards.
GAGAGAATGAAGATGCAATTTCRTCTTAGAGCTTTGTCTAAATGCAATTACTTCTGTAATATTTTTGGAGAAGGCCAAAAGAGTCACTGGTACCATTTTAAGTCACAGGTATTGTGCTATTTTAAATTTTTAGCTTGGCACTTGAAAAGGTCTTTAATTTTACTGGTTTAAATTCTTGTTTCTGTCTCTGGATTATAGTAGTATTTTATTGTAGGATTACACAAGTTCATATTCTTTAACCATAAGTTGAATTTATCATTCCTTAAATCCAAAGCAATTACTGGTGGAAACTCCACAAAACCCTAAAGAAGTTAATATTTTTCATAAGTAAATTTCCCAAATACTAGGTAGAGCTCTGTTTTGAACCTGTCACTTTAAATTACTTAAATTCTATGGGTGTGCATGATAATTTTGTTAAAATTTATCATTAGGTTAAAACTGTCTTAGCAGGTACTGTTGGGTCATATAATTGACAAAGCAATTATAAGGAGACTGTGTTCCTCTGACATTTTTACATCTTAACTAGACTTACTTGTTTATTTCCCATGGTCCTGTGCTCAGTGTAGGTGGTACTGACAAGACATTGTCTTAAAATACACAGGTTTTAGTATTTTGACTGTCTTGTAATTTTTTGGGAAAAAAACTGCACTTCGACACTTAACAGTAATGAAAAAAATCTGAGAGGTGGCTTGAGAATTAGCTTCTGGATCTTTGCTAAATATTGTTTTACTTATGTTTCATCTCTGACTCTTGATGGAAATCACTTGTCCTCCTATAGTAACTCAGCGACTGGAAATAAGCATATCTAAGGATACAATGGAAAGCTCTTCTGCAATTAAATAGTTGTATCTTTTCACTACAGATCTACTTGGCAAACAGGTGTGGACTTTTCCAGCATAACCTATTGTTACACTTTAATTAACCAGTTCTGACAGAAGCAGAGGATATTTCTTGGCAGATGACGAGTGGTAGATGAATGCACGTGGGCCTTTACATCAAGCAGCGGTTTGTCTGCCAAGAAATGCCTGAACCATTTGTCATCAGTGCTGGTGATTTCGTATGTGTGTTGATGGTTTATATCCTGTGTCTGTTAATGTGCAGTCTCACTTCCACTCAGTGTGTATAGTTCCTCCTAAATAACACCTAATCATTGCTTCTCAACCATTCCTTCATCCTTAGAGAGGCAGTTTTACCACCACCTCTTGGACTAGATTGATAGCAACACTCATGTTCCAGTAGAACTCTTGTACAAATGAAATGAGGAGGCATCTGAAGCAAAAGAAAGTGGTTTTTATTGTAATTAAGTGGAACTCTTTGTGGTGGAATATTGGTGATAATGGATGCTATTGCCCATTCTAAAACTGACAGACTCAGTAATGAAAGTAAAATGGGCTCTTAAACACAGGGTTTAAGGAGGGTGCCAAGCTCTTGCAGGTGAGGAAAGGCACCATCCATGCTTGCCACTGGTTCTCATACTCTCTGCTAGACATCTGCTATCCAAGAGTGATGTTCCCAAACAGTTGTCCTGGTGGCTGAGAGAGTGCAATTTAGCATGTGCTGCCTTTCTCAGAATTGGGGAAACTTCATGATTTGTCTCCTAAATCCAAGACGCTGAAGCAATAGCCAACCTCTGCCTATGGAAAGAATGGGTTGCAGCAGGGTGAGGTTTCCCATATTACATGGATCTGTCCTTCCCTGCTGCTACTGAGAGGTGTGGAAAGGCTGGAAGGTTCCAGAGGCTGGCTGCCACCATAGAAAATGTATCTTTAATAATCTGTTAGTCCATTATATTAGTGGATGTTCCTAAGGAGGTGGCACAATGTGTATGCACACTGCTTGAAGGATTAAACTTCCTCAGTTAAAAGCTCAATTAATTCTTTATCAGATTAACTATTTAAAAAATCTGATATTTGCTGTGCTCACTTATCAGTATTCTAATTAAAGAAAGCTATGTTTCAGTAGCAGTCATGGAAATAATTATTGTTTGTACTTCTGAATTACATTTCCATGGGTAATGATCCAAAGCTGCAACACATTGTATGTTCCATAATCATTTGTAAGTCTAACTAATCATGATTAAAGAATAGCCTATCATACTGAGTAGTTCCTAAAACATCCTGCTCACATTCATTTAGAGAAAGGCACCAATGTGAATCATTCTAAAAATGAACAAATTGAATACTTTGCCTATTGATAACTATATGTGCTGCTCACTCACTAACAGAGCTATGAGGTGCATTCTATTAAACTTCCTACAATTTCTACCTTACTAGAATTAATATGAAAGACCGAAAAGTGCTAGAAATGTCCTATGCTTTTTTTTTCCACTTTGATAAGTGTCTAAACCCAAGCTATAAAGGGTTCCAGTCAAATATAATTTGTAAAACAGCTACAAATATCAAAAAACTTGATTTGAAGTTGAGTAAATGTTAAAATCCTGCTCTTTTTTTTGTTGGTTGTTTTTTGATTTCTTTTGGGTTTTAAGTCCTAATAGTAATACTGCATGTGAATGGTTTCCTTGGTAATTTTTCCACGAGTCAGTGGCTTTAAAGGATTTTTAAAAACAAGCATGGCTTCTTTAAAGCACTGCTAGTATTGAAATTTTTTTGGTTTGTGTGAAAGTATCTTTAGGAAACTAATATGACAAATTTATGCCATAGGATTGGGATAGATTATTTTTTGCAAACTTTATTGATCATTTTGTTTAAATTAAACCTGGATTAATGACTAGACATGCAACTCCTGTTCTAAGTAATTTTTTTTTGTTTTGAAATGAAAACTAAGATGTCTAGTAAGGGAGAAATTTGTTTTATAACTGCTTCGCTGTACTTACTAGTCTGATGTCAAATTGGTGTGCCAAGGGTCAGGAGTATTGCATGCAACAAGATCCCCTGTTCTGCAGACCCAGATATTTACACTTCCAAATGTAGTCATACAAAGGAGATAATTTGTTAGCTTTTGGTGGAGGACAAGACTGAATCCTCTAACAGCCACTAAGATCTTTCTTGGAATTCATGGAGATTACAAACATTGCTTCTGAGCACTGTACCTTTCACTGCTGGGAATAACTGTGATACTGGTGCTGAAAGTCATGGTAAATGTGTGGCACTGCTGTTAGTCCAGTCAGGCTTGTGTATTCTCTAGGTCTTCTGATGTACTCATAACTGATTCTTAAAGGCACTGCTAAAGCTTCAGTAATAAGGGAACTGTTTCACTTGGAGGTTGGTTCCACAGTCAGGGAATACATTGCATAGGCGGAAATAGAAGGAGCTCTTATTTTGCTGTTTGTATGAGTAGCAGAAAAGTAAATGCTCTGAAGTGAATGAGGAGCATGTGAGTCTCAGATTCAACTGGTAGGTTCCCACATTCCTTTGGAGCTTTTCTGGTTTTTTAATGGAATGGTAACGGGGGATTTTTTTCCCCAGAGTTAAAATATTTTGGATGGAGCAGCTGTTCTTCCTGCATAAAATGCTCATGTTGCCGTTCTTCTCCATGGCATGAAGCAGAAATATGACAGATTTGTACTTTTTTTCCTGTGGCAGTATAACCTGTTGGAAGGAGCACAAATTTATCCTGATCAGGGTGAAGGAATACCAAAAACAAACCAAACCAAACAAACAAACTCCAAAAACTCTAAAACCAAAAAAACCAAACAAACAAAAAACCCAAAACTGTTCTTCGTGATGGTAAACGTCGGACTTAAAGTTTCATCTGTTACTGTCTACCAGCTGTTAATTAGAAATTTAAAAAAAAAAAAGAATGGGGGGGGAAAAGTGATGACATACCTAATTAGTTTATATCTGTATTTAGAGTCACATACCTAATTAGTTTATACCTGTATTTAGAGTCAGAGTGACAGTGCCGCTATTCAACCTCACTTTATGATCTTGGCCTCCTCTCTGACTTCAGACCTAATCATTGCTCACTGAAAACCACCATCCCTCAGTGATTGTAGTGGTGTCTTACTAATGAGGAGCAGGCATGAAATAATGATGCAGAGGCTGCTGATGTAGAACTGCCTTTGCCAGGCTGACCACAGAAGATTGCTGACTTCATATAGTGCTGAGACATTCTGCAGAATTTAGCTGTAGCTATTCTGTCTCTCACTCTCTTGCAGGGGTGTCTCTTCAGAGAGAATATTTAAATTCCATAAATACAAAACAAAATATAATCCATCATTTAGCAGTCTTGAGTGGTAGGAGAACGAAGTTTGTCACGTATAGGAAGGTACCGGCCTTTACTGCAAGTCAGGATTAAATTCCAGTATTTGTGCCTTGGGGATCTTAACTCACCAGTGTGAGAATTGACCACACATTTTATCTCCTGCTTCCTCTCACTTAACTTGACACTAGTTAACAAGAGGACTTTTCCTTTTATGTCTTGGAAGCTTGATTTCTAATGCTGTTTGAAACTTCAGGCTACTGTATCAGCTTGATCACTCCTCTGTGAATGCCACTTAACTCCTCCTTAATCATCCTCGCAGACTGGCAGTAGAATTCCCTGTGTGGTACAAATTAGAAGACTGCAGTTGCCTGTAGTTTTTTGCGGCTCTGTTTTCAGATTTGGGTCCCATTTCCCACCTACCACCCATCTGCTGTCACTTTTAAGCAATACATCAGTATTTCAGTGGTGTCATGCTTTAGTTCCTTTAGAGCTCTGAAATGATCTTTATGCTTTGTTTCATTTTTATAGATTTACGATTTTTTAACTTGGTATGTCATTGAATCCTGAAGCCATTCAACTTGGAAGTGACCTCAAGAGGTCATCTAGTCCAGCCTTAGTATTGCAACAGCGCGTTAGGTTTGTCCTTTTAAAAACCTACTTGCATGGGAACGTGCTTAGGCTCTTCAAGACTGAAAACTGGGGTAAATTTATATTTTCTGCAGTGGCTTTGTTTCATGCATTATGCTCTTTTGAATAACCATCTCCTTATTGTTTCTCCTGGCTCTCTAGCAGGCCTCATGTTTCTCTCTCTTTTTTTTTTAAACTGTAAACACTTGTTCTTCAAAAATTACATTTAGCCTGACTTAAGAGTTTTCACTTAACTTGACAAGCATTATCAGTTTTTGTATTCCTTATTTGGATTCAATATACTTTTAATTTCCTTCTTTACAGTTGTATCAAAAGAGGGTATAAGTCATCTGAGCCTTTTGATTTGAGAATTTTGGACTCTGAACCTCATAGTTTATTCTCCAAATAATCTCCAAGCAATTTACCCATTTGGTTGTTTCTTTCTAAGTTCATTTCAGCTGGTCATCTTGATTCTCTTTCCAAACTTAAACATTACCAAAGTGAACCTTTAGTTTAAAACAGCACGTTCAATTGGAGCCTGTGGCCCTTACTAGACAGTATTATATATCAAACTAAGTTAAGAGCTACTTTTTCTCCTATAGACTCTGAGTTTCTGCAGAAAGCTGTCATTACAGTGTATAAAAGCAAGGTTTATATCAGCTCTGATGTAGCACTTAACAGCCTACTCAGGGACAGAGAAGGATTTAAAATCTCCTCTGTTTCCCACAATCTCGGTCTGTAATCTCCATTACTATTTCAGTCTCTTCACCACCTTTAATAAATCTAATGCTGTTCACTTTCTGTGCTAGCAGCTTCAAAAKGTACTACAGAATCCCTGTGGATTCACGTCCTGGAGATAACCTTGACTCCTATGATTTTCTTTTATGTATACTGTTCTGCTGTTGCAGGCAGACTGCCCTTCAGTCTTCTATTTCTGTCTCTTAAGTTCCTGCAGTGCAATTACATTGTCTCTGTTGATGAAGCCCATCTCTCTTAAATAAGTTCCCTTTACTCCAGAAGTTTTCTCATTCCTAATACTTCCGTCGCCTTTCTCCCAGTGCTACTTGCTCAGCTGCTCTGTGCAATTGTGCTGCTCAAGGTAGCCCCACATAATTCTGAGGAAAATTCGAAGAATTGTAACAAAGATGTGCATTTTCAGTGTTGCACTTAATTAAAATGTTGCTTCTCGGTTTTCCTTCTCTTCCCTCTCTGCTCTGGAGTTACTGATACCATGAATACATTGACAGGGAACTCTTTCTCAGGTCTAAGTACCGGGAGCCTGATGGAGCCCCTGCCCCTGTACCGCAATCAGGCACCACCACCAGGCACACAATCAGCTGCCATCACCAACAGCTTTTGTGCCTCAGAATAAGGGCCCTCAGGCCACTCTACTAATGTAAAGTGGGAATAGTGGCAATTTGCTTTAATTCAGTGAATTGCTGTCTGCTGGAGTCTGCAGTGGGTATGTTTTGCCTTTGTTTGTCTGTCATCAGTGTGAATATCCGCAGCAGGGGACTGACAAGCTGTGGTGAGAGCCTGCTGCAGCTGCCATAGCTAAGCCCGCTATGAAACCAGGAGTCAGAGCTGTGATTTGGGTCTGAGAAACATCAGTTTAGAACTCCAACCTGTACATAACCATGTTCTTCACTTTCAGTGGTTTCCCTTTTGCATTACTGAAACAAGTTTGGGGAGTTTTCTCAAAACAACAAAAAAAATTTGCATTGTTCCATGGCAAACTTATTTGGCATAGTTTTGCATTCATTTGTTGACTTTGGAAATAGCCAGAAAGTTCGTTGCTCATAACATTAATTTTAGCTACAATCCCTGCTCAGCTCCAGACTACTGTAGGCTGATGGTAAATTTCTAGAAAGAAGACTGGACGATAATGAGACCTAAGTCTCATAATGAGATCTGATTGTGATTGCAACAGCTGGTGTACTTGACACCAGCTCATGAGCTATATTATTAAGTAGAATTCAGCAGCTGTTTGTTTCTTCTGAGGATTTGGCTTTTAACGAGCTCCTGCAGTTTCACTTCGTTCTGGTTCTACAGAACAGTTGGAGAGAGAATGTCTGTCAGAAGTAGTAGTATGAGTGCTCTTCTCTTGAGCAGCAGCAGCTCTAGATAGACCCTAAAGAGGAATTCTTTGCGTGTGAGTTAATATACCATACAGAAGAAATTATATGTTATTAGCAGTCTGTCCAGAGTCACAAGCACCTGCAAAGAAGTTGTTTCCAAGACATTTCTTTTATTTATCTCAGTTTTTAGTTCTGTCACTTTGCAGAACAAAATGCAGTTGCAATAATAAAGGAGAGTAAAAGGAGGGTAAAAACATGTTGCCTGAAGAGCTGGTGGAGTTTTTCTGCAGGTTTAATAGAAAATGTACAACATATGGTTAGATACAGGGTTCTGTGGAGCCATTTGCAAGCAGCATTTAGATTGTTGCAAATATACTATTCATAGCTAAATAACAATCCTTATGTATAATATTACAGCTGAGAATTTTACTTCTTTCTGCAAATGGAAGCAACGTAAAAATATCTCAGCTGGTGCTGACAGTGAGAATAGATCAGCGCTAATTTATCCTGCTTAAATTCTAGGCTATGTAAAATATGTGGGAAGTATATTCTCTCTGTAAATGCAATATAAAAGTTCAATTAGGTGATAAGTAATAGATGTTATTGATTTTTTCCCCAAAAAAGTACATGTGAAATTATTATTTTACTCTGGGTGTGGAGTAACTTCATTTCTTCATCTAAATATTTCACAATGTATAGCTAGTGTATGTAAGATTCCATTTTCTGCTTTGTCTCCATAGACTGAGTCTGAGGTTATTTTTCATTAAATTGGGAGTTAAGTAGGTGATAACATCCTCCTCTTATTAGCTTAGAGAAGATAAAAGCATAAACCATCCAGTAGATTACCATGTTTTTGATTCTGTTGGCAGCTATGAAGGCATTCCATCAGATTCCCAAAGCTGACTTTAGCAAAGAATCTTTCTACTTTTGTATCTCTTTGCAAAAATTTAAATTACTTCTATATATATATGTAAGTATTAATTAATTCTTAGTATTTTAAATACAATTTGAGTGAACAGAAATTTATGATGAAATTTGGAAAGTTCCTTATCCAATTTGCTCTTTGAAGGATCAGATTAGAAATTCATTACAGAACACCACTTTGTGCCACCTACCAGTTCTTCTGCTTCAAGCTAACTGAAAATTATTGAGAAAACTGAGTGCCTGAAATTGGAAGCAGACATCATTGCTGTTCTTGCATGCTCTCTCTTCATGTCTCCAGCAATAGGTAGATATAATGACGTCCTTGCTGTGGGAGAAACAGATACTCTTTTAAAAGTTTCCTTTCTACTTGCAACATGTCTTGCTCAGCAAGTCAAACATGAAACAGATAAAATCAAGGTTCACTGGCTTTAAGTTAGCACAAACCCTTGGGATCAATTTATGGCAAGTGCTGATTGGCCAGTGTATTTTTTTTTTTTTTGCAGGATCAATTGTTTGTTATTTTCAGGCAACAGAAATCTGAAAGATTTAGAAGACGAGGAGGGAGCTTTCTCTCACATTTTTCAAAAACTGTGGGAATCCACATGCTTTGTTAGGCATTTGTTTGTAAAAATGCAACAGTTGAATAATGTTGATAAATGTTGTGGTTGATAAATGAGTCCAGTTCCTGTATCATCTGTGCCAAAAGCTTGCCTCTGCCATATGCAGACTGTATTTGCACCCGATGTGCAAATGACTGAGAAGGAATTTGGAAAAGATGTTCGCATGAAAAATCCTGTGCCACTTCCAGCACGATAGATGCCAATAGGAATTTGTGGTTTTTGGCAGGTGATTGCCCCTAAACAGAGCTGTCATGAAGCATTTGAAAGACAAATCTTTGTTTTCTTCAAATCAGTAAATGTAAGGCCTCATTTTGCCCAGGGCTAAGTGCACAGAATTGGGCGAACTGCAAATTTTCGTTAAGCCAAAAGCTGAGAAGATGATGAACATAAACATTTGAAAGCTGAAAAAGAGGAGTGGTATGTAGTGCCGGTGTCTCATACAAATCTTGCTTGGTTTCCTCAATTAAAAATAGGATGTAGTTAAACAGCAGATTCAGTTTCTTAACTTGCTGTTTATGTTGCAAGTCTTTTGTCAACATGTATACAAGCTTTTGTATTCCCACAGGTGTTAGCTGGTCAGCCATCTGACTGTTTAATTTCCTAGTAAAGCAGAAGATGTAAGAGAGGTCAAGAGGTGGTAAAATATTCTGAAGGACTTGGATTTTGTTTGATGTGTTTAGTCTGAGATTCTTTACTCCACACCTTTAATTGCTTACATTAACCCACCCGACCCTGACGGACTCTTTCAAATAGTAGCTAATTAAGACAGTACAGTATGAGGGGACTCTTGTCATTCAGCTACRTGAAGGCGCAAAAGCTTATTTTAACATCCAAACCTTATGTAAACTGCCAAAACTCTAAAGCAAACAAGGACGATCATTCCAGCAATGGTGTTACTGGAGTAGAGTCAACCTTCAAGTAAGAGAGAGCTGTCTTCCTTCTGGCATAAAGGGCCAGTTCCATTGTTTCTCATGTTTCAGATGCATTGAACTACCAGGAAGACTCTGTAACTAGTTCATCTGAGGAACTAGATGTGTCTGATTTGTTTCTTTTYTTCAGTCTTTAGGCAATCATCTGCTTTCGCAAGCTAAGCAAAATAACCATAGTAGTTGGTTTTGGAACCTGGTTCAGTCCTGTTACTGCTTTAAAGTTGTGTTGTCCCTTGGGGGCAAGTTGTCCTTGATTTTTGCAAGCATGACTAGATAATTTTACAGTCCGATAGATCCTAAGGATCGTCATGTGAAAAGGATATGCTATGAACTTCATTCCATTTTTCTTTGAAAACTCTTTTTTTTTGTTTTCTTCAAACTAACAGCTGCAGAACAAAGTCAGCAGCTTTACAATGCTGTTTCTTAAAGGATGCTATTTTCCCCAACTTGTTCTTAAAAACACTATTCATAGTATACAGACAATTTCAATCTTTTTCCTTTTATCATGCAAAACCAGTGAATAACTGAAACCTTCTCATCAGCATTTGCTACTTGCAGGGTATCTCAAACATCGTTCAGTCTATGCTCAGTCTTTTCTTTCCAGAGTTGCTTTTATTTCCATTTTTATTCTAGAGGGAAGAATAAATAATCTTCCTGATTCTAGGCAAGATTTATAACTGCTGAAATGCTTTGGGCCAACATTGCCACACTGCTGCAGGAAACTATAGTGGTGGTTCTCAGCATGCCTGAGCAGAATTACTCCGATGTTAAATGCCATCAGCTTTTCTGATTTGCTTGAAAGTTCTGTCTTAATATGGTTATTAACTGACCCAAGGTCAAAACTAAAGATTTACTGAGATAATGAGAAGAACTTACTCAGCCATTTTTTTTTTCTTGATAGACTATGACAGTTGGTAATAGAATTAATGAGTGGACCTGGTGACTAAGACGCCCTTTTTCTAAATCATACTTTGAAAACTTTTTCTAACTAGTTCCAACTTAAAATTACAGTTAACGTACTCTAATGTCTCTAATGTTTTAATTTACACGCTATCAAATATAGAAATAATTTAGTGAAGCCTAAAAGGCCTTTTCTCTAGGAGTGGCTATGTGAGGGGTTCAGTTAAAGAATAAAATAAAACACTAGAGTCATGCAATGAGTTTTGTTAAAAATGGAGAGAGCTTACATGGCTGTCATGTCTTCTTTTTTTCCTCTTGGTTCAGGTGGGGGCCTGGAAAGCAATATACACATGCTAATATGCATACTTGAAGTCTTTATGAATGCTTCTAACCATTATTGCCTTCAAATATGTATTCAAAAATGATGTTAATCTTTAGAGGGTACAACTTATGGCAGTTTAATTACAGGAATGGTTTTGAGGTTTAGCTGTAAAAAAAGTTTTAACTGCAGGAATTCAGAGAAGCAATTGAATTGCTCATAAATTTGACATTCTGGCAGCTCTGCTGCTCAGTCAGAGAACTTGTTTCTGACTCTTAAGAATTGGAAATGTCTGCTTGCCTCCTTATATTTTAGTCACTTTAGTTTTATGGCTTGTCCAGTAAGAGAAATAGTCTTACAGTAAACAAAAAAGGAATTGAATTAGTCTGCCTAATGATTTAACTTTTACAGCATAAGAGCAGCTTCTTAAATCATAGTTCTTCTCTCTTGAAGCCTCCTGTTTGGCTTACATAAAAAGAATTACAAGAGTTCACATCTCTTATATTTAATTTAAGGAAAATATACAAGTACTTTATTTAGGCTCATTTTGGACATGCTGTCCTGGTTTGAAGGACAGGTGTCTGTCAAGGAAGGTGGGAAACCTCCCTTGAGCACAGGAATGACCCCCTCCCTCCTCCAAATTACTGTAC